>JAWWEU010000081.1:118232209-118327187 GCA_035583155.1 Acropternis orthonyx | reverse complement strand
CGCCCCGCCCGCCCCGGGCCTGGCAGGGGCAGGCCGGCCCCGCCCCCGGCCCGGCGCGCGGGGCCGCGTGCGGGCGGCGGCGGCCAATGGGGCGCCAGTCCGCCTGCGCAGATTCAAACGGCGGCTCGGGGGGGGGAGGCTGCGCGCGAGATTCGGGCGGCATCGGCCGAGCGCGCCGCGAGCGCGGCGGCTGAGCCCGGGCACGGCAGGGCTGGGCACGGCACAGCACGGCATAGCGGCCCGGGGAGGGCGGGCGGGAGGGACAGCGCCGCGGCAGCCCGTGGCAGTTCTGACAGCGGCGGGGAGCGAAGCACCAGCCGGGGCGAGAGCGGGGCTGCTGCGCCCCGTCCCCGCGGGCAGCCGGCCAGGCCGAGCCATGCCTGACACGCCGGGGCCCGGCCGGGGCTGAAGGCGGCCCCGGGGCGCTGCGAGCACCGCGGGGAGCGGCGGGCCCTGGGAGCATCCCCGCCCGCCTCAAGCCTTCCTGAGCCGCCAGTGCCCCGCTGCGTGCCCTGCCGTGAGAGAGGGAGCCCGGCCGGGGCTCGGCGGCTCCGCGTCCCGCGGCCGTGGCGGCCCCCTCTATGGTGCGCCCCGAGGATGGCGGAGAGACGGCGCAGGTGAGTGCGGGGCCGGGGCCCTGTGCGCTTTGTGCCCCCTGCCCCGGGATCCCGGCCAGGGGCCGCCCCGCCGCTCCCGGCCCGTGCTTGGCACTGCCCGCCCCTGCCCCGGCTCGCACTGCCCCGGCCCCGGCTGGCCCTGCCCGCCCCCCTGCGCCGGCTGGCCCTGCCCCGGCTGGCACTGCCCCTGTCCCGGCTGGCCCTGCCCGCCCCCGTGTCCCCGCAGCCCCGCACAGGTATCGCCTGCCTCGGGCTTACGGGCGACACCTCTCGGGTACGAATCCCGCCTTTCCCCTGGCAGCTGCTCCCGCTTCTCTGCTTTTCGTCGGGCTGTCTTTGTCGTGGCTTACCTGGGCAACTGAGTCTATCAGTAACTTTCCTCCCTGGTTCCTTTCCTCCTGATAGAATAATGCTTCTTACTTTTCACCTCCCCAGTGGCTTTGGCACAGCCTTGATAGAAAGTTTGGGCCTGTTGATTCTTCCAACGTCTTCATTGCACCTACTTTTTCTGATTTGGCATATTCTTTGATTAAGGATGTCTCAATCTAGCCTGAAATATTCCTGAGAGATAATGTTTTCCTCAAGAACTCCAGCAGCAGCTCCAGATAGGCTTCATATATCTTTTGTTACATTAATATGACTATGGGTGTGTCTTTGCTTCATATTTAGAAGGTGGAACTGTTTTGTCGCAATGGTTATTCTTGTCCTAAATAGAAATTCAGTTTCTGAAAAGTGGTAAAGAAATGTAACAGAAGGATTAGAACTGACAAAGGGAAAGGATACTCGGTGAGTTACCTATGGCATCAAGGGGTTACCATGAACGCATACTTTTCATGTAATTGGGGGTAGTTTCAAAGTTACAGGTGTTAAAACTGCCTCTGTGTTTTTCTCGAACATGAAAAATGCTTGTAATATAATATTTTTCTGCAAAATTGCAACTTAAACAAGAAAGCAATTTCTTTGGGGTTCTAGTTGCATAAGCCACAAAAGGGCATGGCTTGCAGAGGCTTAACTGCTGGAGCTGTCTGTGTTTGGTTGTCTGCAAGAGTCAGCTCAGAGACAGAATGTTTCTTGTTACTCCTGATCTGCATTTTGTAGTTTAAGAGACTTTCACCTGTGATCTTGCAAGCAGTAGTTTCATTTTTTGTCAAGCTTTAGCTTGTATTGTCTCACACGGCTATGGAGTGCTTTGATTTCATGGCTGAAAATAAAGCAGGTTGTGGATAGCAGAGAAGGTTTGGTTAGAGATCAGTAGCCCTAGGGGAACTCTGTGTCAGTGTGTGATGATATCTCCAAAAATAAATGATTGAAGCTATGAGTTTACATAAAGGTGATTTCAAGATGTAGGTTAATCTAGGTGTGGAGCAAGGAGAAAGGTGTAATTGTTTTGCACTAAATGGAATTAAGTTTCATTTAATGTTCTATTAAATTAATGTTAAGCTGCTGTTGATTGTTGCATTTACAAGCCTGATTTTTTCCTTTAATGGTTCTCAACTCAGAATTCAAGGATGGCTAGCACAGATCTCACTAAATACTTGCTTTATTGTTCCTGCTGTTTTATTTGATGAAACTTGGTGGCTGTGTTCCAGTTTGGTGCAGGGATTTAGCGCAGTTTCATAACTGCAAAAGAATTGTCAAATGAGCTCTAAGAACCCCAAGTGTCTGAAAATCTTTTTTTAAATGAAAAACTTCAATTAATAGTCCCAACCATTCATGTGTATTTACTTTATAATCTGTTGGAGCACTAATCTAAGCAAGACTCAGGACTAGGTGGTTATTGGTGTGGAATCGAGGTGCCAGAGAGGTGAGTGCCTGCTTGGCTGGCCCTGGCACCTGCAAAGGGCAGGAGGCATCCGGCAGCGGTGCCGCTTTGGCTGCGGGACGGACACGTGTGCCACCGGAGTTCCAGGCGCAGGGCTCTGAGCTGCTGCTGCTGCCGGCGGGGCCCGCCTGGGCTGGTATTGCCGCTCTGATCATCGTCACTGCCCTGTGCCTGGAGCCCCTTCTCTTTTTGTAAATCCCAGTGACTTTGCATGTAACTGAAGACTGTTCATGAACTGATTTGCTGTGCAGTGGTTGAGGAGATTGTGTTGACAAGGGGCTTAACCACAACGCCAAATTTTAGTTATAAGTGAACTCTATAGCTTGCTGTGTATTAAATAGGATTATAATAGTGAAATACGCTTTTCATAATACCAAGATATACCCCTGAAGTTTGTTGAATAGTTGTGGACAAAACACAAAAAAGAAGGTGGGAGGGGGAAGAAAAAACTTTGTTACTTCTGTGTTTAAGTTCTCTTCATTAAGCCACTTAATGCAAAACTCTTACAGTCGTGTTTGCAGCTTTTTTTTTTTTTTGAAAGTGCGTTGAAGAACTTGCAGTTGACCTTTCAACAATTTTACTGCCGTGTATTTCACCAGCTCCACAGAGTTTTAATATGTTTGTGTTACTGTTTCTGCTGCATCATGAAGTGAAGGAGGGCAAATGCAGATGGTGGTATAGGACATAGAAGCGATGTTAAATACACTGCTTCTGCAAGAGGCAGGCACTCAGTCTCCCGTGGTAATGCTTTAGAATGAAGTATGTTCTCTGTGGCTACAGGAACATACCTCGTGGGAAGTAACAAATAGTGCATACGTGGTTAATCAGCATGCTGTGCTGATCATTGCACGTTCTGAAAAATAATGTAGAGATGTGTTCTTAGGGCACCAGCACAGGTTAATTCCGTTACTGGGAAAGGATTTTTTTTTTTTTTTTAACTTTGGGTTGAAAAATTGAAGTAATTGTCAAGGCTGAGCAGATCTAGTAAGTTTAGTTTTGAACATGAATTTGTGATATTTATATCATGCTTTGTACCAATAACAAAATGGAGAAAAATACAGATTGCATTATGAAACTGGTTTTAATTTGTGTATTTGGATGGGAATCCCTTCTTTGTGCCTTTGCTATAATTAATGCAGGGAAACTGCAGCTCTTGTTGTTAGACCTCAGTTTCCACATGTGTTTGAATTTATGCGGACTAACATGAGTCACTGACACAGAAGTTTAAGCGATGTTTCCATGAAACACTTCTCTGTGCCGCCTGTTTGGAATGCTTTGTTTATCCAGGCTGTGGAGTTCCGCATTTCTCCAGTAGATGGAGAGTGATCTACGTGGAGTCGCAGAGGTACCTGGCTGCCTGCCCTTCTGGCTCTGCACTTTGAGGCTCGGCACTGATGCCGTAGTTTTGCTGGAATATATCTGTCTTCAAAGATTTGTAACTAGTTCCTGGAACACTGAGACAACGCTTTTGGTCGAGTCGGAAGCCCACATAAAATCTCAAGTTAACAATTATTTGACACATGTGTTTGTTGTTTCAGTTATGGGGATGGATCATGAATGTATTTTGCAGACTAGCAAACCACTCTTACCTTATCAGCTCATGTAAAGTAAAGATCCATAAATGTGTTACAAAAACATGAATCTAAAAAAGTAGTTTTTACTTCAAATTTAAGTTTTGACTTGGAATGAGTTATCTGTCCATATCCTAGTGTGTGGCCTTGAAATTAAAATTAATTCTGTTGTTTGGGTGAACTGCTGGGGGCAGGTCTTATGATCATGCAAATCCCATATATAATTTTAGAACAATATGTACAGATTGGAAAAAATCTAGAAGTAATTAGGGGAAAAAAAATGTTTTGATTCAGAGGTATTTTGATCTTCTTTACTCTCCCATTGTGTACTCTGCAGTGAGGAAGATGATGACTTTCAATATATGGATCATGACTATGAAGTACCACAGCAAAAGAGTTTGAAGAAGATATGTAGCAAGGTGAAATGGACACGTGAAGAGGTAATACTTTTTTTGGTTTTATTTTGATTCCTACATGATCTTGTTAGTTCATGAAATACGTTATTATTTAGTATTGTATTGGGATAGCATGTAACATTTATTGGCTGAGGTTATGTCTTAACAGGATGAAAGGCTAAAGAAGCTGGTGGAACAAAATGGTACAGATGATTGGGCTTTCATTGCTAGTCATCTACAAGTAAGTTGAATCTCTGTTTTAGTTAAGTCCTCTTAATATTTATTTGGTCATATGTGTAGTTTGAAACTGAGGCGAAATAGAAATCAGAAGTGCATAACAGTAGAAACTATTTTAAAGGATATTTTCTAGAATAGACTCGAGATCCAGCTCAGACCTTGGAGAACCTTATTGGTTCAGGCTCCAGTGATGGTCTGAAATGATCAAAACAGGTGATTCCTTCTGTTCCCACTTGCTGTTTTTCATGGTGGAATATATTCCTGTTTCTTATTAATTGCATTACTTGTGTTGATTACATCTACGGTTCACAGGTTGCTTCTGAAACAGGTGAGTGGAGGTTGCATCTGAAAGATTGTTTGAAAGGAGCAGGATCCATTTCTTAAACACTGTAGGAAAGGGGGGATGTGATATTTTTTTTTTCTGTAAAATTTTTTTAAATTATTTTTTGTGAGTGTTTGTTGGGGGTTTTTGTTTGTTTTGGTTTTTTTTTTTTACAGTAATGACTTCTCCAACATACGTAAATCTTTCCACTTGATGATATCTTCAGTTACTACAAATGAAACCTTAGCAGGTGTCCTGGAAGTTTCCTACTGACAATTGAAATTTCTTGCTCTGTTCAAATGGTGAGGTGAAATGAGTAAAAGAGCTGTTGGTTCAAACATTTGTTTCCTCAGCTGTATGAGAGGCACAGGTAGAAAGTACCTACAACTAGAACTGATGATGTTTGTTCCTCTTCTGAACAAATGTTATACAATACCTACTGTAAAAACATGGCTGGAATCTAAGGCTGAAATCACTGCCTAGAAGGGGTATTGAATATTCAAATATTAGAAATCAAAAAATTACCCCCCCTCCCACCTTTGGGGTTCTTATAATATTTTGTGGGATGATATGGTTGTATGAAATTACTGTGTAACTTGGTAAAAATGCACTTGAATTCTAAATAGTGAACATCTGTAACTTTTCATTGTTCTCATCGTATTTGTGCAACTGTGATACTTCTGATTTCTTTTTTTCCAGGTGGCAAAGTGTAGGTATCAGGGAATGAACTCAAAGCTTCTAAATTTAAGGAGTGCATAAGCAAATCAGTATTCCTTACATGTGCATTATTCCCTTCTAAAAATCAGTGAAATGAGCAAATGGCAGAGGAAAATGTGCTAATATCACAAAGCTCTTATATTAAACTGTTTGAAAATACAGTGTTTGGTGATACTGGTCTGCAGGTATAGTATGGAGGGGCATTTAACAGATAATAGTTTAATAAAAAGTTCTCCAGATGAAAACAAATGCTTCTGGAAACAAGAAAGTTATTGTTTGGCTGGGCCCAAGTGAGGTTGAAAAAATGCTCTCCCAGCTATCATGGGAAATGTGCATGGAGGATCAGGTTGCCCACTGCAGAATCGTTAATATTGGAAGGAACTTCTCAAGTTCAAGGCCCCTGCTCAAGCAAAGTCAACTGCAGCTGGCTGCCCAGGATTTTGGATTCTGAATATTTCCATGAATGGAGACTCCACAGCCACTTTAGGTGACATGTTGCAGTGTTCAAAAGCCAAATATAATAGAGACTGGCATAATTAGCATTTACCTTGTTACTGATGGTCTTTTGCTAGGAACACCAAGTGTACCTTCAATTACTAGCATGTAAAGGCCCTCAAGCTTCTGTGTTTTCAAACCTTCATTATGTTATTAGACTGAGCACAAGTATACCTTCCTTCTATTCTGCCCCAAAAAAGTGAAGATGGATTCACTCAAGAGAGGGAACACACCTTGTAATTTCTTTCAATTTTTTGCAACTAAGGCAGACTGAAACAATTTAATTGTTTCATTCCATCTTTTGGTTTGCTCTTCTCCCCAAAATATATTATGATTTCAGAAATGTCTGGAAGGTAAAAATACTACAAGACCACAGTTTAAAAAATGTTTCTTTCACCAAAATGGGAACAGCTTTCCTGTATTGAGTCTGTCTTTTACAGCTTGTCTTCACCAGGAAATGATGTTTTGTAGCAAACTCTAGCATGCTTTTAATCGTGCAGTTACTAGTGATTAACTTGAAGGTACTGTGACCGGTGTAATTTCAGGTATTTAGCATTTTGGGTGTTTTTTCTGGTCTGGCAGACTGCTGCTTGGTTAACTTCGCTTTAGCATGGTAATGCCTTTACTTGTAGGACAAGCCCAGCAAAACCTTGCAATTCATACTTGCTTTCCAGCATATTGCACTGAAGCAAGTAAAATAATGATGTCCCACTGTTAAAAAAGGCATGTTGGTATGTTGTGCTGTGGCCGGCTCGTACCTGCATATTTCTGAGGATTGGACCGAGCCTTTCCTACAGACAGTTTTTAGGAAGCTAAGTGAAAGCTTACTTCTCTTTCATAACTGGGAACAATATTTCAAAAGATCCTTAGTGAAGCTACAGAAAAGCACCATCTGTCCTGACCAGAAAAAGCAGTGTTGTTTAATTAGTATGTGTTAACTAAACTTGATATAAATCTGTTTTCCTTAACACTCTAATAAAGACCTGAGAATATATTCATTTGAGACTGGAAAAAAAGGTTTATTCTTTTATTTGAAAGAAAAAGTATTTCCTTAAAATATTTCTCTCCTTATTTAAGTTATAGATAATGTCAAAAGTGTATCAACCACAAAGTTCAGAGAAAGTGTGGAGTAATGAGGACAAAAATAACTCTAAATTTTTCTTTAAAGAAGAGTAAGTTCTGAATTTGATTAGCAAGTAAGTACATTGAAGTTACTAGATTAGAGCTTCATGTATGGTGGTTTTTTTCTGGAGAAGTTTTTATAAGCAAATGGAAAAAGAAACAATAAGGGAGAATTTACCTGTCATACTTTAGAAAAGGTCTAAATAAGACCTTTAATTTGAAATAAGTTAAAAATTCTGGCTAGAAAGTACTTACAGCTTTACATATTTAAGAATTTAACAACTACACTGGTCTTCTAAAATTATTTCAGAATCGTTCAGATTTTCAGTGCCAGCATCGATGGCAGAAGGTACTAAACCCAGAACTGATTAAAGGTCCCTGGACTAAAGAAGAAGATCAGAGGGTAATGAAATCTGATTGATACTCTGCTCTTTTACTGTAATAAAATTGGCATATGACTGCTAAGAATGTGTACTTTTTCTTAAGTTTCATTCCTGCATGGTTGATATCTGATGCATCTTGTGACATAGGATGTGTGAGAAGAAAAAAATTGTAGCTGCTCTTAAGTAGATGAGATGTCTGATCTGCTCAAGCATTTTATTTGCTTTTATTCAGATTGCTGGCCAAATTACTCTGTTTTACCAAGTAGAGGAGATCTCTGCAGCACTAAAGATCAAAGGTCTCATTTACATCTTATGTTCCTCAAACCCACCAGACTTGAAGGGATTGGGAATAAGAGAAATTATTTAGTACTCTACTGTTAAAGAAGCTAGCAATGTTGTAGTTTCTTCTTCCCTGCCTTTGTTAATCCATACTGCAGCCTTTTGCCTGCAAAACCTGGATTGCCCAGTAAGGAGGTGCAAATACAGCTTTCACATATGGTATTTCAAATTGGGTGCTTGTTCCCACTCTTTAGAACTAAGATGTTTTACAGGACTATTTGTCAATTTATCAGTATGGTCTTCCTAATCTATTTTTTTACAGTTCTCATTAGTCTTCTAAGAAAAAGCTTCCAGTGTGTGAAAACTCCCAACCCTCATCCCATTTCTAGGCACGGAGGTGTGGGGTTTTTCCTCATACATATGTTGGTGAGAAAAGTGAAATGACGTATCTTTACCAGTTGCTTTTTTGGCCTTTCCTAATGTCATCTTATGCAGTGGGTGACAGAAAGGAAACTTCCAAATGAATGTTTTCATCAGTATATACTTCTGTTTGAAACACAGAGAATTTGGAGTTAATAAGTAATTTTTTGATTTCTTAAAAAATAATATTTAACCCCCCAAGTCATTGTCTACCTCCCTAGGCCTAATATCATATCAAGTTGACTATTATAATGCTATTCCAAAATGTGAGCGAATCAGTGTTCTCAGTCTTTGATGAGGTAAATTAGGTTTTGGAATTATAATGTGCTTTCATCTGTTTTCCAGGTTATTGAATTAGTTCAGAAGTATGGTCCAAAGCGCTGGTCTCTAATTGCAAAACACCTGAAAGGAAGAATAGGCAAGCAGTGCAGAGAGAGATGGCATAACCATCTCAATCCTGAGGTAAAAAAGTCTTCATGGACAGAAGAAGAGGACAGAATAATCTACGAAGCTCACAAGCGTTTGGGAAACCGATGGGCTGAAATAGCCAAACTTCTTCCTGGAAGGTGCTTTGCAACTCCCTGTGTTTAATATTGGCATGTGAAATGCGGTCATCTCACTACCCTTTCCAGTGTAACCTGTTAGTCACAGAGCATCTGTTGAAGCTTACACCACAACATATTTATCTTGATAGATGCTAAAAATTTTTAAGATCTTTTGCATTTGATTATGTTTTCTTAAAAAGCCGTAAAACCAATAAAAAGACTTCTAATGCTTTGCAGGTACCTTCAAAAATCATCTTGATGACTTTAGAACTCTCTCTAATAGAGCTGAAGAGAGTTAACTGCAAGTGATAGTGGAAGAATGATTTGATATCTAACTTGGTATCAAAGTGTCTTCATTAATATGTATTTGAGGATGAATTTTTTTTTTTTTTTTTTTTTTTTTTTGTGGAACACTTGTTGAACTGGACATGTGTAAAAGAAAATCTTAGTATACTATCTTCAGAAGTCCAGACTTAGGAGTCATGCATTGCAAAGCTAGTTGGTCACCATTAAGTCTCTAAGTAAGGAATGAATTTGTATGCATTGTTCTCCATATATTTCTTTCAAGTCTGATTACCAATTTCTGTGATTGTGGAAAACAAAATTTTAGTCTATGAAGAGTTTAATGAAATCATTCTTTTACCTTGTAATCTTAATTGAATTTCAGTTTTTCAGCAATTAAGCTGTCCCTTTCTGAATTCAGTTTGTGTATTCAGGTGACTGTCTAACTGTGCCTAAGGAATGTCAGCGCTTGTTATGTTGACAGAGTGAGAGATGTGTGTTTAAAAATTTGGTGTTTTGATTAAATACACAATCCATGACTTACCGGAAATCCTTTGGAGGAATGAGAAGAGAATGGATTACATCTAAATAGAATTTCTGAGAGGGAAGATGAGTTTAACAGAGGAATTCCTAATTCACTAAATAATTGTTGTAAATAAGTCCAAGATGACTCTTAGTTGAAGACTGCTAAAGATCCTAGACCTAGAAGATTTCTAGAGTCTAACACCTGTGGGATGAAAAAGGGAAATACTTTTTGGAGTCAAGCTTAAATGAAGAATGGGTCTTTAAGCAATTTTTGTTTCTGTGTACCTCTCTCTAAGGCTAGGAATAATATTGCCAGTATTTTAGACTGCAATGCCTTAATGCTTGTCTAGTGTTAAAAGTGATTTCAGCTGCTTGTCAAAATGCCATGGTTGCTTCTTCCCATACAAGATTAAGGGCACAAGGAGGTAGTAGGATGTTCTTCCACAAAGATGCACATTAAACACAGAACTGGGATTACGACCTCTACTTTTTCAGAAGAGATGTCTTCCAGTGACAAACACTAGCCAGGGTGCCCTTATTATGCTGTGGGACCCTGGGGTGATTGTCTTAGCTATCCGTACTGCAACTTTGTAGCAGAGAGAAAGGAATGGTGTTCTCTGTCATTCCTGATATGTTCCACATGTCCAATAAAAAAAGTTGTCATTCATGATAACAGCTAGAACCAAGGCTTTCTCTTTTGCTGCTTTTAATTTCCTGCAAACTTGAAGTTTAGTAGAAGAAAGTTTTGAAAAGTAGCTTTCAAGTATTTATACCAAAACCACCACTGGTAATAAAACTTTCAGTCTTAATTGCTGGAACTTTCTGGACTAACCTGCTCTACATACCCTTTAAATTATGTAATCTATTAAATTTTGAGATATGAAAACCAGTCACTGTTTATGCTTTCATTTTAGGACTGATAATTCAATTAAAAATCACTGGAATTCAACGATGCGAAGAAAGGTGGAACAGGAAGGATATTTGCAAAGTGTTATAAAGTCTGAAAGCACTAGTTCTTCTGAACTTCAGCCCCAGCCTTGTCTGACTATGGAACACTTGCACACTCAGAACCAATTTTATATGCCTGTTCAGACACATGTAAGTTCAAAATTCAGAATATTAAGTATTTCCCAGTTTCAAATAATTTATTTGGTTTGGAACAAGAAATAAATCTGAAAGATTGAAGATCTGTTGAGTATTTTTGTGCTTTTATTGTAACTTAGGGTTTGCAAAGCATAATAAATAGTTCATGTTCAATAAACTAGAGATAATTGTATACCCTCCTTTTGTTGAGGGTTTGTAAAATGTTTTATGTATTTTCAGATTCCAGCGTATCAGTATGCCTCACCAGAAGGCAGCTGTCTAGAACATGCTCCATCATCTTCCAATGTAGTTCAGGTAATTTGTTAACAGGCTTTGTAAATTAAAGAAAATTTACTGCATATTATACAGTAAAAGGAAGAGTTTAAAGACTTGTATCTTCAAAATGTCTGTCAGTCTTTATGATTCACCTAGATTTATATAAGTTTCTCTAAGTAGGCTTGCTAACATAATTGGTATTTCTAGATAGGAAAAATAGAACTCTCTGTATTTCCCAGAAAACAGAATGTTTGTGCTTATTTCTGACAGCAACATGGCTTAAAACATGGTCTAGTTGTTGAGTCTTAAGGTTAAAATTGTGACCTGTTAGTATTACCTAGCTTATGAGAGATTTAAAGACAAGACTTTACTACTTATATATATGTAATAAATATAACCCTCTCTGAAAAACTCCGTTCAAATAACATACTGTGACCTGCACTTCTGGCTGTGCTTTTTTGTTCTCAATAGGTTTTAATTCTTCCTCAGTGTTAAATGTCTTTCAATCAGTTGAAGATGCTCTTTTGCAGCATTCTAAATGCCAAAGTGTTGAGGAACTTCAAAACAAATAAAAATTTGTTTTGTTTTTTTCCTTTTGCTTCTTTGGGCTTGCTTGAAATATATCCGAAATTTCTCACATGTTGCAAAATGAATTTAAATCTTGGTTTCTAATATGATTCCCTGAAAGAATTTTTGTGAATTTGAAATTAGTAAAAAAATTATTTTGACATAGGGAATAATACATGTTTTCTTTGTGCTAGATGTATTACAGGCATTCTGCAGAACTCTCTACCTAACCTGAAGTTTCCCTGTGCAGGTCATCTGTTTCATGTTGCATTTTCTTGCTTGTTTTGGTATAAGAATACAAGTCACAACAAAGCCTCATGGCCTTTGACACTTTGGAATGCCCTACACACAAAAAAAAAAAAAAGATACTTGCTGCTCCTTGAAGTACTCTCTAAACTTGGGATTATAATTAGTTTTGAAATTCACAGCATATATCCTCATTTATCTATATTTGTAGCAATAATGAAAAGTGTTATGGAGGTTAAAAACAAACAAACCAGCCAAAACCAATTAGTTACTTTTCTTTTTGAATAGTAGGGGTAGGATTGCCAGTGTAGGCACTCTGTCAACAAATGTTGTTTGGAAACCCTTTATTGCACAATTTCTGAGAACAAATAACTCAAATTTATGGAAAGCACATAAAAGTGAACATATATATCAATATGCCAACTTAGTTGGTTCTGTTAAAGATAGAACATAATGACTTCAGTTGAAAAAGTGTTATAGCACACTGACCATTTACAGGCCATGTTAGAAATACGTTAAAATACTACCTTATATGCCAATTTAAAATCAAATCCATCTCCCGATACTTGGAGTTGTTTTGCTTGTGATTGACTACTGTACTACAAAATACGATACAACCTGAACAGCTCTGTTTCCGGCTCTGTGTGGATTCCTGTTAAAAGTGCAGTTATGTTGTAATGTAGAATCTTTACTGGGAAGGGGTGGTGAAAGTGGAAAATAGTAATGGCTCTTTTCTTAAATTTTTCAGCAGCCATTTATTGATGATGATCCTGATAAAGAAAAGAAAATAAAGGAACTCGAATTGCTACTTATGTCAGCAGAGAATGAAATCAGAAGAAAACAAATATCTTCTGTAAGGACTGTAAATTTCTGTAAATATTTGAATATGCATTACTGAGCTTAATCCTCAGCAATTCAGTAATGATTGTTTGGTTTTGTGTGGTTTTTTTTCACCTGACCCTCTAAAATCAAACCTATGGCTGTTGAGTTTTAAAACAAAATCTGTATATTAGAACTGAGACAACTTATTTTTAGTGCAGTTTTAACTTTCTAAACTGTGAAAACAGTAGAAATATGACGAGCAATTTGGCAGTTGTTCCTAAGATCCAGGATTTTAATCCTCTTCCAGAGATAACATGTTTGATACCACTGTGCTTTGGTTTTATAGATCATCTGTTCAGCAGAGACAGGCAAAAAAATACAAAGGTTTTGCCCTATTTGATTTCAAAATGTCCTGTAGATTATATTTTTCTCAAACATCAATATGAGTGCTTGCAGTACTTAATATCCACATTTGGACATGACAAACTGTAAATAAATATGCACTGTACACAATTTATATGTAAATTAAGTGGAATTAGGGTCACTTGCAGATGACAGTCACTGATTTCCTCAGAAGGCTGTGAACATCAGGCACCTAGCCAACCCAAACGTATTGATCACTAATTTAGATTACAGATGAACTTCCAGTCTTATGTGGTGGAGCTATTCCTGGCATTCTTTTGAAACAGTGGAATGTTCTGCTTATCTAGTGGAATCTGTTTTGCTTCTAGATTTCTGGTGAAAATTAAAATCTGGTTCTTGGGTACTAAGTAGTCTATGAAAATGGGATAACCATTTAGAAGTAACGTATTAATGCAGACTCTACCTTAAAAAAATCAGATCAAACAAGAAATATTTCACATTCTAGAAACAGCTTAAAATATACTTGTGTTCTGTAGTGAAGATGGCTTCATGATAGGCTGGTGTTCAGGTGGGCAGGAAGCTTGGATCAGAGATGGCTTCTAATACAACCAACCCATAATTATCTAAGTTATAAGCATGTATAAGATATGAATGAGAAGTAAGATAAAAATCTTACACAGTTTGAGAATGTTGAGTATGTTATGTAAGGCGAAGACTAACTGCATTAATTGAAACGCATAATTAGTATTTGAAAACGCAAAAATAAATAGTTATGCTTAGTCTTCCCACGCACTACTTTTTTTTCTGCCCTGCAGTCACATAGTTGACTCTTTTCAACCTCTAAGTTGAATAAGATTAATGTGTTTCTTCATAACTTTTTAGCAAGCTGGAAGCCTACCTTGCTGGTCTGGAAGTTTTGTCATGGAGGATTGTATGCCTAATACACTAAGTAGCCTTGAGGAACAAACAAGTGATTTCTACAGCATGGATGAGACTCGCATTACACCAGTTCAGCAGACTTCACCACCTAAGTATTTGGGTGTAGAAGCAAATAGAATGTTAACACCTCTACAAACCATCCCAGAATTTGCGGAGACACTAGATCTTATGGAAATTGTAAGTTTGTATTTTTTCTTTAAAAAAAGTATTTATTTAGGAATATCAACTTACACAGTATGTGTAAAATACTCTTCAAATTACTGTATTTCGTACTTGTCTGTAGTTTCAGCCATATTGAGTGGTTTTAAAAGAATTGTGTTTTAAAATATTCAGTGTTTTAGGATTGTATGAAAGATTCAGGGAGAATAATTCAGTATATGGCTTCTGGAGGTAGAAAGCTGATAGATTGGCTTGGACAGTGTGAAATAATCTTGGATAAGCCTGCTAGCGTTCTGAGTGATTTGCATCTTGCCTCGTAGGATCCGGTAGCATGGAGTGATGTCACCTGTTTTGAGCTTTCAGAGGCTGTTGTATCTCCTGTCAAGCCAGCTCCAGTAAAACTAATGCGGCTTCAATACAACGAGGGGGCTGCTGAGTGCCAGTACAATGTTGGCATTATGCTTGATGGCAAAAACCACAGTAGCCTCAGTGGTGACGAAGAAACAGTTTTTTCAACAACTTCAAACTTAACTAAGTTCAGCAATCCACCCGCTATCCTAAGAAAGAAAAAGAGATTGCGTGTTGGGCAATCACCAGTTAATGATGTGAACGATGGCTTGTGTAATGATGCTGTCAATGTTGCACTAAAGCGTACACCAGTGAAAACACTACCATTTTCTCCATCACAGGTGAGTATTTTTAAATGTGGCTAAACATGAAGACTGCAGTGAGTGGGTTATAAATTGTAAGTAGTTTCTTCCCTAGCCATGCATTGTAGCCCAGATAAATGTCAAAAAGCTTCTTAAAACATCTGTGTATTAAAAATAAATCATTAAACAATGTCTTTCCTGTGTTTTGAAGAGTGATGGTGAGGGCGGCAGCAGCAGCAACTACTTGTGTCTCTGGTCACACTTTCTCATGCAAATAGTTGTTGATAGAGACCTTTTGTCTCTGTGACCTAATTAAGCAGTAGGGATTTTAAGGAGAAAATCTAGGTTTCAGCAATAAATGTCACAAATATAAGTCAAGAACAGTGTATTTGAGTTTGTCAGTAAAAGCCTTTCAGATGTATGTGTATAATTTTGGGGTTTTTTACTGTTTGATACAATGGTGAAGCTTTGTCCTGTAACATTGCTTAGGTTGTTTTTTCTCTCTTGTGCTTAGTTTTTCAACACTTGCTCTGGAAATGAACAATTTAACTTTGAAAATCCTGCATTTACATCAACTCCAATCTGTGGGCAGAAAGTTCTTATTACAACTCCTCTACACAAGGAAATGACACCACAAGATCAAAAAGAAAATGTGGGGTATGATTATTACATTAAACATCGTCTGGTGTGTTGCTCAAATAAAAGCAAATACTGTCAAAATCCAATTAAAGTTTAATACACCTGGGGTAATGCTGTGGTGATCTTAATCATTGAGGTTTATGGTGGTGGTACCTGTTGTGTAAATTGAAGGCGTTTTAAAATGTTTCTCAGATTAATTTTATTACATTGCTAATGATAAAGTAAATTATTAAAATGTGTGCTTGAACACCTTTCTATGCTTGAATAGTTTTAGAACTCCCACAATGAGAAGATCTCTTTTGGGTTCAACACCAAGGACACCAACTCCTTTTAAAAACGCTTTGGCTGCTCAGGAAAAAAAGTATGGTCCCCTCAGACTTATGGTATGTGATTGATACTGTTTCTTTTCTTCTGTGTTGAAGTCTAAATGCCCTTGTGGTTTTGAGGTGTACTGTAAACCTCAGTGTAATCTTAAAAAGTATTTTCTTACTGCTGTTGTTTCAGTGGCATTCCTTATTGTAGAGAACAACTAGAATGTAAATCAAAAATGCTTCAGATTTGGTTGTTTAGACTCATATAATTCAGTGTAGTATGGAGACATTGTCTTCTTGAACAGTAATTTGCTATACATAATAATAATTACATCTACAGTAATCTTAAATGCTTTGTTTTCATATTTGTGACTTGCTTCAAATTTGTCTAGCCTTGCTATCACTGTACCTCTTATGAGGTGGTTACCTCATAGTTGTCTGAGATTTTAATTTGAATACTTTAGCATTCTGTTTTGTCAAAAGAAAAATTGTAAGGGAGAGAGTGAATGGATGTGGGTCCTCTGACTGGGTAGTCTAGCAAGAGCAAGCTGCTGTAGATGAGTATGACTGACCTCATTATTTTAAACAACTTTCACATTTGGCTCAAAAAACTGCGTTACTTTTGAGTCCTCTGGACTATGTAAGAACTGACTTGTTCTTTGGTTTTCGTTCTTCTGTAGTGCTGGGACTGAAACTAGATGTTCACCACAGTGTGGTAAACTGGAGTGACTGCTGTAATTTCTTCATTCTAAATCCAAAAATCTTAGTATAGCAGTTCAGGATCCTCTGCTTCTTCTGGCTGTTACAGGACATTTTTTTGTTGTTGTTGTTGACTATGGATAATGGTACTTTTTTGTTTGTTTGTTGGTTCCTAATGAATTCAATTTTTGTTCTCTTCCTAACCTAGCTAAGGTATGTTAATGCATAATAACTTTTGGAATTCAGTAGACATATGCTTTTCAAGTTCTGAAAAAAATTCCAGCCAATATATATTGCCTACTTCTTTTCTGCAATTACAGAAGGTAGCTCAGACTTTGCCACAGGGCTTGGCACCATCTGTGTTACCCTATAGATTCACAATCCCTCACTATGCAAATGGAGTGGTTTGGCATTCCTGTTTCTGTCCACTATTAACCTCCTGTTCAAAATCAAATTTTGAGGGCTTAAGGGAATTCTTCTCCTGTTGGTACACAAAGGAGCCATCTGTATGGCTTCTGTGAAATTCTGTACTGTACTTAGAACTATCAATGTCTTATTCAAAGATTTGTGTTAAAAGTTGGTATAAATTGATTTCCCAACAAGTCATATATTTCTAGTACAGTTTTTTAGTATGTCTGTATGCATGTATATCTACATATGTGTTTATGTAGGTATTTAGTATATATAAAGTGGTTTTGTCCCTTTTATCAGTGAATAACCATTACTGATAAATGCAAACATAGTTTGTCTTCTTCAATGCTACCTTGCATTTTTTGAGGCACTGTATGCATGTATATGTTTTATCTGGCTATAAATAATGTGGAGTAAAATGAACTTAAAAAAGTCTGCATAGCCTTGAAATGTAGCCCTGTGGTTTTTAACTACAGTAGCTTAAATCCTTTTATCTGCTGCTGTATTTTGCAAGATCTCTTTTCTAGCCTGCATTAGCTGAAAGTAGAATGTGGTTAAAACTAACAACTAATAGACTTCCTGTATTTTCTTTTTCAATTTTAATTAACATTCAGTCACAACCACTTGCCTTCTTGGAGGAAGACATTAGGGAAGTTTTGAAAGAGGAAACTGGAACAGATATATTTCCCAAGGAGGAAGATGACACTGTGTATAAAAACTGCAAGCAGGAGGTAACATGATGACAATTTCAAATAGAAAATAACAGCTTTTAAATAATATTTTACAGTTTTTCTCTATTAAATGTTTATTTCAGCACAACTCTTCTAAAAAAGTCAGAAAGTCACTGATCCTAGATTCACAGGAAAAAGAAGAGGTTGGTGCCCAGCACTTCACAGAAGATAATAGTTTAGATGTACAGGTAAGTATTAAACTACTGAAGAGCATCACTGGCAGCAATATTAATGTGGAACTGTGTATCTTTTGTTCTGTGAACTAAAAGTTTTTGGGTTGAGGCTAGGTTCATACATCTAAACAGTGAAAATTGCCTTCAGTTTGAAATACTGTTTTAAATACTTAAGAAATACTTGAACATTGGGCTTGAATTCATGCATTAATTCTTCCTTCCAGGACTTCAGAGTGTAGGACTGGTAAAGTAATGTGAATACTTTGGAGGTTTGTTACTGTAGCAAAGCTGTTTCTATTCTGATTACCTATAAACTTCAGTTTACATGGTATGGGGAAGCTCTGTAATCTGCAGGGAGGTGATGTTTGCTCCTGTGCTTAGCATACTTGGCAGTGTGGCAGACTTGTTCTGAAGATACCTAATTGCATATCAGGCAGGATGTTTTTCCTGTTTCACACAGTAGGGCAATACTTTAAGAAATATCAGGCATGTAAAAGATGAGGGTTTTGTGCTTCCTCTGTCTGAAGGAATTTGAATACTTCTGCCTCAGCAACCAAGACATGAAGAAATCAGATATGGGGCTGTTTTAGTCCCTCTTTCCTAAAAAAGGAGCTCAATGTTTTTTCAGTTGAATGATTGAATAGATTAATCTTTAGTCTTGTAGTTTGTAGGAAAACTTTGTTCTAATATAGTTCTTAAATTAATGTCTGTGTTTAATTCTGAAACTCTGCCACGTAGTGAGAATTGCCCACTTCCCCAAGAACATCTATCTTATGAGGAGCAGCAGTGCTGCAGCCCTTCCAGCCATAAGCAAATTGCCTGGTGCTCTGGTAGTTACGTCTTGTTACAGCGTGGTGTATTGTGCATCAGTGATGTCCAGGTTATTAAGCTAAAACCAAGATATGCTATGATGCTGTGGTCTATTAAAGGCAGGGGACTGGGGAAAAATTGCATTTTCTGCATTTTCATGGGGAATGCTGGTGCAACAGGAACACTGACCCATAGCAAGAGAGATAAGGGTAGTATCTGATTTAAAAATGAAAAATGTATCAATCCTTAAGTAGAAATTGTAAATCCATATGATGACAAGTTAAGAGTAAGGTCTGAGGTAGAATAAATACTTAAATGTGGTTTAATGCAGTTTAATTGGGTGGTTTTGTAAGCAAACAAGTACTTATACTGCTGTTACTCCATCTAATTTCACTCTTTAAAATTGCCATGTACCTTTCTTCTGCTTTAGTGTACTGAATCTGGATTAATTTCTTTTTATTTCCATAATCATTATCAGCATATAAAACTTCTGGAAGCATCCATCCAGTGCTTATTTCAGTTCCTGAAGCAGTTCCTCTCCCTGAAACTGATATGATCTTATTTTTTTTGACTCTGATCTCCTTGTCCTTACTTTCACAAGGGTTGTGCTAGAAGTGAATTACAAGTTTTTTTTTCTTCAAAACTGTTCTGTACTTACCACTTTGTCAAGTCTTGTTCTTAACAAAATGTTATCAGCTGTAGCATGGCTTTAGGGTAAAGAAACTGTCTACTCTGTAATACCTAAGTCATGCTAGCAGCTACTTGTTGCACTATGCTTAGTATTGACTATGGATCCCACATAGACCATGCTAGTTCTTCATATACTGTTCATTACTTTTTCTTTTCAGATTCTTTCCTAGAGTCCTTCTGACAGTATTTGCTTTGTCTATATTTTGACTTCTCTGAACACAGCAGTCGAAGTCTTTTTGTATTAAATACTAATCATTATTCCTGTTCCCTACCCTCTTTTTTGTCAATAGTCAAAAAATTCATATACCACATCTTTATTAATGACACCATTGTTGGAAATACAGGACAACAGATGTAACCTGACATCAGAAAAACAGGATACATATCCAGCAAACAAAGCAAATGCAGTAATTAAGAAGAAACTGAGTGCATGTACTTCAAAAAATGTCAAAATGGAGAAAGCTCTTCAGGTCTGGATGCAAAGAATTCTGTTAGTTCTGTTAGCAGGTTAACAAAGAATTTTTGTGTTGTTTTGTTTCTGTCTTGCTCTAATGTCTAGAATTGTTCAAATCAGTGATCCAGTTTCAGTCAGTGTTTCCGTGATCCTTATTTCTTGTAAGTTGGTCATTTGTCTGCAAAGTGTTTGTTCGTAGCTAAGTTCTCTAAATACAACCCTGATGTTTCACTGAGTGGCCTCTAAGATTTAAATGTGAGTTAAAAAAAAAACAGTATAGGAGAAACCTACAAAACAGGTCTGGGTACCCAAGACTAGGAGTTAGAAAACTTGACCTGGTAAAAACTAAACCTCTGTAGCACTTAAGCTTCTCAAATTTGGCTGCTGCTTACTTCATAATAAGCCCAGTGGGATTCATTAAGCAGAGTTCATCCCCAGATTCTGTTTGGTTATTGTTCTTGTAACGTGCTTGTTCTTGTACATCTTTATATTTTCCACGCCGGTGGAACTTAGTTTTGTCTCTATGTGTGTCTTGACCACCAGCTTCAGGAAGAGATTCTTTGACCTAACTTTGTACTAGTTCCAGTTTTTCCCTTAGGGAGTTAATGTATAAAGTTTTTGTGTCTTCTCAGAATATCTACAGCTCTGTATTAAAGAAAAAAAAAAAAAAAAGACAGGGCACCTGGAGCCTGATCTTCTATGCCCTACTTAATTGTTTTAACAATGATGTTTTTAAGTACAGAGACAACAGTATTACTTTCTGATCCTATGAGAAGGAAGAACAAAGTGAATTTATTGTGAAATTAAAATTTAAAAAAAATTTAAAAACGGATTAACTGCTGTAAATTGTAGCAAAGGTACATACATTTCTCTGGCCCAGAAGTGTGATCTTTAGAATACTTAAAAGGGCAACTTATTCACATTACACTCACAAAGGTTTCCACTGAACCATCTTTTTCTTTTTTGTCTTTCCTCAGAGAAATTGCCTCTCAGTTTTTTGGCCTAGCTAACCCCAAGTCCCTTCTATGAATCAGGTTCTGCTAAATTTATAGGGAAACTCAAACAGTTCATTTTTTCTCTGAGTATATATGTGAAACTGATCCTTTGGATCAGTTTCTAGCTCAGTGTGGGAGGGAGAGGATCTTGCATTCTTCATTAGGCTACTGTCTACTACTGTCAGGTCCAATTTTGAGCTGCTACAAATCAACTTGAGATGCAGTAAGTCATGTGAAGGTGCAGGCTTTGCTTTGTGGGAAAGAAGCAGGGCTAGTGGCTCAATTATTCTTCCATTAATCATTTTTATTCCCAATTCATTTACAATTTCTAATGTATTCCCAATAAATCTGACTGTTCTTTCACAGCTGCCACTTAGTTCAGTAAAGTTCTTTACAGTATTTTTTTTTCAGCTGCCAAACCATTTTATCTTCCTTGATGTATCCAGGCAGCTGTCAATAATGTGTTTTTCTGCTCGTTGAACTTAGCACACTTAAAGGGGAAGATAGTAAGAGAAAAGATGACTTAATTAGCTTCCCTTTTCTGTATTGTTGAACTAGTTAGTCTCTTTTTTAGAGTGTCTTTCATTTTGTGTGTTAGTACTTGAAGCATAACACAGATGCACTGCTGGGGAGCTGGATTAAGGAGTGGAGAGGGAGATTTGTTGCGGTTTTTAGGCATTGTGCTGTAGAACTGGATCCTTCTCAGTAGCATACTATTGCTAGACTTTGATAATTTATTATTACTCTGAAAGGTTGTTGAATTGCTCAAGTATTTTAGTTGTTAAAAAAGTTTTTAATAGAATTTTACTTTATGCAGCCAAATCGTGACTGGGAAGCAGTTGTTTATGGAAAAACAGAAGACCAGCTTATCATGACTGAACAAGCGAGGAGATATCTGAGCTCATACACAGCTACCAACAGCAATTCAAGGTCTCTGATACTGTGATGGCCACTGCAACTGACAACCATCTCTTTCCATTGAAACTGAAACAATATTGAAGGCAATTTCCGTTCAATCCTTGTGAATTAAGTCTGTACTTGGGGAGAGTCTGCCAAGGGAAACCGTAAAGCTACCTTAAAGCTTCCTTTCTTCTTTTGACTGATAAAGAACAGACATGAAGCTGTTGCATTCTTTACGAAGGGATACTGCAAACAGTTCTGCAATTAATTTCTTAAATATTAGAAGAGTGACACCCTAAAATAATACAAAGAAGGGGAAAATACATTGCAGTACTGCCAACATACAGTTTTTAGGTCTAGTTTTCATATTTATTCTTTTGACTTGCATTGCATTTTTTATCTGTTAGAGCATTTTCAATATAGAGTAGGTTTATAGGTTGTTACTGGTTTTCAAATGAGCAAGATACATGACTGAATATGCTTTTGCTTATGTAGCATTTTTCTAGTTTATAAAGAAACACAACAGAAAGAAGTATAAAGGAAGGATAGAAAGTTGCACTACTAATTTTTTTGGTATGCTGCAAAACAATGAAATTAACTACAGTGTTAAATATATTTATTTGCAAATGGTACTAGAAGTAGGCAGAGGGGGGTGAATTAAGTTTAGTGTAAAGCATCAGTATTTTCTTCATAAATCTCAAAATGAGATGATTGTTGAATGTATTGTACAGTATGTAGGAACAAGGAAAATTTTGTAAATGGGAAAGGATTCTGTTTTTATAATTTATTTCCATTTCAAAGCTTAAATGTAGATATTTATATGTATGCAGGTTGTCTAGAGGCCAATGTTGTTTCCTGTTAAAACAGCTAAAATGAAAAAAGGACAAGTTTAAAATATATGAAATAGCAGAAGATTACCATGGTAAAGTGTAAAAATCTATACTGTATGTATTACATCTACATAAGGATTGCACTATAGCCCTAAAATCATGTTGGTCTACAACATAATTACAAGGTATACCTGTATTATACAGCAACTGTTCCTGTTCCTTGTTTAAATATATTTAGAAAGAAATGGTGTGGTCTTATATGAGACCCAGGAGTACTTTGTCCTGCATAGGAACTAAAAACTAATGCATTTTCAATATATATATTTTATTCTTTTTTTTTAAAGAAACTTGGCACCTTGGATCTCAAAACAATTGTATCTGCACTTAACTTTTACCATTATATACTGACTAAATGTTTGAAGAGCAAAGAGAACATTCTTTTATTTATGAAAAGTCTTTGTCCTTATTTAAAGGTATACAGGTCACAACACTTGCTTTAGTTGCCTATTTTAGGTATTTGCACTTATTTTATGTCTTTATTTTTGGTTTTGAAGGAATGTTTTGGTTTGCTTTTGTTGTAGAGATTTTTATGTAGTTAATTTTGAGCAAGTTATAATGGTGTGCTCTCAACAAATACTGACAGATAAATAGAATTGTACACTGTAGTTTTAGTTATTTATAATTCAAACACTCTTCCTCTCCACTCCCGGGTGTGCTGCTACAGATAGTGGCAGAATCGGCTTGCTGCTATGAGAGATGGAAAGAGCGAGCATCATATGCACTGTATGTAAAATTATATGATGTCAGGTTCTCTAGTTAACTTTATGAGATCAACCAGTACTATGCAGGGTGTGGAAAGTGTTCCTAACACTTTAATATCAAAGATGGTAGAGAATTTATTAATGGAGAATTTTAACATGTGATGAGTGGCACAAGGAAGGTAATGGGTTCTTAAACTTATTTTAAACATCTTAAAGCTTATATAATCCTTGTTTTTCAAGAGCTTTTTAATACTGACTCTAATAGTAGTAGGCACAAACATTTTTAGCAGTTTTTAATTCACATCAAAATTTTAAGGGGGGTGGGAATCCTGTATAAGCAAGGGATCAGAAAATGCCCATCATGCCAGGATTTACTCCTCACTTATGAAAATTTAGAGGAGTCAGCTGGAATTCTTGGCAGTACTAGTTTTAAGTGTGCTTTACCAGAATGAATTTAACAGCAACATTTAATGCTGAAGACATAATTTAATTCACAAAAAATGAAATCAGACATTAAGACAGAATGAATATCTAGAATCTGGATGGAATATTTCAGTAGAAGTGGTATCACCAAAACTACCTTATACCAAGTTTAAGCATAGATTTATGGTAAGTAGTAATAATTTCTGTTGGTATTGGTTGGATCGTTTAGTTAACTCCTACTTTGTTGCTTTAGTAGGAAGATTTTAATCTTTCATATGTCAGGCAACTTATTACATTTTGAATGTTGTGTGCATTTGCATTTCTTTCAGTTTATAGGTAAATTGTACATGCAGCAGCCAAACTTGCATGAAACCTAAATACATATTACTCTGTATTTTTGTTCTAAGGTTTGACATAATGTGCAACAAATACCTTGTTTAACTTAGTTTTTGTTGTACTGCAAACTTTACTTTTATATAAAAGAATCTCACAAACCACATTATTGTCAGAAATAAAGCATCTATGTACCAGGTTACTGTAAGTGTCGTTTATTTGAAAACATGTTTGTATGTGTGCCTGTGAAACTGCAAGAGACCTGCCTTTTCTGGACCGGGTAGAGACAGCAGTTTACAAAGTAGGATGGAGTCTTCTGGCAATACCTGCTTCAATCCAACTTGCATGTAAGCCTACTTGTATTTGGTTATCAGTTTATATTTGTCTTTCAGAGCTTTAGCACAAATATTTACATATAGAAGACAACTTGAGGGATGAATGTTGATAGTGTAACGCTTTTATTTAGGTTCCTTTCATTTATAGGGTAGAAGTATTTTGGTGTGTGTGCCTGAGTCTTGGGAAATAAATGCAAGTGTAAGCTGTACCCTGTGATTTTATTTTCTCCCTCCCCCAACTAGTTCTCACGAACGTGTATTAATCTGAGTTAATGTTAGACTTAAACTCTCTTATTTTGAGAGAAACACTGACATTCAATTCAAAATTTCTAATGTCTTCCCCAGTTTTGTGACAAAATGTAAATGACAAATAATTAAGGTAATCTGTTGAAGGAAAAGGACAAGAAGGACTAAAGCAAGCCAGATCTTGAGAAACAGGTCCTGGTAATTTGTGTTCTCTAGCTCTAAGCTGTGTAAGCAAACTCTGACTGTTATGGGGGCTTTGCTGGGAATTTGGCTGTCGTAGCCAGACCACTGCATGAATAACCTGCAGACCCACTCGTGTTTGCATGTGTGAAATTTTCCATGGCTTGGGACAAGCGAAGTGGGCTGACTTTAGAGCATTTGTTCTTGTGGCTGGCTGCTGATGTCTGAAATTAGGGTGAAATGCAGGTAAAGTGAAGTCCAGTGATGTGACTAGTTCATTCTTCTGTGTTGACTCTGCTCAATGAAACAAAGTAGAGTGGATGGACAGCTAGTAAGGCAAATCTGGAAGGAACTACAACCCTAAGTTTCATTATATGAAAACTGGAAGCTTTACTCACGGACCTGGCTTTTATTTGGAAGAAATAGTCTTAAAGGAGTTGATTGGTGAGAATAAATCCGGTTCCTACTGCTGTTATTCTGATTTTACATGAGAATAACTCTACTAGATTTGCACAAAACTAAAATTGATGCAACGCTGTGAGTGAATCAAGCTTTGTGAAATAAGGGTTTTAACACTGTTTACAGACCACAGTTGCACCATACCTGTGGCCAAGGTCACACATAATGCAAACAAAAATATTTTGAAACTGAAATTGATTCTTCCATTTGGTTTTGTGACAAAAATAAAGGTTTGGTACCCAGGCAGAAAGTACAGTGATATATTTTAATGCTGGACCTCATTTAATTTTTTTCCCTGTAAGTTTCCTTGACGTTGGATAAGCTGAATCTTTACAGGCTTAAATGCTTACTTTCATGAGGAAGATGTGGATTACTGTTTCTGTGCCAGCTAAGCTAAAAGATTGGTCCCTCCTGAAGCTGCAGCATACTGGTCTGTGTGGCTTGCCCTGGAGACAGCCAGCTTATCCCTTGAGTGGGTTGGATTCTTGCCCTGCAGCTGAAGGGAACAATGGGATCCTTGTAGTTCTACTAGCATGATGTGTTGGAAGAACAGGTAAGCTTTGGACATTTATATACAATCTTAAATTTCTGTATGAAGTAAAAATCCAAATGCTCATACCCGCTATATCGCCTTAATGATTATGAAGAAACTTCAGTAGTGCTGCTTCTGTTTGCATCTGGAATAAGAGATGCACAATTATGGTGTTCTTCAGTATCAGCTTTTGGTGGTGTGGTTTTCTTTTTTAATGTCATTTTCTCTTCTGCTTCATTGCTGTGTGTTTTTTTGTGAGGAACAGAACTGAAAGGAATCCTCTGATAGTGGCTGGTTGTGTCACCCCAGTGATGCAGTTGCTGCTGCAATAGGAGTTTTGTCTACCTGCTACTACCTTTTAGAGAAATTTTGGGTTCTAATTGGGATTTATTTTTAGACTCCTCTGGATTAATTACCTGACTTCTGATCTCCTGTGTCATCACACCCTCTGATAGAGAGAAGATGGATGTTCATGGCCTTAGCACAAGCAAGATGGGAGTGGGCTGTGTGCTGGCTGGCAGTGATGTACATCTGTGACTAACCTGTGTTATAGTCTGATGGGAAAGGGTGCTTTTCTCTCTTGGGGGAGGGAGAATCCTGCTTAGTCAGCATTTACCTCCTTGCTGACCATTGGCCAGTTCCTTGGTCACAGTTACCCCTTGTGAAAATGATGTTTGGTGGTTGCACAATCAACAACTTTTAGCACCCTATAGAATGTGGTGTGCACTCTGCTTTGAAATGGTCTGTCCCATAGGTTAAGGAATATTTGCTCAGCTTTCTGAGCGTATCAAGTTCGTACACCAGTAGGCATTAAATAAAATTTAAAAATAATTTAAAAATAATTCATTGAACGAACCCCTAAAGCAGACAAAACAACACAAAAAAACTCAGAGAAAACTGCTCGTTGAAATACCGTTGTCATAAGCAGCGATACCAAGTGTCTCAGGAGTCTTTATAGGAGCGATGTGAACAACATGAGCACAACGTGAGCTATGCATACAGGTTAGGTGGAAAGGCGAGAGTTTGGAAGAGCAATCATCTTTGGAAATCCGAGTGGCTGAGGATGTGAGCCGGCAGGAGGGTGCGCGGGTGTGTGTGGGCAGTGCCGGTGCCGCGGCTGCCGGGCCGGCGGTGCGTGCCGGTGGCAGCGGGCAGGGCTCTGGGGCTGGGTCTGCGCCGCCGAGGGGAGCGCGGGGAAAATCCGCCCCTGGCAATCCACAAATGAATGCCACGTTCTCCTCAGCCATACGGAAACGGGATCGGCGCTGTCTGGAGGGCCCGTGTCACCAGAAGTAGGCCAGTTTGTGCGTCGTCCTGCACTGGCAAACGGCCAGGCTTTGTGTGCTCCAGACACCAGATGGGAAGCAATTATGAGTGTGACAAGCGGGTCATCTGGCAGACACTCTGTGGACCTGCTGCCGCATAATTTTTGGCGGGAAGAGAGCTTTTTCTTTTCTTCCCCCCTGCCCCCTCCCTTTCCTTCCCCCCCCCCCCCCCCCATTTTTTGTTATTGTTAATACAACACCTCCTTTAGCAAGCTTGCAGTGACCAGGTATGGAGCATCCTGTGTTTGCTGAGCTGGTGCTCCTTTGGTGCCTTGGGGTGAGCGCTCTGTGCTTACCACAGTGCAAGCATGTTTCCTTGTGCCAGCAGTAAGTGATGGTTACTCTCATGCTTGTATGTGCTGTATTTTGCAAATACGGGCTTGCAGTGCTGGCATGGATGTTCCAGCCACTTGGCAAGCCAGACTGGGGCAGGAGACTTCCAGCTCAGGACAGGAGAATGAGGGAGCCTGGAAGCTCCTGCAGCATGGACCTGGTTGTCTAACAGTGTCTTCAAAACTTCCCATCTCCTTGTAGGGCCAGGTGGAGGGGGTGGACCTTTTGGCAGCTGGGGCCAAGATGGGACCTCGTCAGTTTGTCCTTTGACCATAATCACTGGCCTGTGAAAGGGGAGGTTTGCAATCCCGGACAAATCAGCTTAGCTGGCTCCAGCTGAGTGTGACAATGCAGCCCCTCGGCTAAGAGCCTGTTGCTAATTGCACTGGGCAAATGCACAAAACATATTACATCTTCCATTGCCTTTGTTTGTCTGTCTGGGGAAAAATGGCAAAGGGGTGGCCTGGGTCACCCGAGGCTGCCCTTTCAGGGCCCAATGGAGGCAGCAAAGGTCCAAGCAGGAGCAGGTCCTGGCCTCAGAGAGAAGAGCTGGGGCTGGCTGGCAGCAGATGCCTCTCTCCCTGCAGAGCTCTCTGCCTTAGCAATGGCTCAGTAGCAAATGTGGATATAAACACATAGCAGGGGGGAAGTTCTCTGTACCCAAGGCACCCCCAGCTCTTCCACAGGGTCCTCTCAATGTGTCTGTAAATAGTTGCAGAGTTTGAGTCCACTTCCGGAAATCATGTTCTAAAGAGCTTTTAGGTCCTCAGCTTTAGTTCAGCTCAGGACAGACACTGCCAGGAGCTCTACATCTAATGTTTCCTGCTGGTAGAGGTTTGCCCAGAGGTCATCAAGGTCTGGGTTTATAACCTAGCCCTGCATAGGTTAGCATCCTGTTCCTTGCCCTTGCAGAAGGTAACAGTAAGGATGTGTGTTTCTCTCATTTCCAGCTTTAAATGAGTAGGTACCTGCAAGGTAAGAAGAGAAATGTTGCCCTGCAGAGTGGTTGCAAGAGCAATTTCAGCAGAGAAGCACCTGCAGCTTCTAATACTGTTCAGCTTCCCATGGTTCAGTGCCAGGCTCTGTGACAAGGGCAGTGTGAGTACCCCAATTCCAGCCCACCTCTCTGCACCACAGTAACTCAGCTCTGCAGGTGGAAAAGCCAGCAGTGGATCTGGCTGCCAGCAGCAGTTCTTGTCTACCTCATTCTTCTACCTCCTTCAAGCCCTATTGCCAGAGACTGCTTTTATTCATAGCAAAGTCATGGTCCACAAAGGTGCTTGGAGCCAGCCCTGCTTAAACAGTCAAAAATGCAAATAAATAAAAATGTTGAAAAAATTCACCAGGAGTGGGCAAGGTCTGACTATGGCAAGATGGGAGAAAAAAGTAATGTTAATTTAGTTAAAATCTGTAGAGCTAGGTGAGCAGGACCAGCAGCACCTTTAAGTGCCAGCACCTCTGTGTGTCTACTGAGTGCTGACATTAGATGCCAAGAGGTTTGAAGCTGAATGTAGAGGCACAGACCCCTAAAGTTCTGGTGATGACTGGACCAAAGCACTCGCCGTTGTACCCTGTTAATTTTTCCCCTTAGGATGTGTTTTTATATTGTACATTTAATTGTATTTTTAATTTAAAATCTGAGACACCATTTGGGAGATGTGAGGTTTTGTGCCTAATGACTGTGGACAGAATTTTTTCAGGCAATGCTTGTTGCAATTTTTTGTTTTGCAAAGTGTGTGACGGCAGATAGAAGTGATCACATTGTAGCATAAGGCTTATGGCCCAGAACAAAAAGTCCTTCTGGCTCTTTACTGAACATTAATAAAGCTATCACCTATTGATTTAATTAAGTAGTATGATAGATGCAAAGCAGGTTGACCATAGATCTTGAGGCAAAGAGACCTTCAGGCACCTCAGAAGCTTTACTCTATAACACATCTTCATTTGGTGGGTCAGTTGCCAAACTTGTTCCCTGCTCAGGATGCCTTGCTGTGACCTCATACGCAGTAGCAGTCTAGGGGTGAGGTTGAAAACTTCTTGGGTTTGACACAAGTGAGAGAGCAGGGATTTGGTTCTGAAAGGCTGGTGAGGGGTTGAAATGAAATGTGGAGCTGAGGGGTGCAGGCACTGCTCCGTCTCTGTGCTGCCCAGTGCTAAGGGACATGCAGGGCCACTGACCGACCTGGCCTGGAGCCTGGCCAGGTGAAAACTCAAAAATACCTAGGTTTTACTTTTTAAAGTGGTTTAAATCCACAACTGGGTGCTTTTTAGGACTGGAAGATGTTAAAGCATTCATGAGGAAGTAATGTTTTCCTCTCATGCAGTGCTGTGTGAAATGACGTTTCCCATGAGGAGTTTGCATATCCAGACCATGCACTGACAACCAGCTGAGGTTTGTGCCACCTAAAATGTAACTAGAGCCTTAGAGCCGGCTGTGCACATGGGTATAGGCATGGGGTGTGTTTGGTTGCTTTCCCACCCCTGCAGCATATGGTGCATGAGCAACCCCAGTGTCCTGCAATGCAGTGCTGCCCATGGGTCACAGTGCACAGCCAGTCTGTGGCAGTGGTGGTGACAAGCACCTTCTCCCTCTCACTCAGCCCTGTGCAGCCTAAAGAGGCACATGTCCAGCTATCCTGCCAGGGTATTTATAGAACAACAATAGGATAACTTTGCATAACACTATTTCCAACATTTGAGGGAAGTTCTTTTATTTCCCCATGTGCGACATCTGCCAGATCTCCATGTCTGTGCTGGTTTATCAAGGTACAGAAACTTGGACAATAACTGTGTGCATTTTCCCTGATTAGATGGACTTTGTGCTGTTTTTTCATGGTAAATAAAAGGAAATAAAGCAGTTTCTTTTGCAGCAGGTGATGGTGGCTTGGTGGTATGGTTGCTGGCTGGGAGAGGGTGAGCCCAGGTGCCCCCTGGCTTGTTGCCCCAGAAGGGCACTGCTGGCCTGCCTACACCATCGTTTTGAGAGCAGGTGTTGAGCCACAGGGGAAAATGTGTGTGTCAGTGGGTGGTTTTGTACAACAGGTACCCTCTACATAGCAAGTGTGAGGCAAAATCTTGTTGATCATGTGAAGTGTTTCTCTCAGGTGCTGCCTGCACCCACCTATAATGCAGCTGTTGTGTCCTGCATGGACAGTCCAGGGGGCTGTTACAGGGTTCATGCACAAGTTACTTTCTCTCTGAAATAATCTGCTTAAACTGAGAACCCTCCAGCTGAGAACACAACTAGATGTGAAGGCGATCACGTGGGAGTTTTCCTTCTCTTGTGGGTCCTGTGAGAGAACTACCAAAGGGGTTTTGCTGTTGATCTGATGATTTCTAGTGACAAAAATGACCACTGTAACTGGTTGACCTGACTATTGTTGGCCGCACTGGTTCTATAGCCTCATTAATTTCTAACTTCACCCCGAATGTCTGTGAAATAGTGTATTATGGTGCATCATAAAGGAGATTGGAGGGCAGAGGGTTCTTTAGCATTTGTCAAATCCTGGAATAAGGAAGCATGCAAGATGCCTTGAGTTTTTTCCAAAAATAGTTCTCATGGAAAGTATCAGGTCCAAAACTGTGAGCAACTAAATACAGACTGCCAAGATTTTCACTGCAGAGTCCCTTTTGTGAAGGCAGGTCTTTTATGGCATGAGGTGAGCCCCCTCCTCTGAGGAGGATTTCCTTGCGGCAGGGCACAGTCCCAGAGGTTTGGACTGGTCAGAACCTCCTTCAGCATTTTGATGACTGCATCATGTGTTGGCTTTGCATTTCAGGTGAACTGAAAATTGGGCAGTCCATGGGCTGTCAGGAGCTCTGTGTTAGCTTCATACCTGTTCTGTCTGAGTTCTGAGCATTACTTTTCACCATCTTCTATTAATAATAATTGTTGAAGTTTTCAGCTCGGTGGCTGTGATGCCATTTTCTAACTTTATAAATGCTTGTAGGTTTATTGCAGCAGAGCAGTTTTTCTATCCTATTTTTAGTCATTTGGATTAGGTGGAATAGATTTTTATTTTGTTGAATTCTGCTTTTACTGAGCCTCTAAATGTCTTGTGGAACAGCAATTTTCAAGCCTGCTAATACCAATGCTCTCCTGAGAGAAATGCTGGCACCTATGAGGCAGAAGGTGATAGTGCCAGCCAGGTTAGCTGGTAACATAGGGAGAGATGTGAAGATGGAGACTGTGTCTGGCTAGAGCAGCATTTTCCTCTCTACACATCTGGGTGGTTGCCTGTGTCTCTTCTCTGTTAGAGAATACCTAGGAAGAAAATGCAGGGATTTCCCCCCTCTGAAAAGAGTATCCAGCATCCTCCCACATCATTGCAGGGTTTTTGAGGGGTGATGTACCCCCAAAACTTGGGTATGGACCTGGACAGCCCAAGGGGGTGACCTGAAGGCTGAGAAAATCTGTGTGATGCTGACCTGGTCTCGGAGCTGTGCTCTGTGTCAGGACAATGCTGGTGTGTGATGGCTGCACTGGTAATTCATACAGTACTTCAGATGCCTGCTGGGGGTTGTTGTGTAGTGGCTAGTATAAGCCAGCCTGTCATGGCAGAAAGCAAGAGTTGTGTGAATAAGCCATTTCTCTTGCTTTTGCATAAAGATTCTTATCAGCCTGAACATGCAGTCTACCTCCTTGCTGTGCTATCTATACGGAGCTGCTGGTGCCTGCTTTAGCAGCTGGACCAGATGAGGAGGGCATTTACTGACCCTTTATTGCCAGGGTCTAAGGCTGCGGATCCCCAGGCTTTTTGGATTTGGTGCATTTCCGTCTCCACTGATGACCCAGGCTGAGCTTTCATTACACTGTCTCCAGCCTGGCACCAGAAGGTATTTTTAACCCTGGGAGCTGAAGCTGAGCTGAGAGGCTGCAGAGAGGCCCTCGATGTGTCCAGCTGCCATGGCTGGTATGCAAATCGGGCCGGACCCTGTTCTGCATCCTTGCACTGCCAGCACTGCACTTACCTGCCTTCCCCCCCATGAGGAGACACAGTGGGTTGGCTGCAGAACAGCTGGGAAGGTCCTGGGCTAGGGAGACGGGCAGCCTTGGCCAAGTCCTTATGCTCTACAGGGTCCCTAGAAAGGGACTGCATGGCTGTTTCCTGCTCCTTACCTGTTGAGAGGATTGATATGGGCAAAACAGGTGCTGGAGTGATGGCAACCAGACCATAGCTATTTTGCACATCTGGGGCGAGTCCTCTGTCACATTGTCTCATTGCTTTAGGTAGCAAAGGTCAGAGAAGAAAGGGCATTACCTGGGGCACTGCATAGTTAGTGAGTATCTCTGCTTTCCACATGGAGACCTGATGTCTGGGGAGGACCCTGAGCGTGGCTCCAAGACAACCACACAACTACCTTAGTGTGTGTCCATCAAGTGTCAGCTGAGGTGGGTGCAACAGTCACAAAACAAAGGTCCCCTTGCACAACCCCAGGCTGGCTGACAGCATCCTTCATTCGCAGCCTTGCCTGCCCCACGACAGCTTTGCCCAGACCTGGCTGGTGCACTGAGGCACAGGAGCCTGGCATATCACCTGCTGGGGTTTCTGTGTCTGGTTTGTCCATGGAGGAAAATGATTGGAGACTTTTATTTATATATATATTCCCCCCCCTAGAATATTTGTGTCTCTTCAGCTAATGGAATGACTCACTTCAAGGATGTTGTCAGCTAAATAACTTGGTATTTCTATTTTTAATGTAAATTATAAAAAAATAAAAGCTAAGCTTGGATTTTTAAATATTACTATTGAGGTTAAATTGAATAGACATTGTAAGAATCTGTGTTGATGTACACCATTTATAAGGGTTCATTATAGATAAACAATGTGAAACCCCACCTGGACTGCTGTGTCCAGCCCTGGGGCCCCCTACAATCTTAAAAAAAATTTGGATGTGCTGGAGCAAGTCCAGAGGAGGCTCATGAAGATGGTCAGAGGGCTGGAACACTCTCCTATGATGAGTTAGGGTGAGAGAGTTAGGGTGGATCAGCCTGGAGAAGAGAAAGTTCTAGGGAGACCTTAGAGCAGCCTTCCACTACCTAATGGGGGCTACAAGACAGTTGGATAGGAACTCTTTACAAGGGCACGTAGGGATAGGACAAAAGGGAATGATGTTAAACTGAAATAGGGTAGGTTGAGATTAGATATTAGGAAAAATATTCTTCACTGTGAGGGTAATGTGGTACTGGAACAGGTTGTCCAGAGAAGCTGTGAATGCACCATCCCTGGACATGTTCAAGGCCAGGATGGATAGGGTTTCGAGCAACCTGGTCTAGTGAAAGTTGTCCTTGCCCATGACAGGGGCTTGGAACAAGATGATATTTAAGGTCCCTCCTAGAGTAGCCTGTAGTTTCTGAAGTTTTTGCTATATGTTTTGTGGTCCTTTTTACTTGGGCAACAGCTTTCATAACTAAGCTGTTTCTTCCTGAGCCCCACCTTCTCTTTTGCTGGCACATCAGCGGCAGGGTGTCTGGTTTCACAGTGTCATGGCTCACCTCACCAAAAAGTGCCTCATCAGCCACAAGGGTGAAGAACCGTGCATGCTGTGTGGGCCTTTGCATGTGTCTTCTGCTTTGTGGTCCAGTGCACCCCATCCTCCTCAAAGGGGAGCATCAGACAAATAGATTGTGTGCTGCTTCTTACTGTTTCGCTGGTTTTATGCAAAATGTGGTGTCTCAGCAGGAAAATATCGGTCTAAAATAAAGCACAGTAAAATGTTAGGCAGGTGAATCTGCAGGACAGGAGGTCTGACATGGTGAAACACCTGACTGGGTCTGGAGACTGCCAGCAAGTGTCTGTGCTGTTCAGTTGCCTTTGGGCCAGGTCTGAGGCCCAGGACTGCTCCACAGGGCTTATTAATAAAAGGCTGTTAAATATGATGCCTCTTTTAGTAGTGACCCCAACCTGATGGTTGAGGGATGTCATTCACATGGACTTCCATTTCATCCCCCTTTGAACTCAACTGCTCAGTTTTTCTGGGCTTTCATCTAACTGAATTAAATATTCAACTCTCTTTTTTCCTTCTAAACAAATCAGTTTGTATACTAGTGATCTGTGTGCCCATTCATTTAAATAATAGTTCTGCCACTTAAGAAAAAAGTTTTCAATACAATGTAGGGTCAAGCTGCTCACTTGTGAATCATCTATGGAGTTACTGCTGAGATTTTAAAAATCTCTAATAAAATAATTGTGGCTATTTGACATCTTCATTGTTTGTAGAGTTCACATATGACTTTCTGAGGAGGAGTTTCATCTGAGAAATCTGATTTGTTTCAGTTTTGTTTGTGTGTGCAAGTTCTGATATTGCAACTTTTCATGCTGGGTAACTCAGAAGTGAAATTGTTCTGCAGATGCCAATGTTTGAGTTTAAATATTTTCTTTATAAAGTGTGTGGTATTCCCTCAAACAGTGATGTGTCCATGATTGGCTCTTCTGGCAACCGTTTGCTACAGGATCTGTAAAGTGAGAGCAAAAGGGGAAGAAAGGCAAGCAAAGTGTATCTGAGATTTATTTTTTTCACGCATCAGTAGGAATTATTTTATATAGTAACCTAGCCTTAAATTCATTACAGTTTATTTAAATAAAGTGGTATGCAAAGTAACAATGGATATTTTAGTGTGTAGCTCTATCACAAATATGTTTTTGAAATGATTGAGAAGAAATTAGAAACCCTTTTTTTTTTTTTTGAAATTAATTATAAATTACTCTAAGTGGAACGAACTGTCATTCTGAAGTCTGTTTCTGTCATGTCAGTGCCCCAGTTAGTCTCTAGTTCCAGGGAATGCCAAATTATAAATTGACCTGAAACAAGTCCGAAAAAATGCATCTTCTCAGACATGTTATAAACTATGACAACAGGCTTGTGTCTGGTAATGCCAGAGGCCATGCTTTTGGCTGCAAAGTTGACAACATCTGTCTTTGGTGGAAAAATGGTACCGTTCACCTACTTCTGTAATCACTATTTCACATTTTTCTGACAGTGTGCTGGAGTCAACCCAACATTGTTTTCTGTACAGTTTCATCTGGAAAATGTGCTGCATATTCACATCATCTTCCGTACTCATGCTGATATTTTTAATGCATAGCTGAAAGTCAGGTATTTGCAGAGGAGTTCCCAGCAGAGGCCAAATCCTGGAAAAAATCCATGCCAAGTCCTGTGGTATGGTGACTCACCAAGTCTACACTCCCTGGCTTGCTCATTTTAAGCATAGATGCTGTCTGTAATGGAAGGAACGGAAATATGACACCTTTTCACCAGAGCTGCCTGAAGTACGAGCAGTGCGGAAGGCAGGGGGACAAGTCATCCCCTAAGAGATGGGCTTTGAAGTCTGGGTTGGTAAAGAGTGCCAACACCATATATTTCTGTTCCTTGTAACTTAAAGTATTTCCATTTGCAGTCCTGAGTCATCTCCCCTAGGCTGGGCTCCTTTGTCCCTGTGCCGCTCTCCTCAGGCTGGGCTGCGGTTCAGCAGGGGATCTCCAAAGGCAGTGTTGTGTTTCAGGTAAGTTCAGTGACTTTGTTGCCAACTGGTAGGATAAGGACAGGGAGCACTTGGTTTTATTCTCTACCAGAGCCTTGACTACTTGTCTTGGTGCTCTTATTGGATGGGAGGGAGGTGATGCTGCTTTCCACCCACGGCTGCAATGAGATTAAATGTTGTGTCTGGAATGCACTCCAGATCAGGTTTGTAAAGGTGTATCTGATGTCTAACTGCTGCCAGTGCCAGGGCTTTTCTCTGTGTATCTGATACCAAACAGTAATTCTACCACTTGAAGAATGCTGGAGTGACTCACAAACACACTTTCAGGCTCTCCCTGTGGGGAGCAAAGTTTATGTTCCTTGCTATCAGGTGTTCATGTTTTTCAGTACCATATACCCTGCCTTTGCTTTCTGCTAAATGTTTCCCAAAAGCTCTTAAGTCACTGAGACCCACAGGTTACCACATGCTACTTGTTTATTTAGTTGTTTGAGGGTTTTTTGTGTATAGAACATATTTTTTAATCAATAAAATAAATACCTAGTACAATACAAAAAAATCTCCACAGCAGTACCTAAAATGCAAGGAAATTTAATACACTTTTTGTGACTATCTCCTCCTCTTGCAGGTCTAAATTATAAATTAAATAAATAAAAACCCCATAAATACACATGCCAAGATACAGCAATTATTAAGAAGAAATATTAATCATCTCCACCTCCATCTTCATACTGCTTAAAGCTATTAATTAAAAAATTAAATACTACGACTGTGTTTGGGTGCTCCACGGGTCATGTTAGCTACAAGGGCAAGTACCACAAATGCTCACTCTCTTAATTACACCAAATTCAGCAAATGGACTTTTCCCAGTGACTGTCCATTTTCCTTATTTTTGCTTTGTTTAGGAAACAAGACCAAGAAAGGGAATGAGTGACTACGGTTCTCCCTTCTCCTTGAATGTATGCATCTCTATGCAAGGGAGCAGTCCCACTGAATTTACTAAGTTTACCTGTGTGCATAAAAATAGCACATGCCAAGGCCAAGGTTTCTGCCAAGATTTCTGTGGGCTGGGGAGGGGGCTGAAGTGTGATTGGTGATAACTTTAAAAGGTGTTTTCAAGAAACTTTTGGCCATGGCTCCTGCTTGGTTCAGTCATAGAGGACCTGGTGTTGGCAGGGTCACGGTGCCCAGACTATTACACAGGGCCAACATGTCAGGCTCTGATTTAAAGGTGGGGTGGACCCCTGTGAGAAACCTGCTGTAATGCTGTTCAGTGGGCATTGGCATTGCTCTCACATGCCACGGCAGGCAACCCATGGTTAATACTGGGTCACCATTGCCACTTCCAGCACATGGTTAACAAGGAACTGTGTTCTCCATCTCTTCCAGGAGCGAAAAATAAAAGCAGGAGAGCAGATCATCCCTGTGTCAGGCTGCTGGGCCAGAAGAGGACTTCTACTTTTGGTAAGGAGGAGTGAGAGTCTGTGTGATTTCTGGCTGCAAGGTTGTCCTCTGAGTAGTTAAGCACCTCTGAAGGAGGAGCCTGTGACTGAAGCAGTGACGGACAATTGAATGTGAGTGCTGACAGAGGTATTTCATGAAGGTCTAGTGCCTCTCCCGTTGGCAGACTCTAGACTGGTCTCTGGCTGTACGAAAAGCCACAGTTCTCATTTTAAATAAGACTTCCATCCCCATCTTACTACCTTTTCCATCGTGTCTAGCCCCACATAGGTAGGTGTTCCCTGCTGGCCTCCTTGGAGCTACTGGGGACATTTGCCCTGTGAAGCTACCAGGCTGCTCCATTTGCTTTCCCATCCCCTGGACTTTGGTTGCTCAGGCTGTCAAGCTACAAACTTTTCCTGTGTGCTGCTCCACCCTGCTCAGCTTAAAGCCAAAGGACCTGGCTGCCTTTCCCTCCTGTCCAAGTCATACCCTGGCACTTCTGAGCTGGTGACCAGGGACAGCTGCCTGGGCCTCCTTACCTCAGTACCATGGCAGTGTGTATGATGGCATCTCAGTGCACTTTACCGCACAGGCAAGTTTCAAATGGGAGCTTCTTCCCTCTGCTTCTGTCCACAGAGTAAGACTTTTATTTTTAATTTATCACTGGCAGTTAGATTAGAGATGATCTTTACTATGAGCAACAGGAGATATGCTTCCTCCAACTTTAAAAATAAAGTTCTGTATTTAGGGAAACCAGAGTTTTTTGTAATAACTAGTGGAGCACTCATAGGAGGCAAGTACTGCTCATGATTAGTATAATATTGTCTGTAACCATGGTGAATACCTTTTTGTAAAGAGGTTTTGTTCTTTTTTGAGAGGAAAACCCAAGGGGCCCAGACCAGCAATTTCTAAACAGAAAAAAAAATATTTTTTTTTCAAGAAAACTCCATTAAGTCCATCTATTCATAAGCACAGGTCTCGTACATGCAAATGTATCATGTTTAGTCACCTAGTTGCACCATTTATATATTTTCTTTCCTCCTAGTATTTTGTGCAATTAGTGAAATACCCTCTACCACATGGGTAGAGGGTAAGTTGCTTACTACCACTTCACATATAAGCAGGTTCTATAGCAGAAAGTATTCCTTGAGGTTTTCCAGTTGCTCATAGTTTGATTTGGCTGGATGCTTTCAAACATCAGTCACCTGTCACATAGCAAAGTTTGGTACATGTGTTTGCAAACTTTCTCAGTTCCAGCCGATTGTTTCAAAATTTTTACATCTTCTACTCCCATCTTGAAATGTCAAAACTGAGGGAAAAAATGTGTTTAGCATGTGTCATTCAACCAAGCATATAGTAAGAGGTGTTTTTTTTCCTCAAGATATGAGAGGGGAAAGACAGCAAGCAGCGGTACACAGCAGGTAGATTCCTGGGGTTTAATGGCACACTGTCATTGATCTGTTGCCTTGCGGGAATACACAAACCTCTTAGCAGGCTTTTCTTGTTGCACATCTGAGCTGATTCAGACAGGACATAGAGAATGGTGAACAGGTCAGCAGTAGTTTCAGTATGATTGAATCAAGATGTAAATCTAGTGGGATACCTGGGATTTTAGTATAATGCAACAAAGAAAGGTCAGTGAGTTGCATCATGTTCACCATTTTTACTTTAGTTAGCTTTTCTCCCACTGTTCTGAGTAATGAAGTAATAAAATGGATATCGTTTTCCTGGATGAGCTGTTCTGTGTCTGTTCTGTCATTTGATCCTGAAGGACCTTGTCCTGGCTAAAGGACCTTCTGCCTTTCCAAGTGATGCTCAGCCTCATCAGTCCGCTTCAAAGGCACTGTTTGTTGCTCCCAGGTACTCTGACTTCTTCTTGTGCTTCATCCACATCTTCCTCAGGAGGCTGGGCGTCCCACACAGGTTGCCTCCTGTCAGTGGTAGGGAAGCTTCTGCTCCCGGTGTCAGGGCCAGGTCGTACTCTGTTGTCTTCCTCCAGCAGTGCCTGTGGCTAGCAAATAAAGCACAAATGTGTACAGCATGCACCTCCATGGCCCTTCTTCCCTGCTTATGGAGACCAGCCACTCAAACACAAAAGCTGCCTGGTTGTTTCAAGCAGGTATCTCTGCACCCAACCTTCTCTTGGGACTGGTAAGTCTGGAATGAGCAGGGGCTGTGCAGGACAGTGGGCTTGGATGGTGCAGCTGCCGCTGTTCCACTTGGTGCCCCTGTTTCCTTGCTGTCAGAATGGACACTAACACAAGGGGACAGGTTACAACTGGGGCCACTACTAAGTCCATCCCCTCTAGCACCTGCCACTTGACAAGAAGCTGGTAGGTTGCCGAAGGAGACAGCTGGGCCCTTCCACCAAAGTCCTGGAAACCATGTGGCAGCACCTAGGAGGGCTGAACTCCACTGGCTGAGGGCGGTTTTACATCTCTCTGTACAGAGTGTGAGGACACTGTGACAATCAACTTGTTATTGGCCCTCAGGTGGCAATGGTGGCATCTCAAATATTACCTGGGATCCATGTCTGGGTTAATTGCCTACTGATGAGTGCATTTGTACTGTGGTCAAGCTGCTCCTTAACTACACTTAAAGACATTGAAAGTTTGTGGTTTTTTTTTTAATTTTTTAAATATTTTATTTTCTAAGCTTAGGACAAATATCATAGACTTCTTAGGGAGAAAATACTTATATTTTGAATTAAGATGGCTTTTTTCTAGTGATAAAACAGAGATGTAATGGGCACTGAAGCAGCTGTATAAACGGCTGTGGCTGATGACACAATCAGCATATCCTTTACCAATCTCTCCTTGCCTTTGGAAAGCAAGAGGCATGGCTTGGCTGCAGGGGTGGGAAGGGACTTACTCTTCTGTAGAAGTGCAGTCATGTGTGGGAGAGCCTGTGACAGCCACAGCTTTCACTGTGATATGGGCAACTGGAGATGGAGGAATCTGTGGGAGGAAAAGCACATCATAGGAAATGCCACTGATGAGTAGGAACACAGGTTTATCTCTGAGGAAAGAGGCTGCTTTAACCAAATTAATAAATACTGTAAATCTCTCAACAAGAGAAAGCAGGTTATGGATTTGACTGTCCAGCTCTCACCCACACAAATACCAATTGCTCACGTGAACATTTGTGCTGAGCTCAGCACATGACTTGTATGAGCAAGAGTTACAGCTCCCATTGAAGGAGGGAGGCTTGCAGAACCTGACAGAACCGATTCCCTTTACCTTGTGAACAGGTCACCAAGATTAGCATATCCTCCAAGACAGTAAACTAAAGTGTTAGTTGCCCAGAAATAGAAAAAAAGTCAAAAATTGTGATCTCATAATTTCAGGCAATAAGCACACATTGATTTTACTGGCATTACTGAAAAATTTCTTTATAGGATTGTCACTACCATAACTGCTATTAAACTGTCTAGAGCTATTTCTCTTAAAATTAATCTAAGACTGGATACATTTAGGTGTACTTTTCAAGTATCCCAAGACTTACAGATGTTTGAAATCATTTTTGCAAGCATCTTTTGCAATTTAACCATGGTAATGATTGGTAGGTTCAATTAGTTTTGTTACCCTGAGTATCATTAATTTTGACCATACTTCAGTATTGTACTGCTGTTTCTCTCAAGCGCAGTCCAGCTATCAGCTAGGAAGTATGTTGCTTTTGAAACCATGAAGTTTTGATAGCATGGTCTAGTGTTGTCCAGAAACTTTTCAGCAGATTTTTTCCACTTTGAAAAGTCTAGGTTTTTTTAAATGTAGGGACTTTGAAAATTGGGGATTTTTTGTAAGGCAAAGAAGGGAGAGAGAACATTTTAGTAAAGGTGAGTAATTTTTAAAAGAAACCCCATTTTTCCTGTCCATTAGAGAACAAATTCTGGGGTTTTGTATGATGATTTTCCCATGAACCCTTTATAGACATTTCTGACTCACGTGATTATCATGTCAGGTTGGCATTCTGGAGAATACAAATTACTTGATGCTTGTTCCACTTTAGAAATTAATTTTTTCCCAATTTGTGAAATTTCCTGAGAAACAAGAGGTTAATTCCTCCCTGCCCTTGCAAGTGGCTGAGTATTCGGAACAGGAGCCTGCCTGCTTCTGTCCCAACATCCTTTCTGGTTCCCTGAGGGGCAGCTGTGCTATGCCAGTCTCTGCTTGCAGCTGAGGATCCTATGGCATAAATTATGTTACAAACCTTTAACAAAGACTGTGAAATCCACAGATACTGTGACAGACTGTCATGCTGTTACTGTGGGACAAGCTGACAGGTACAATGTTTTAAGATGCACAGGACAAAGGTAGCTAGTCTTGCTGTATTGCTTACCAAAGATTTTCCATCCAACAGGTGATTATTGGGCTTGGATGACTCTCGTTCAGTAATTCCCACTGCAAAGCATAAGAAACATGGCATTATCTGTAATTATCCCTTTGGCACATCTAGTATGAAAAACTTCCTTCTGTGCAGTAAAACTCAGATAGGGACAGATCCCAGACTGAGGTTATAGTTACACTAGATTTGATTATAGCCAAAAGCACAGAGTTTTCTTTACTATGACTAATAAGTGATTCTGGAATTGCAAGTCATTCTGGAAAATCTCTCAGCTGCTTGCTTCTAGACTTTTCAAATGATGTGGTGAACGGTCCTTAGCAGACCACGCTAAGTGGGAGCCTTTCTCCCTCTGGGAATGCTCACATGTTTCTACATGCAAAGAGCGGTCCCATTTGCTGCTTCTCAGCAGAGGTTAGGTAATGCAGGTTTTGTGCATCTTGGAGCCCACACTGCAGGTTTTCCTGCCTGGGAGATCATTCTCTCCTTTCTGGATTGCTCTGGGGAGTTATTTTGACCTAGGCAGAAATGTGTGTTATGTCCACCTCATCACAGAGAGGTATTTAACATTTCTGTCTGCTTGTGGCTGAGTGATACCTCTCTGTTGTCCTCAACTCTGGAGGTTACCCTTCAGTTTCAAGTGAGTGCTCAGCAAGTAACTTATCCATGGATAAATGCTCACTGACAAATGCTAGTTGTGCCAAATAATTGAGCAAGCAATGCCAGATTTTTTTCATGGAGCCAAATATTTCCATTTGGCTGTGGGAATGCGGACATCTCTACTGCTCTGACCAAGGGAATATAAATAATGACAGCAAACTTGGAAATAGCTGAAGTGCTGCTTATAGTGCTGTCTCCAGCATGACTTAGCAATCAGAACTGTCTTCTCCTTCTGGGGGCAATATTTGACCAGGATAAACATCTTAACCAGCATCTGCCTTCCTGCTCCACCAACCTCTAGTAATTCCATTAGGTACCTTACTGTATCCCTCACGTCAAAGTTAATTCAATTATCTCCTCTCATCTTGAATATTAGGTACTAACAGTATTCAGCAAGTGGCTCCAAGCATCAGTGCTTCAGCTAACGTCCATGTTTTTTCTTTTTATTTGGTTTTCTTTGCTCTTATATTGTCTGATTCTTCCCTTCAGCATGTCCCTCTTCTTATTAGATACAGAAAGTGTTCTGGCAAACCTTTAAGCAAAGTATCGGAGCAAAAGTAAGTCCTCATGGATTCAAGTTTGTAGGTGCTCCCCTCAGGACAGTGGTGGCTGGGCACTTCCAGAAGTGCCTTCCTGCACGCTGAAATGGACTGCCCTTATGCTTTGCTATGCTCTGTGTAGGATTTCTGATGCTAGCAATAAACATGCTTATGGCCTCATCAGTGCTTTTTTATGTTTTTATAAATTATTATATATTACATATTTATATTTGTTCTAATTTAAACTTAGTTTCTAAGTTCTGCCTACTTGCTTCCCTTTCTCCTTCTCTGAGACCTGTTTCCCCCTTTTCTGTTCTTTTTGTATTTCTACAGCTTTTCTCTTTTTTGCATTTATCTGTCATCCTTTGCCTCTCATCTCCCCTAACAGCAGAGACCAGCAGGCCCTCCTTTCTCTGGCTCCCTTCAGGCAGTCCCAGCCACTCCTCCTCTCCCTGCTCCAGCTCCGAAGCTCCAGTTCTTTGTTCAGGCATATCTCAGTTCTTGTCCCGGTTTGAGATCTTTCCCTATGGTCCCAAGCGCAGTTTCTTCCTTCCCAGTTTTCCAGGCCCCACTGCTGTCTGGTCTGTGTTCCTCATGGGATGCCTTATGTGCAGTGTGATTGTGGACTGGTGATGTGAGGAACATGCACCTTCATGCACCTGCTTTACAGATTTAGAACCTCTTAACTGCTAAATGACCATTTTGTCTACCAAATTCATGCCATATGGGATTTTTTTAAAGGCTTATGACTTGACTGCAGCTGGGTGGTTTTCCAAAGGAGAGCAAAAAATGTGTTTTTGATTAAAATGTCATTCCTTGCCAAACTGCACAGCCCTGCCCCAGCTTTGATCCTCCAGACATAACACACCAGTGTTGAAGTTGCTGAATGACCACTCTATTTATATTTACTCATCTCCTTGGTTTTGTATTGGCAAGCTCTATTTTTCCTTCACGGGTTCTCACAAATATGCTTAACAAGTTTTAGTTCAAAAAAATTCAGGTCTGTGGCTGACATCCAGAATCTGAAATTTCATCCCAAATGATTATGTTCTGGCAAGTTCTAAGCAACTGAACAGGGATTTTATATAATAAGATGACTCAGGCAAACTCGGTAGTTTACAGTTTATCATCTCTAAAATATTGTCAGGGAGTGTTTATGACTGAATAAAGTGAGTTTATGACTGAATAAATTGAGCAATGCCACGGTCATTATCTCATTAATTCCACTGGATATTTTAAGCATGGAATTCTCCTCCAGGTACATAATAAAGTGCCTGCTTCGCTGTAAACTGGAAGACTGCAATATCTAAATATATTCTGAAGCTTTGGAGGAACAAAGCCCCTTCTGTGGACTTACTGTGCTGGGCGGTGCCCTTGGTGGGGCAGGGTCCGCGCTGCCCGCCCTGCCGACGCCCGCCCCGCGCCTCGTCCTCGCAGTACAGCACCTGGAGCAGGTCACCCTGGTGGGGCCGGCGGTCGGAGATGGCCACCACCTGTGGGGAAGAGGCAAAACCATCCACTTACACCCGGCCTTGGGCATTAGGTGGTCTGTCAAGGTCATGGGGGAGCTGAAAGGCTGTTTGATCTTCCCACTGCTTTGCTGTCACTGAAGGGGATTTGTCAGGTAGGGACTGTGGGATTTGGGAGATTCGTTTTGTTTGGCTCTAGCATCCATGCATAAGATGTATCATAGTATGGGAAAATCCTGTGGGATCTCTCTGATCATTTGCACCTTTCTGTATTCTCTTCAGGAGGCTGAAATGTGGTCTCTTTCAAGCTTCACTGAGTAGGATATGCCCATTAGACAGTCCGAATTTATTTTTTTATTGCATCACATCTCAGGCAATCAGTCAAACTTACACGATGAAAATTACAAATGCTATTTCCTCGTGGTCTCCCCTGCCTTTTGGACTTATTTATATTTTGTACCTGTTAAATGACTACAGAGGATACAAGACAGTGAATAATTGTGTTCTTAGACATTAATTTTCACAAACATTAGCTTGCACAAATGAAATTTACTGACAGCTGCATCTTTGAACATCAGGCCCCCTGTATCTCAAACAGAGTCCCTGAAAACAAGCATGAACAAAATCAAGTTCTACTTCAATCACGACTAAGCCATGTCACTCACTGTGCTGCCACAGGCAACTGAGTGGGACAAAGCTAATGTGAGTCTAAAACAACAGGGATACGCTCCAAGCAAGTTGATCCATCAGGACTGTTATTCAGGATGGTCTGGGAATAGTTTTCTCAAGAAGATTAAATTTCCAACAGCAGGAAAAGAGTGTTTCATACTTTGTTGTGGTTTTATTTATTTATTTTTATTACTCTTTCCTGAAAACTTACTACTGTCATACAGAGAACCACCTAAACAGGGTGAAGATCCAAATCAGCAAGGAAACAAGACACATGGCAACTATTCAGATTGTTCCCTATTAGACTTATGTGTGTCTTACATTGGAAGATCTGCAGAAAAACAGTTACTTGCATCTAACTGGAGTTGCCATTTACAAGTTTCAGATATAAATACAGTTGTTTTGAGACTGAGACCAACAACTGACCAGCCCACTATTGGCAGAGAAAAAGCCTTAATTCCATCTATTGCTCTGCCTTCTACCATACACTCACGATAAAAACAAGACTGCATTCAAGCATGGCCCCTCATGCTGAATTGTCCATTTCCTCTAATTAAGTTCTAATTCAGTTTGCCATTAATCTGCAATATTCTGAGAACGTGATTTTTTACACAGACAAAAACATATGCAGACCAATGTTTTGCAAAACAGGAAAGAAGAAAAATCCTGAAGTGACCACTTGTAACTCTTTTGTCTCCATGTACCCTCAGGCACCTGGAGGAGCTACGTGACCTACCGAAATCCTGCTGACCAGCAGGAAGAGGAGTAGAAACTGCCCAACAGTAGGCAGAAAAACTGGTGGGAAAGGCTAATGAGGCAACCAAAACATAATCCAAGGTCTAAGAGCAGTTTTCTCCTAATTCTGTGGTTTTTGACACACAGCCTAACACATTCCTCGCTCTGTAAGCTACTTAAGGACATGTTCAGTGGTAAATTAAAATCAAAGGGACTACTGGTGTCCTTGAAGACAAACATATGCTAAGGCAGGCTGCAGCTGGTTTCTAGCTCTACTGACCATGAATGTGATGCTGCTGAACAGAGTTGAGTCTCAGCATTGCTCCAATAACTCAGAAATGAGGGTGATGCTCATTGTGAGAGGCCTCCTGTTGCTGCTTAAGCTGTTGGCATTGTCTCCTTCCCAGCTGCCCCTGGACCAGTTCCAGCACCTCCCCATCCCTCTGCAGCAGCTCCTTGCAGGCTTCAGGCTCCTGTGTCCACACATGCCCTGACCACCTGAACCTTGCAAGCTGCTTACCAGAGGCATCACCCCCTTCACCACAGTGACATCAGTGGAGACATCTATCTTTAGTACAAATATGATGAGGCTATGGTTGGCAGCGGTCTCTCATGACAGCCCTTGGAGCCTGCCTCGTGTGAATCAAGCTTTTCCAGTGTTCATGGAACACCACAAAGTTCAGCTTTTCCCACCATCTCTGGAAATATACCCACTGCTCTTGGTCAGACTCAGTCTTTGTTGGTGTGTGACAGAAAATGTCATCAACTCTCTGCTACTGAGACACCTGAGGTCACTTATTTTGCATTGTCATGGAAAGAACATTTTTGGTAAGTAGAATGCTGGCTTCAGCCACCTCTAATCTGAAAGTAGCTTAAGTGATCAGTGTAAACTACCATGGACTTGAAACTTAGCATTCTGCCTACGTGTTGCAAAGGATGAAACATGATTTGGGGAAAAGAAGTAGGATTTTTAACTCGACTAATAGCAGGAATTATTTAGGCACATGGTTACTGCTTGCGAGATTTCTTGTTCCATGCGATATCAGCAATGTCAAAATACCTTCAAGCAGCAGAATCTGTATAAATAATTCACGGTGCCATTTTCCATTACAGCTGGAAACAACAGTGCAATCTCTATAGCACATCTTCATTGAACATCTTTGCAGCATTTGGTTGTAGCACACTTTGGGAGTTCCTTATCTCCTAATTCAAGATTTCACTGTGACTTTGGCTACCTCACCCATTACTGTAATATGTAAAGACTTATCTAGGTCAGGAAACTAAACCTGCTGTAGTGCGGTTTTGATCTAAAGTGGAGCTGACATTTCTCTAGGGTACCTAGGGTAAGGCAGAAGGATCAGCTGGGAGTCACTTTTCTTTTCTAGATGTACCAGGAAATTTAAATCTGTGTGAATAGCAGAGTCAGCCAGACTATGCAGAATTAGCAAATTGCTTTCTAAAAACCTACTGTTTTTAGAACCTCTAAGTTCCTTGACTGGCTCAGTCTGTTTGCAGGACATTGACTCTGAATTCAGAGCTCAGCATAGCCTCTTTTTATGGACTTTGCTATGCACATGAGAGCACTGAGGACTCGGATACCCACTGTTGGAATTAGCTGTGTTAAGGGGGAAGGGGCATGAAAGACACAGGAGGGCTGCAGAGCAGCACAGATGTTGTTCCAATCTCTCTGCTCCTGGACCCAAAATCCCACCATCAAACAGACAACGATCCAGAAAAGCTGACAATTAAATATATGGCTTTGGATAAAACTTTGAAGGTTAGAGGCTGAACAATAGAGCGTTTGTTAGTGAAGCAAATGCCAGACTTGTATAGTTAAGCTCTTTCTGATGATCTAATACTGAGCTAATTTTTAATGTGGCAGCTCCAGCATGCACAGAGGGATTTGCCGCTTTCATGCAAAGTAGCCAGGTACTAGTGTCCAGACAGTTCTACACAAGGGATTTTGGGGCTAGAAGACCAAGGGAAGAGAAGGGAAGGATCTATTATCACTGGAAATAACTCTTAATAGGGTAACAGGAACTGCGAAGAAACATGTTGTTTAAAGACTCAGCTGAAAAAAAAGGTGTTCCCCCCTTTCTCTCACCCTTGCACAGTCATGATAGTGCATTTGGGTTGGGTTCTTGAATGTGATGGAAGTTACCCCCCAAAGTCAGTGATTTGAATGTTAAATCACTTAATGGTACACTGCTTGAGTATTTCTGCTGCGAAAAAAAAGGTCTGGCAGATGTCCACATTGGCTGCTATTTTTGTCTTGCTGAGGATTAAAGTTGTGCATCCACTGCAATCACCAGAGCAGAAGATTTCATGTTAGCTGAGGCATTTCTACAGTGCTGACTGCAGGTGCAGATGCAAAAGTGAAAAGTAAATAATCATTCTGCTACTTTTCTGTGGGTCTAGAAATTGGCAATCCTAACTTCCTCACAGGCACGTCTATTCCAGTACATGCAATTTATTTGAATGCTTGTGTATGAGCTGTAAGCAGCTGTATCCCACTGAAGAAGGGGGATGCACAAGTCTAGGAGTTGACTGTGCCAATTGCTTTGGTTTGAGAGCCATCCTTGTTTTCTTTGCTGGAGCTGCAGACCATTTCTCAGGCTTGGTGCTCCCACTGCTAATATGATGCTGCCTGCATCATCACTGCCCATCAACGGACATCCTTAATTGGGGTCAGGAAAGCCCCAAAGGAAAAAAAAACAACAGTCCTCTTAAAATGCTGCAATAAGAGGGGGACTTTTTTATCTTATTTTCTTAGGCCTTTATGAGTATAGTGCTGCCACAGAGCTGATCCAATCCAAATTAAATATTAGATGCTTCCATTTAGTAGAAGCAATAACAACTATCTGCTGAAATTTGGAACAGCATAGCAGACATAGGTTTGCCCTTGATTTAATGAAAGTTGTCTGAAACTTCTCAGTTAAATAGCATTATGAGAAATTTTGTAAAAAAAGAAAAAGAAAAGGATAAGTTATCTGAGCATACTGTTTTACCAAGTCAGAACAGTTCACTTTTGGTTTGGACTTTTCTGCTGTTTTTATATTGCATGGAAAACAAACTATACCAAAGGCATAAGAAATAAAAATGGGGTACCTCAAAATAGCTTAGTTTGAGCAACACTCCAGCACTCTGACTTTCATCCTCATTTGGAATGAAGAGTCATTTTGAAACCTGAACCTGAGTTACAGGACAGAAATAAGACTTTTACCATTTGGGAAAATACACACATATATACTTTCTACCCAAAACTGACAAGTGTGTTATTAACTCTTCCTGGGAACCACTTCAGGCCTCCTGTGACCTTCTGGGATCCTGTGATATGTTTTAATAATCAAAACAGGGATGGGAGTGAATGTAGTGAGTTTTTTTCCAGCGCACAGATAAGTGTGGTAAGTAGGAGGACCTACAGCTCTGTGCGGAGATCAGGGAGTCAGGAACACAAAGAAGAGGATTTCTTCAGTTGTGGGTGGGACTGGGTAGTAGGATAAAGCATGGAAAAAGGAAAGTACAGGGAGGAAAATGCTTCAACAAAGTGCTAGAGAAGTGACAAGTCTGTGTTGAAAAGAAATGCTGTGGCAGAAGATCCTCAAAACCTGTAAAAAATGCTTGGATATGCAGAAGAGAAAGAGACTCTCATTTCTGCAAATCAGTTAAAAGGATTGTGAAAGGGGTTGTGGATGGGTCAAGTGGATTTAAGGAGGAAAAGCTAGCTCTGAAGACAAGAAACTTCACACCATGTGTCACAGCACTGAAACTTGGAAAATGTTTTCTCGGAGAATGAAAAATGTTGAATTATTTCTAATTTGGAGGGTACCTCATCTACATGGAGTGGGTAAAGCTCCACGTGTGCCCTCTGTGTCAGTGCACTAGCAGTCAGTTGAGGGTAGGCAAGCCCTGCTGGGGTAAAGGGACAGGCATCCTTCAGTGGCTCTCTCAGTCATCCTTTAGGGTTGAGATTACAGTCCATTGCTTGGTGTTTTTCTCCCAAATTCCCAGGCATACTGGCTCCTTGATTAATGCATATATGTGTTGCTATGATTTGTTTATTTTCATTTCTGCCTGTCCCCCTGGAACTATTAATAAGGCTTTATGGATAAGGTTAAGTCTGAGATGCCCTCAGATGGCCCATGTTGATAAGCTGTGATGTTCATTTTGACTGTCTCTGCACAGCAAGACTGTTTTTTTTTTTTTTTGTTTGTTTGTTTTGTTTTGTTTTGGCTCAAAATGCTTCTGTAAATAAAATGCAGCTTTACAGAAACTCCCAATTCTGTTTCCCACCCGACTCCCTACACCAGACACTGATGCACTTCTTTGCCCTGGATCTGCTTCCCATTTATCCACAGGAATTTTTAGGGTAAATGTAATCAACTAGAATTAAAAAAAACCTTTTCTTACACTCTTTGTTAGGATGTGCTGTGTAGCTTTGGCTCGTCTTCGGACAGGACTACATGCTGCAAAAAGAAGAACAGGAATATGGTCAGCTTGCAGTGGAGGTGTATACATGCCCCTAAAATTCCTCTGTGAAAATACTCTGGGGGCACAGTGGAGACAGAGGGAAGAAGAAAGGGTTTAAGGAAGATTCCAGCTGAAATAACCCCCTAGAAAGTCTGCTTTAGGTCTGTATTTTATGCTCTAGCTATATGATACAGACACCTGTGGGCTTGGGACAGCAGCCTATCCCAAGTTTCTGCACCTCTCCTATAGGCTTCCAGGAGGAACCCATCTTCTCTTTCCTCAATTTTCACCTGACCTCCCACCTGCCAATATTTCAGAAGGAAATGACTAGGGTATACATTAACTTGAAGAGTTCTATAATTTTATCTAGTTAGGGATTTTATCAATAAGCACAAACTCCCTCATGACATCATGTCACTTTTACTGCATGATGTCCAAAGCACAATATATGCACTAAGCCTAATATTTTCTTTTTCAAGCCTCAAAATGACCCATTCAGTTCTTTAACTTGGGACATTTTGCTTCAAGTTTGTTTCTCTATTTCATTTCCTAGACCCATGAAGACACCAAAATCATAGAAACTCTAAGCAATAGACACACAAAATGCCGGGTCCATAAGCCAAGTTTTTGGCTGGACTGAAGTGATTGGTTTTGGGTGAGGGTTTTATTGGACAAAGTGAAGATTATTTAAACACTTGTTGTTTGAGCTAGAATTGAAACTGGCCTGAAAGGCTCTGTGATACTCCCAGCTTTCTCTCATCATGTTACCCTCCTCTGTGTTAAGGCTACGGAGCTCCAGGATTTAGCACATAGTGATAGGAACATGCTTGCAAAAACCTGCCAAATGTGAAGAATTTACTCCAGTTCTAAAGGCTGACTCTTGGGGCAAGGCATGTGAATGGGGGTTTCCTATTCAGGTTCCATGTATAATCCGAAGGCTTTGAAGAGCCAGAAAGGTTTGTTATGGGATGATGGGTGACTCCTACTCCCCAGGTGAGCCTTTCTTTATGTTTTTGGCACACATCTAACTCCAGAAGTTGCAGTACTTATCTTTGCTATGTATTACTGTTTGCAGAGTTTTGAAGCTGTGGAAGCAGCTGGAGGTCATCCAAGACTGCTGGTTACTGCAGCCAAACTGCTCTCCTCAGATGGCAGGAATAACAAGGGATTGGGCTTTCCAGGGCTCCAGTACAAGCAGAGCTGGCAGTAAGACCAAGGTCACTCTTGCTAGACAGCTTGTGTATGTCCAGCAACCACCCCTCCATACCTCAGTGAGGCTAGAAGTACTGAGCATTAAGACTCCACTGGAGAGAAAGTTCTGGCCTCTGCTCTGTCCATAGTGAAACAGGACAGGAACATGGGAGGTGAAAAGTCTTGCCCAGGGTCCCTGGGACTGGCCCATTGCAGCAAAGGGCACTTCCACACTGAACTCATCAAAAGTAAGTTATCTGCCTCTTTAGAGCTTGAGAGTGTGCTAAGCTGTCAGTTCCAATTACAGTCTGCTGTGCATGGTGTGATATCCTCAGGGATCCTTACTGTCTTACCCTGCAGGACACGTTTTATATTTTAAACCACAGTGAGCGTGGGATGAAAGCCAGAAAAACATAACCAAGGTGGTTTGGTAGGTTTTTCTCCCCCTAAGAATGTGTTGTAAGTTGTTTTTGAAGCTGCTTCAATCATCTTTACTTCTGGAATTTCATCATGTGAGAACTAAACTAGTTACTCAGGAACAAAACTCTCAAGTGCAAAAAAGTTTAGTGGTACAAGTAATTATCTTCTTATCAATCTGGTATTTTATGTATTTTACCAGACAGTGTAAGGAGCACAATTTATAGAGATTTCTACCAGAAAGCAAGTGCTGCTGTACTGTTATAGCTACCAAGGCTGGTACACGAGGAACAACACATAAATGTGCCTAGCAACAATAAATTTGCATATTTTCAGAGTACTTATGATCCACAGTCATACTCACTGCCCATCATCTGCCAGAACCAGTGGCAAAAGGCTTACAGGGGCTGAAGAAAGGCAAGGCATGAAAGGGAAGTCACAGCACCAGCAAACATGCAATTACTTGAATAGCCATTGAGAGAAGAGTGAATCACAGAGGTAGCCAGAAGTGACCCACTTGCGGGGGAACACAATGGCAGCGATGCAGACAGTGGGGCTGCAGGGCTGTCCCTGCAAACATGAATTTCTGCAGAGAGTGGGAGAAGGAAGGAAGGAAAGAATGAATCTTTGCAGATGATGTATCTGGATTTGCCTGCAAAAGGATGTTTGTATCTACAGCCCAGCTTTTGAGCAACAAATACAATTACAGTGATGTTTCACTTTGTCATTTCCACTTATATTGCAAAATTAAGCAGCTGAGAGCTTATGCTCCCAGCTTGGAAGTAAAGATCTGATCTGACCCCAGAATTTGTTTTCCCTGCTTTTCCCTGCTTTCTTGTTGCTGAAATATGCAGTCATTGAATTTAAACTAATTTGTTCAATCAAATGCAGGCTGGGCTTTGTCCGGTTCTTACTCTTCATTAGAAGCAATTAATGTTAATCATGCATTCATTTCCAGGGCATGGCTTTGGAAATGGTCCACTTATTGAGCCAGCAGACTTAAATTCAACATTCATGCAGTTCACCCACTTCATTCGAGCTGCTAACTGCTTGCAGAACTTCATTCTCTTTTCTATTACACAGAATAGCCACACAGTTGCAAGCTGTCACTTTAGCAGTTACCTCATAGGTACGGCAACACCGATTCCAGATCTCCCAATTTTGCCAGTGCAAACATTTTACACGGCCACAGTGTCGAAGCACCTGCACGGATTAGCTCGAGAAAGCGGCAGCGAGCGCTGGGCTGCGGGCAGAGCAGGGCACGGCACAGCAGAGAGGCTGCTCACTTCAAGGATTTCCCCATTGCTAAACATCGCATCCCCCTGAAAGACAACACCGTAGCGGTGGTTATATGTCGATGTACTCACATTTGGATGAAATCACAGTGGTGAAAACTTCTAAATTTTCATCGCTGCAGCTGTAAATCTGGTGCATTTTCCACGTCTTCCTACTGACTGCCTTTCAGCTTCATGCAACCGCTCTGAACTTCTGGTAAATAGGTTTCACTAATCCAATCTGGCTCTGTGATCATTGTCCAGATCTACAAAGGACAGACTGATGCTGTGATCTCATCTCATTCCATATTCTTCATTGCAACATTTTCTGCTCCCATCTGCCTTTCTATGAATAATATTAACACAAAGATTTAATTTAGCTGTTACTTAAGCCTGTACTCAGATAGGCGCATTTTATTTTATGTCTCCTTTTACCAGCATGGACAGTACTCTGCAGTAAATAGCTAATAATTAAAATCTAATCTATAGGTAAACAAATGCTTATAGAAGTACTGAAAGGATTTTTTTTTTAAATGGGTTGTGTACTTAAACATATTTATCATAAAAATTTGCTTCTTCCATGTAATGAGGAGCTGACTGTAAGTGTATTAATAAAAGCATTTTGTGCTTTACCTTTTAATTTCATGAACAAGTTCCAGAATCCTGGGCATTTCAAAGGAAAATTTCAAATGCAGATACTAAGTAAGGGCAGATCAGGCAGATGTGCACAGGTTTCTATGCCCGCTACATTTCTGTGGTTGCAAAGGGAGAGCAGGTGGCTCAGTCATAGATGGGTTCTTACATGGCTTGTTGGTTCTGGGGCCTAACCCCATATTTATGCACTTCAGTAAAGGGTCTTCTTGCCAAAGCTTTTCAGTCCGTAATGCTCCCATCAGAAATTATTCCTTTCCACCTCTGTGAATATCAGCCCCCTCAACTTCTGGTGACTTACTGCTGCCATGGACACCTAATACAGAAAATTTTGGCTTGCAGGCTCCAGCAACTGACACTTTCAAGTGTGAATAATGATATTAAATTATATCAGTCTAATGAATAGCCTTCATTACTACCACGTGTGTGTCTAATTAACACAAAAACAAGAGCTGTCTTCTCCTATAATAGAGGTCTGCCACCAACAGTCCCAGACAGAAAGTGCCAGTGAACATGGGCTGTCACTGCCATATCGATGAACACTTCTTATTTGAAATAATAACTATTGTTCAAATACACATCCTGAGCCTGGAAGCATTTTGGTTGAGTGGAAGGCATCACTGTTTCAGGAAAGCAATGAGTGAAGAGAAACAGTTTTCTCTTGTCACCTCTCAGGGCAGGCTCCTGCTGTCCAGAGGTAGCAAAGCCATTGTGGGGCTGGGGGCATTGTCTCAGGAAACCGTGCCGTGCTTGAAGCGGGCAGTGGGACAGCAATATAATCAACCAGAAGTTCAATTAGTTTTTGATTTATTGCGCCACATGTTCTGCTTGTATGACTGATGTCATTAACATCAGGCTCGGCTGGCACATTCATCTGTCCCTGCCCGGCTGCCTCTGAAGGCGCACACACTCAACAGATGGGGAGCTGCACGGGCGCGAAGGCAATTGTTTACTCCCCTATTGTTCCTGTGTCAAGCAATCAAACCAAATCTATTACCCACCGTGAAAAAGATCAGCGCACCGTCCATTCAGCAGCGAATGGGGCAGAGGCGGTTATGCAGGGGGCCTTAGAGCTTTCAAAAGGATAAAAAAAAAAATAAAAAATGAAGACCAACACTGAATAGTTGATTAAAAAAAAAAAGCTATAATAAATCTAACTCACTCTTTATTTCACCTTCAGATATTCAGAATCCTCTGAGAAGACGGGCACTTTTGGATCCGAATCATTGTTTTCCTAATTCTAGGTAGGACTTAAAGATATTTTCAAATCATAGATGAGGTTTAACACTAAAACAAGTATTGGGTATTTCATGCTGTCAAGGGGTGGTGGGGATGTGGACACTGAAGTGAGACTCAAGAGCTTGTTACCAGCTGGCATTCATTGTGTTACAGGGCCGGTATGCTTTGAACACATCTTTACAAGGCACAGGATGCTGTGGGGATGAATCACTCTTTACAGAGAGCTGCTAAAAGGCTCTCACATCACTTCCAGAGAGAAAAATAGGGTTTAGGATGGCAAATATAGTACCTTATATCAGGGATCTTCATCTAGGAATGAATTTTTCCCTGTTCATGGAAGGGAGTTCGCTGTTTTATTTTGTCCAGATTTTACAGGATAGTCGAGCACTATGAATGCCCAGGATTTTGCAGGAAATCTTAATGTGGCTTCAAGAAAAGGACTTGCATGTATTGGGCTATATTTTCTCTACCTCTCTGTGAAATATTTTGTGCAAATGTCCTGGTTTAGCTATAAAATAGGTGTAATAATATCTGCCAAGGAAGTGTACTACAAAGTTCATCTGCATACTACCTGCTGAAGAATGGCAGGCAGTAATTTTAGACTTGAGGGAGATAGCTCCTTACTCACCTAGCAAGAGTTCAGTCTGTGGTAGGAGCAGGAAACCAAACAATTTTTGACTCTATGAATCATTCTTTTGTTCCACAAACTACATAAAACATCTAGAGACCAGGCTTAATTTTTTTCCTCACTGCTAAAGACAATTAATAAGCTATTAACTTAATACACATGGTGCCACTGCAGCCATGAGAAGACCCAAAGAAGTTTTTGCATAGGGTTATATCTTTGGCTGGAGACTCCCAAACAAATGTGGAATCCAAATTCCTCGCTGTCGGCTGTGATACTGAAGTTTACCAAATGGCTGAACTCTCAGAATCAAAACATTTGCTGGTGCAAGAACAGAGCGACCAAAGGTGAACAGGGACAACTGAGGAGGAGGAGAAGTCAGGACACAAGAACAGACATATGGTGTCTGACAAAACACCCACCTAAACTTATCTGGAGGCCTGGTACAGGGAAGGTATTTGATTCTTGGGAATGTGGGTAGAAAATAGGCAAAGGTGGAGGAGACGAGATGTTTGCGGAGGCTGAGAGAAAAACAACTGTTGAAAACAGCAGAAGGCTCAGTGACCCTTGTAAATATGGCAGAAAATCCCATAAAATGATGAAATGTCCCTCTGGGGAGGTGGCAAGGGTGCTTTTCCCAAGGGCTGAAACTGTTCAGACACATTTGGAAGAAACAAGTGTAGATGTTTGTCCTGTTTACCAAGTATTCCAGAGCTGGTAAACTTTGAAGGAATCAAATCAAATAATCAAATATGGTTACAAAAACTTCAATTAAAACTTTGAGTGACTTAAGATAAGTATCAGAAACCTCTAGACCTTATTTATCCTGGCTTCTGTGAACAAATTAATCCCTTTGCAGCACAGCATTCTTTCACTGAAGTTGGTGGGAAGCAACCTGGTACTCTCACCATAGGCAAGGAATATTGCCAAGGGATTCCCTGGCCCACAGAGGACAGAGCTCTTCCCAAGGCATGTCTTTGGCTCCTCCCTGGATCTCGTTGTGTAAGAGGCAAATCTAATCTCTACTGAGCCACTTGAGCCTATTTCTTACTGTTAGCTGGGCAATATGATAAGGATAAACCCCAGATATTTTTGGAATAGGATTGTGAACCAGAGTGATGCACAGAAAACCATTTAAAAATAAGACAGGATAAAACTGTACATGCATGCTGCAGCAACTACTCTAAAACACTTGTGTGTGATGCAATGCCAGCACCATTTTTTGTGGGAGGAAAATTGCTTTGTTTCATTTTAGCGCCACAGAATTGCAAAGAACTGAAAAGGAAAATCAACAAAAAAAGCAAAATAGAAAGTGAGCTCCTCATACGTAATCTGCTATTTTTCTCTAGATGAGAGGAAGAGAGAGACAGATACACTATCAATAACTTCACCTCACACTTGTAGCAGATTCAAGTTTAAATTGTTGCAAATTCAGTTTAAAATCGGTAGCACTCCATGGTTGAAAGGTCTGTAAATAAGTAAAGAATTTTCAAAAGTAACATTTGAATCTGCATCTGGCTAGAAGCTGCTGTAACAGGTTTATCCTGAGTGGGAATAAGATTTAAGAAATTTAAGAAATATTTTGAACTTTAAATTCACTGAGGGGACTAGGAGAGAGAGATGCAAGAGCTATTCAGTTTGAAAGGACTAATGCACAGACTTATCTGCTAGTCAGGAAAGGAAATACCAGCCAGACCTGGAAACCAGGCTGAATGTATCCCCTCACTAGTTACTGCAGATCCTGAAAAAAGAAAAAAACCCCACAAGTCTGGTTGGCTTCTCTTACAAAAGTTACATATAGATAATTGGGCATTCAGAAATTTGCACCTAAGCTTGTAAAACACACTTGAGTAAGTCCATACGATGATTATCACGGAACACAAAGGCCAGCACTGCAAGGTTCAAGTCCCGGAGAGCTTGTGCCAGCAGAAGGGATTGCGCTAAGCCAGTATTAAAGCTAGGGCCAGGCTGAGCACGTGGAGGCTTAACAAGCTTTCATATGCTGGTGATGTACTGGTAATCCATAGAAAGCATTAAAAATGTCAACAGAGGAGTGATATGTCCAAACTGGGCTGTGACAACAATACCTTATTAAGAAGCTAAGCTTTAATTACTTTTGTCCTTGATTTGTTAATTTTTCAAGCTAATTGATCAGTGAGGTCTTTATTCCCCTGATAAAGCACAGTGATTTTTGTATTTTTTTTTTTCACTCCTGATTTTTTCCTTTAGAACATTTTAAGATTATTTTGACTATTGGCTCCTGCTATGAACATAATCATTTTTGGGCAAAAAAGCATGTTAATAAAAGCTTGTCCTGTGGTTCCTGGATTTATGCAGTTATAGCCCTCTTGCTCCCTCTTTACTCCATATGTAGTAAAACCCACTGCTTGGCTAACCAGGCAGCGAATACTTAGGATTTCTCCAATGGATAAGTCTAAATAACAAGGCAACCTGAACTGTCACCTTACATGTCTCTAGTGTGTCCTCACACAGCCATCAAGCTCCTTTTGCCACGTGAAACACATGTGCTTTGTGGGGATGAAGGTCTTTGGAGGGTATCAGATGGCATTGCCTACTCTGGCTCAAGTTCTGTGTGAAAATGAGATTAAATCTAAAACAAGGATCATCGTTATTGAAACTGAGAGACCCCAGTTCTAGAAACCTATAAAATAGGAAGAAGAAGCTGCACCAAGGGCACAGAAGCAGGATCAAATTTGTCAGTCCCCTTTTGATCCAGATTTAAGCTATGGGCCTGTGTGAAGCAGCCAGGTAGCACAGGAGATGGCACAGCAACAGGAAAGGTTTAAGAACAGCACATTAGGGAACTGCTGTGGCTTTGAAATGTGAGAACTTTGAGGTAGCTTTTGTCTAACCATTACATCCCATGACCATAGAGCATATAGGTATGAGTCTGGAGGGTGGAAACTTGGGGAGTCCCTCTGATGCCAATTATCCTAAAAGTTTTTGCAGAGATGAGACAGTTTATCTAATCTCCCTGCTAGTTTGGCCTTTGTCCTCTCTACTGACGCTGCCAAGAAGGGGTGTCAAAGATCTGCTGTAAGTACTTGACTTGTTTGTAGAAATCTGATTAAAGTAGATCACCGCAGATAACAAGAGGAATTAATGCTGCAAATACATAGGAGAGGATTTTTAATCTCATAAGCTACATAGAGGTCAGTACTTTTCAAGTAATGCAGCAGCCTTTGAGATCTCTGATTTTCACAGAACTGATGATCTTGTTCTTTTCCTCTCTTCTGTTAGTCTTTTCACTTTAGAATTTATTAATTCATTTCTGCTTGTAACCTGTTCTGTTACTCTGTCCAGTATGAGGAAAGTACTGTACATAACCCTGGGAGACAGAAAACCACAAGGGAACTGGAAAGAGTTTTTGTGGGCTTTGCAATGGACATGGCACATTCTCCTTAATAACCATATCGGTTTAGATTCCTCTTCCTTCAGGTTTTTGCAATGTTTTTTAAAAGGCATATTCTCATCTTAGATGTCCCCCTGAGGTCTGATGTTTCAATATACTCTCAACTTGGTCAGCCAAAAGTAGTAGACCTAGCACTTCAACTTCTCTCTCTAGTGTGTAACCATGTTGTATATTCAGGTTCAATATCTCAGCTGTGAACAACTGTATGCAGATGTCTGCACACACATCAGTTTTTCCCAATGCCTTGCTTGTTGTGTGCATGCAGATGTCTCCTGTGAAGGACATACTTAGATCTTTAATGCCCATCAGCCAACCCTGTGCTACCTTTGTTTGGTGCCTTGGTGTTTCCAGCTTGGCTCTGTTAGGTAGGTCCCCAAATTGTGCTTTATGGTTGGTGACATTATAATTTCTGACATGAGAAGTCACAAACAGTTACTTCACTATCTGCCTGATAGCTCTGGGCTCAGTTTTACCAACTGAGGAGTCCTAATTTTAGGACTTCCATTTAAAATACAGTAGTTATGAAGTACACCAGCTTGATCACACCAAGAATTAACCTTGGGAGACGGCTACGTGAAGGCTGTGAGAGATGTTATACTAGGATGTCCTAACTGCCAGAAATGCAAGTGGTGCCACAGTGAATGTGTCTGAAGAGGACCCACATGCTCCAAAGGTGGGAGCAGAGGCTGCAGCCCTCTGGAACTGAACACCGAAGTGCCACCACTCCCAACACAGCATTGACACGGTGTCAACCCTTCCTGGGGGACTGATCCACTGAAACCAGTGTTACAGAGGCTCTGAGGTTTTAGTAGTGAAAGGCAAATGCAATTCAGGCCTTGTTCATGTTAATTTCTATTTCTTGCTGCTTGGATAAGCAGGTGGTGACAGTTTTCAAGAGGCAGGGATCTGTCCATTGGAAAATGGATTATGACCACCAACTCTTGCATATAAACTACTGAGTAATCATCTCATGGTCACTAGCGAGACACCCTAGGCCTGTGCTGGTGACCTAGAGGTGAAATGACTTTCTTTGTCTGTCTGAATCCCTGAAGCATTCAGACCCCTGACTGGGGCAGAGGGGAAGTTCTGATCTAAACCACCATTAATCTTTCTTAAGGTGAAAAGGTCAGAAGAGGGAGTTATTCAATGTTAACTGTTCTTTTATGCCATCGAAAAAGCTTCTTTATTTCCAATGCTGTCTTAAAATATGCAGCAACACTTAAACATCCAAACTTTCACAGTGTTTTTTTGAAAGTGATGTCAGCTTTTAGATAAATGACAAAGTCCATACACAGTGTCAGACCCCCACAGCTGTGTCCATAACCATACCAACAATGCCACACAATGTTTTCCTTAAATCCCATAAAGGCAAGCAACAATGCCACAGAACAAAGCGATAACGTATTACAGCTGCTGACAATCAGTCTTTAACATGTGTTATCCATTTGACTGCAGGTGTAAATCAGCATTTCAATGTCAAGTTGCTAATTTAAGGCTGTATGGTCAAACATCCAAACAGAGTACCCCAGAAAAAGAACAAGTTCACTGTTAAAATAGGTCAAAGTCACTGCAGGTCAGGCTATCCAGAGAAAAAGTTCCCCATCAATAAACCAGTTTGTCCTATGATTTGTGTATTTCATGATACAGTAGTATTAGACTAAATTAAACATTTAACGGGAGCTCAGACTACAGTGTCAGCACAACCAGCATTCTGTCACTGCCCAGCTGACTTTGGCTGTGCACGTGCTGCCAGCATCCATGACCACAGAACCAAGCTCTGTGGTTCTACAGGGTGACATGAATTAGTATGTGAATTATATCCAAAGGATACGCATCATGTTTCCTCTGTTTTCACTTAACTGTGCCGCCTGATGGATGTACATTAATTTTTCCCCTTTAATTTCCACATTCAGAGAAATAAGGAAACTACCTGCTGCCATTTGATGTACTTAAAGAGTTCTCTGAAAATGGAGTACGTTTAATTTTTCAAGAGAAACCAGAGACTGAAAGTATTTTTTTAATTCCCCCTCTCCTATTACTAGGAAAGCAGTTAACTTAAGACCTGATTAGCATCCCACTGAGCTGCATTAAACGGTTCTTCCTCTTATTATGTGGCTGTAAACATTTTCTACCAACTCACTCGTGGCAGCTGTTTCTGTACAATGGAGAAAAAAAGAAATTGAATAACATTTTAGTGGACTATTTAATGGCACACTGGAACTGGCAAAATATAAAACTGCCTTCAGAAACATTGCATCTAAGGTAACTGTAGCCTTCCTAATGACAGCCCAGGTCTTGGGTTTTTTTTTGGTCTCAGTTTCACTGAGAAATTCAGACCAGCAGTAGAAGCTTCTGCTTATTTTCATGGACCACTATACATAAAAAGTACACACTAAACATTTTGTAACAAACTGACCCTGCATAATTTCGCATATGTACACTGCAACCAAATGTGTAAATGGAGCTGAGACCCCTGCAAATTCAGTCACTGACAGTCCCACCACACCACTGCTCAGAGAAACCTCTTCTTCTATTGGTGGCCTGGTGGTACATCAAAGAATAAACCAGGTCTTAAGGCAGGATTAGCAGGGGTGGGTTGGTGTGGAAGATGCTATTCTCACAGCTCAGGGCTGACACTGCAGCAGACAGGTAGTTTGTGTACTGCTGCATGAGCTACAGCTCCTGCAGAGATCAGGAAAACGGTGGCATCACTTTCTGCATTCACTAGCTGGTGTTTGGATTTAAATTAAGTACCTTTTCATGTAGGAAGCACACAGGGATGGTCTGAGGAAGAATGGAGACTGCATTGCACTAGGTTGCCCTTGTCCCTTCTGCACAGACATGCTTAATGCAGTGATCAATTTACTGGGTTGGAGCTGCTGAATCTGAGGCACACTGCACGTGTCCTGGAGCACTGTGATGCTTAAGCAGATTTACTCGGGGGTTATGGAAAGGGCTGAGACAGAGCTTGGCTATGTCCTTTAACTACTGCTCTTTCTCATCCATTTTTTAAGGTCTCAAGGGGATAGGAAGCCAACCACAAGACAGAGATGACACCCTTGGCAAAAGAGGTGAGCATACACAACAACCTACCTGCAGTTTCTTCCAAATTTATTCACACAGGAAGATGGTGAGTTTTTGCAGATTCAGACATGATGGTTATATATTTTTTGCTTCATTCTCTTTTTGCTTTAAATGCTAGTAAACCCGGCACTGGAATGGGAAAAGGCAAGGGAAAAGAGGGGATGGAGAAACTACTGTACCAGCTGCTCTAATTTCTATTAATCCCAAGCAGAAACCCTGAAAGCCCTACTTTGTAAGAGAAGTGGAGTAGGCTTTCCATTTTGTGTACGCCAGGTAAAAACATACCTAGTGGCAAATAACTGTCACCAGCACTCCATATGCACTTGTTCATACTTGCTCCCCAGAGCTAATATTATCAATTCACATGGACTGAGTGAGAAATCTAACCAGATAGGCCAGATTTTGTTTTATGTTTGCCTGCACAGAATTCAGAGAATACATGATTAGGGAAGAGAAAGCAGGTGAATATCCACAGCAAGAACCATGAACGTGATAACTCCTACTCTAACAGGAGTCCCTAAAGCCTCTTTAAACCATCCTTTTGTCATGACTGAATAGCTGACATTTATGCTTACTTAAAACCTATTCAAAAACCGTGGTCTATATAAACTGGACATTTGTTCCTCTTTATATAGAGACTGACAAACCCTTTTATGTAGTTGTAGCTGTTTAAGGCAGAAGGTAATTCTCTGAGCCCACAAGGAAGAGGAGTGACTCAATCAAGCCCTACTGCTACCAAGTATGATGTACAAGGATTGACGGTGTTGTCATGAAATATGTAATAATATTTACAACTGTGTACTGACTATGCAGAAACAGTCTTAAATGTTCACAGAAATACTGTGCAGCAGTTCAGATGCTTTTATTTCTGGAACACCTCTGAAAATGCCTCAGTTTTTGTCCATGATACAATGGTTTTGGCTGCACAGTGCCAAGCTCACCAGTCAAGTGACTGTGCAGGAGGAATCATTACAGTCCATGAAGCTAGTGAAAGCCTTCTCCTCTGAATGGTTTTGGTTCATAATTACTTTGTAGGATTGAAGGAAACATGACAGAGTTAAACACTGCTCTCAAGCACTTTCAAAGCTTGTGTTTATTTTTGTTATTTGCATTTCAGTGTCATCTAAAGACAATAACAGATCCGTCACAGAGGGGTTGAGTAACAGAGCAGTAACAGGAGCCAAAAGAACAAGCTGCCTAGATTTCACACATATGCCCAACCACTGCTGGGCACTCACAATTACAGTGCCACCCCAGCTCCCCATAAAAATGCCAGACTCATGCACAGAATTAGTATGTTGAAAGATATATTTAATCAATTAGGTTGTTTCAGTACACAGTAATTTAGTAAGATAAAACATGAAAAACCCCAGGTAACTCTTCAGTTAAAAATAAAACTACAACTGCCTGTGAACCAGGGTGTGACTCCCTGTCACATTATTACTATTTGAAAGACAGCACTGTAGGGTGACATGAGTTCCCTTGAATTTTCCTCAGAAAATCTGCACTAGTAACTAATACTTGGTGGCGGGAAAACACTTGTGCAGCTGATATCTGAGAGTGAGATTTCACAACAAGTTTAAGTCAGCTGAAGACTCTGATGCTGTTAAAGGGGTGTGGAAAACAGAAATGGCCCTTCTTACAGCACCATCTGCTTATGTCAGGTTAGGTATTACATCAAACCCTTTGCCTCATTGGTAAAACATGGATAACAGAGAGGGTGTGAGGTTTAATTAAAAAACTAGCAAGAGCTCTGGGTTACCTGGTATAGGAAGTTAAGTGGGAGGTTCTGTCAGCTGAAAATGCAGCCTGCCAATAACTGCCATAGTGCCAGAAATGGCAAATAAAAAGTGTGTTGGAATGAAATAGCCTACTTAGCTAGCCCACCGAAGTGCTCTGCTGTAGTGATGAAATCATGTGCTGCTCAGTTCCCCAGAAGGTATATTCTCCCTAAACACAGCACAACTGCCATGAATTAGGCTACTGGTTAAAGAAACTCTCTTCAGGAGTCTGTACTGCTACTACAGACTGGAGAAAGACAGGAGTGGAAAGACAAAACAGGCCAAAAGTTTATACAGAACTGTAGAATGGTTTGGGTTGGAAGAGACCTTAAAGATCATCTGGTTCCAAACTCCCTGCCGTGGGCAGGGACACCTTCCACTGGACCAGATTGTTCAGAGCCCCATCCAGCCTGACCTTGAACAATACGGTTTGACAAAAGGTTTTGACAAAAAGGGTTTTACTCCAAACATGGAAGCTTTGCACAATATAACAAAGCAAATCCCTTGCTATTACAACATCACCCTTCATGACAGAGGTAATTGTGGGCAATTTCAGCAGAGGAAAAGATTCAGAGGGACATGGAAAACAGATGTATACCCCAACACAGGCAGAGGCATGCTGGCAGTGCAGCCCCATGGCCACTAAACCTGTCCTATTGCTAAAAACAGTCTTCAACCCTGGTATCCATCCACCTATTTTGACAGCACTAAAACAGATCCAGTGTCAATATCCAGTACATCTGTTCTCAGATTCTAGGACAGCACTAGCTTGATCAGACAAACACACAAATGCAAAGGTGAAAGTATAGAGCTTTCTACTTCAAGAGGGTGACTGAAAAGTGCTCCCTCCATAGCAGAAAGAAATAAGCACACCAGAGGTTATGGGGTTCTTCTCACACTTGTTTTGTGCTGTGGTAGCTGCATGAATCAGATGCTGAAAGAGTCCAACATGAAGCAGAAACTGATTTAAATGAACTGTACACACAACCATGTGAACTTTTTAAAAAAATAGTATTAACATTTTAGTTTCACTTCTCCCTTCCCCACTTCCCCTTCTCAGTCGACAGTCAACCAGCTGGTTAACTGCTCTGAAGGTGCATGCTCATTCACTCATTTAACCAGAGCTCCCCATGGGGCACTGTGCAGCCATATGCTTCACCACCACGTTTTAATACTGAACCACAGCACACAGCCACTTCCTTAAGCTGGTGGCTGCACTCTGAGGGACAGCACCTGCAGGAGCTCAGCAGAAGCAATTGATTCACAGCAAAGTAAGATAGAGCTGAGAGGTTCCTTCCCCAGGATGCAGCAGGAAAAGGGAGCTGTTGCCTCCAGAGAGACAGAATGACCATGATGGATGCTGTCTTGTTGTTACATGATTCCTGTTGAGCATGTGATCATGCTTTACTCTGATTTTGCTCCTCTGATGAACAATACATGTCAGAATTTTAACCCAAAACAAATTTTCAGGAACCCTTTTCCAAACGACTATGAAGTAGTTTTTTTCTTAACCAAACAATAAAAAAAGTACCGCAGTTCAATAGCTTTGCTTAGCAAAGCCAGATGGTAAAAAGATGGTAAGCAGAACAGAATACAGTAAGCTGACATTTTCTGCAGGGAACTCCCCCTCCCTAATTAAAAATGACCTTACTTATTTTGTGACTAGCATGAGTTTTTAACACAAAATTGTGTACAATTTAAATTGAAGCATAATTTGCAAAATGGTTTGGAATATCTCTTAAAACATTTTTCCACCTTTGTCCACTTTTAAAGCACAAGAAAGCCTTCAGTAATGCAAGAAATCTGCTCCAACTTTTATGCAAGTCAATACCACTGATAACTGAGCAAAAAAGAAACCATGCTCAAATCTTCACTTCAAAGTACTGTTTAGTTAGAGAGGAATTACGTGACCTTTTTGCAGTGTACAATGGAACAAAAGCCAAAAATACCAAAGTTCTTCCACACTCTAAACAAATTCAGCTCTACATCTATAAGAAATTACCTCTATGTTAGAATAGAGCACACTTTTCAGAACACAATGTTTAAGCTAGTAGAGTTTCATGGAAGCCTCAAAGAGCGCAGATAAGTCTTCTTCTGTTTGGGGACGTGGTGATAGCTTAGTCACTCTCTCCTACAAGATTAAAGAAAAACTAAATTACAAAAGGTTGCCAATAAAATTTATGAAACAGTAGCTGAACTGTGTGTCTCTGTATTAATATCCTTCACAAAGAACAACAAAGTTTTGCAAATAAGTAATCAAGTAACTAAGGTTGACGCATCATCAACTGTACAGTACTTTCCAGAATATATTAGCTAAAATTGCCTGTAATTAAATAGAGAGAACCAAGATTGGAATGCCTTTAATTTGCAGAGTCAAGTACTGCAAACACAGGTCTTGTCCGTCAAGATGTCAGTACACTGGAGGATATTATCCTGGGAATGCAGTCCATTTTAAAATTCAATTGCCAGCATTGGAACTAGGAGTTTGAGTTTTACGGACCAAGACTTTCAAATACAGTATCTCTCAAGGCCCAGGAACTACTGTAAATGGGCAGAGCAAACAGCACATGTAACTCAGACTCCAATAAAGAGACGCAGCACCAGCCAGTATGAAACTGCTTAATAAACAGCCTGACACCTTGTCATCAGAATACAAAGTAGTTGTGGTTGATCTTCATTTGGACAGCGATTCAACAGAATTCGTGGGTCTCACTGACTGAAATGAAACTCGGGTATATGCTTCACTGCTCTGCTGGAGAGAATAACCACAAAGGCAGGAGTGGCAATTCAGAAAAGCCCTGCCGCATTACTGAGGATGAGGAGCTGTATCAGTGTAGCTATTCAGGTACTGCTCAAACATTCAGCTGAAAGGGCCTAAGGTTAATGTACTCATAATGGTTACCATTAGCACTTTTATGTTTTCAACAACCAATGATTTTAACATTTATTGAAATATTGGGGAGAGTTAGAAACATCTGCAAAGACAGAGGCCAGGCCTATGCTAGGAATGCATTATCTTTAGATGAATGTGGTGTATTTTGGCAAGAGGGAGTTTCTTCTGCTATAACCTGTTTCAACATCTCCCTTGTGGGAGATGCCATCCCCAGCTTTAACTCTCCTCCTCCTTTGTCACATGTGAGACAGTGGATGTCATTTGCTATGGTCCTTGTCCCCTGCACCGGGTGGCATGCTGGGGAATGGGGTCCTCCAGCCCCTGCCCGGGCGGGAGGCTGAGCTCAGCCCCCCTCCAGGGTGGGGCACCCACCCCTGCCCGGGCCATGCCACACTGCAACGCTGCACACGCCCCACTTCCCCCTCAGCCTGTGGGGATGCAATTTGTGGGCAGGCTGGATGTGGTTACACAGCAAGAGGGCCACCACACTACAAACTGAACGTGAAATATTGGTCTAGCACGGTAAGGAAGTGAGTGGTGAAGTATTCACAGTTCGTAATCATGGTTAGCATGGCTTGTGATGAGTCTGAAAAGTGCAGCTTTGTGTGCATAATTTTACCTACATGAGAAGCTTTGCTGGTACACAAGTAGCAATCAAATGGTATCTCTTTCCCCATCGCTGACCAGTGTTGCTACACACAGAGATCCAGCCAAAGAGAAGCTTAAGATCCTTCTATGCAGTTTTGAAACCAAATGGAAAATTCAAATAGCACTAAGGCAAAAGTATGTTGTTTCCTTCAGACTCATAATATGCAAAATATAATAACTCAGTGCTCAGATATTCATAAATTCATCAGGATACAATAGGACACTCTAGGCCAAAGTACAGTTTTGCAGCTCTGTGCACTGAGATGGCCAGAGCTACCTGTAGAGCCACACCGGGTGACAGGAGGCAATCAGCCTGAGAGACTGTAGCATTTCCCAGCTGTGTGGACAGAAGGCTGCAAACGGATGCTCCTCCTGTATGCCTTGACATAGAGGCACGAGCATTACCTCTGCACAAGCTTGCTGATATTTACTGGTGCCCAGACAGCAAGGCCCTGGCTCCCTTAGTCTGATTCAGTGCATTCTGGTCCAGTGCCAAAACCGAGCAGCTCAAGGCCCATCACTGGTGCAGCCCCACTGTAGCTGCCCCTGGGACATCTGCAGGCATGGGAGGGCCAGAGAACAGACCTTCCACCATCTCTTATTTTCTTTCCCCCAATCTCCTCCCAAACACTACCACAGGGCCACCCACCTTAGAGCATGAGACAGCACCTTCTGCTACAATTACTGATGTCTGCAAATAGGATCAATTTCAAGACTCACTTAGCAAGGAAAATAAATTCTGTTTAACTTCAAGCATAGATGTTTATTCCAACAGAGCTCCCACCTAAATTCTGACAGTCAGATTAGTTTTGTTTCCCTGTGGGCTGCACTTCACAGTGTGGAATAAACTTTGCAAGTTTCTTAGTGCTATCACCACTGCACCACACTGCTTTGCTGACATGAATGGGTCAGTGCTGTATTCCAAAGCAAACCTACTGCAAGATGAAAAGGAAAAAAATATACACCAAAGATTAAATTGTATGGACTAACCCTGTGGGTATCAACAGACTGTTAAGGAACACTAATACATTTTTGTCATGTAACACCTCATATACAAAAATAAGGGCTGAGAAGCTATCAGGTCATCTCATTTTACACAGTACAATTAATCACCAATGCCAGGAGACCACAGTAAATTAATTAAAAGTCAATTTGAGCTAACTTAACAAACAAAAAAGCCCTTCAATGTCTTTTAGAAAAGAATCTCCTCCCTCATCCAGCTATGCAAAACTTACCTTCAGTGAGATGTTTTGCTTGTGATGACTCAAATCTAATTGTTTTAAAGAAACATATTTTCAAAACAAACTCCCCAAATTCCCCATAACAATTTACATGCACAACCTATTTGATGGGTGCTCAGAGACCTTAGCTTTCTCCCTGGCTTTGCCCACACTCCGTTGTGTGTGATCCTAAATAGTTGCATTTTGTGTCCTTTTCTCAGGTATAAAACAGGAATATTAATATTTACCATTAATATAACTGTTCTAAGTTGCTCTGAGATTTATGATTGAGAAAACTAGACATGGTAAGAAGTCTTCTGTAAAAAGCAAATAACCTTTTGGGCTACAAAATTTTCACTTTCTCCTTACTGTTTATTTTCCTTGCAACTTGGTGGAAATAAATACTAAGGAGACAGAAGAGCCCACACCACATGAACTGAACTGTCTTTTTACAAGGAAGACATTGGATTACGCTTTTAGAGTGGTGTGTTGCTTTTTGAAGTGTCTTTGTGGGCACTGAAACAATAAAGGCTATCACAAGTTTAATCTGTATCATCTCAAGGGACCTTATTTCAAATTCTGATGGGGGTCAATGGAACAATAAAGCCATCTGGGAAGAAAAATACAACTCCTCAATATGGAAAGTTTAATGCAAAGTGAGTTTGGTCATTCTTACCAGATAGCACTTGGTATTAAGACTTTATCTATAGCCCATCTGCATACATAATTAACAGAGAGAGTTATGAAAAAGCAGTATCTTCTACAAAGACCAAAGGTCTATGAAAAACATCCTCTTTTTTAAAAATGTGGCATTTAAAAAAACCCCTGAACACCTAACCATTTTTTCTGAATCCATGTGAAAAACAGACTGCAGCAGGCACTCCATCCCTCTGAAAAGAAAAACCTCAACTGTGGAGTGAAACAAAATAGAGTTGACTATTCATAATTTTCTCCATTTTAATTGTTTTCATGCAGGTATAGAAATAACATTTCCTTGAAAAGAAGCACTTCTGTTTTTTCCAAAATCTGTTCTATTTTACTTGACAAGAAAAACTGTTTTGTTTTCTGTCTTACCTGAGGCAGAGTGCCTTTGACTAATGCAGGGATGTCTGCTTTGGAATAACCAATTGCAGCTAAGCCATCATCAACATTCAGATCAAATAGGAATTTCCGGAGTGTGTCTGCCAAAATAAACCCCGCATCTTTGATTCTGGCAGTGCGGATGTCAGCTCCTAAAATAAGACATAATGCCTTGACTGTAAGTTGGAGAGAGCAGAGGAACTTAATTTAATCATACTATCAGCTGAATACATATCCATACATAGCAGTCACTGCCCTAGAAGCAACATGAAGTAAAAAGAGGAATTAACCTTAATTTTACAGTTGGGATAGTTTGTGAAAGGTGAAATAAAACAAGATCAGAAGCAGGTAACTGCTGCCAAAAAGACTAACTGCCATATGAGGTTAACTTCCTTTCCTTCTGTGCTTACAGGGAGAAGCACTTTTCAGTCTGACTAAGTGCTGGGAGGAAAGAAGCTAATGCATGAACGTCGATGGTATTTATTTTTATGGACAGCCTGCCAAATGCTAACTCCATTTCAATGCCTTGAGTTTGCTGACATCTAGAGGGCTGTTCTGTTCAATGACACATTCACACAGAGGACTTGAGTGTGGAGGCTGAAAAAGGCAGGAGACGGTAGGGAGGTGTTCAGGGGGCCAAGTAAATCCTAAAGTTAATGCTTTTGAGTATGAGCTAATTTGTGTAGGATGATGCAGAACTGAAGAGGAGGAGCTTTGAAACATCTATGGAACAGTAACAAAAATATAAATGTAAAATGAAGGATTACTAGTATTTCTTACAGAATGGCTTGCTTCCCCTTCTTCAATGAATGGTCAGGACTTACTTAAAACTAATAAAAAAAGCGTGTCCAGACATAAGACACAGGTCCATGTCATTTCGTTACAAAGTAACCTGAGCTAAACTGGTTCTCTGAGTAACCTCAACGATGTTGCTCCAGGTCCAAGTGCCATACTGAGAGATGAGTAAGAGCACTGAGCAGCTACAGGAAAAATATTTCCTGTGATCCTCATGCTGTTTAGTGTAACAAAGGGAGTTAAGTGAACAGAAGACCTACAAACTCATTTGAAGAGCTCAGATATTTGGGTGGTAAGACTGGCAAGTGCTATAGCAGATAATGTCTGGGAGAAATTGATAAATAAGATGATGGAGTCTTGTAAGAAGTCTTGTGCTATTGGGATTATGACACAAAGTCTGACTTTATCCTGGGCTTTACCATGGAGGAGTAACTGAGACATAAATACACTACCTCCAGATAGTAAAGTAAAAAAGAAAGGGAGGAGCATAAAACATGACAGTAAATGTGATGGGCAGTTTTAAAATATTACTGTAATTCTAGTACTTTCTTTTTCTTCAACCTAAGGATACTTCAGTCTTTCATTGCACTTAGAAAATTTCTGGCCACACGCACACCTATTTCAACTATTTAAGAATCCACCCAGGGAGGTATTAAGCTTTTTCTGGATGTACCCAAATTCGCAGCTGTACATACACACAACATAACTATTCAGTAATCTGCTTCATGTCATAAAATACCTTCTTAGTCATTGCACTTGGCAACATGACAGATTTGAATCAGCTACTGTAGTCAGTTGGACTTTGGACTGGAATGAGAAGTAAACACCCCAGATGGGAATTAATAAATTCAATTACATGTGACATGTTTTCAGCACAGTCCTTTTACAGCAAGGCACACAGTGACATAGCTAAAATTTCTACTGAGAAAATTAACAGATCCTTTAGAGACAGAATTCATGGCAGCAACTAATACCACAAAACCTAAGGGACTGCTTTTCAGCCACTTGTTTTAAAATCAAGAGCCACAGTTCAAATTCTCTGATATGCTGTGGTGACCAGTTATCCAGAAACATTTTCTTTGTCTAATTTTAGTTCTGTGTTATTGCTGTAGGAACACAGATGTTTTGTATATGATTCCACCTAGGCTTGTGTTCTGGTTTTGACCATAGGCAGAACTGCTTATGTTAGAGGAAGCCTGAACAACCTCACAGACAAGGATTATGAAACAAACAAAACTTTCCCCCAGTGTAGTCTTTCTGACCATGTTATTTCACACCCTCTTTAAAACACTGTGATATCTTCACTGTCTATATAAAAGTCCCACTCTTTCTTGGGGATGCTTTCAGGTTACTTACACAAGCAAGTCATAGATGTGACTGGATTGCTATGACTTGCACGCAGAAGGCTAACCATACAAGGGACTGAACATAAATTTTCCAAGTACCTAACCACTTTCCCTCTACTCTCTGCACTGCTGTGCGTGACTGTGACTGCTCCTTGGCCAGCATGGGCACTAGCAGCAGTTTCAACACAGAGCTTAGGTGCAGACAAAACACCTGACCTTAGACATAAATAAATACGCAGAGCCATGCTGTCACAGTTGGACTGCTAACAGCTCTGAGATTACATCACTGGAAGCTGGTTTATTACACACAGTCATGCTGGGGGTGCAATTAACAGGTATCCTTTCTCTAGTTTCAGTGATGGGTTGCACAGGTAACAAAGCACTGTATAAAAAGGAACCTATAAATGAGCTGTCAGCCTGCAGCGTTTACTTTCATTCTGCTAAGCAGTAAGAAAGGGCCATTTTGTTTGTTAATCCACTTCTTAGCCATCACATGTGTCCACAGGATAGCTACTCCGTGCTTTCCTTTGACATCAGCCACCGAGAAATTCTGACACCTACAAACAAGTTTAGGCCTACATTAGAAAGATTGAAACCCACAGCTGCATGCCATGGAAAAAGAGCAGGAGTGATTCAGAACATCACTATTTTCTAATTCATTGTCACAGGAGAGCATTTGTTAGGCAAAATCCTTCCTTTTAGCTAACAAATACACCTCAGTATTTGTTCAGTTTATGGTAACTACTCTCCATAAAGCACCAAGAGATATGCCAATTGCAGCCACCCTAGTTTGATTTGTAACAGACCCACAGTTAACTTCAGCTGTCCAGTTTTCTAGCTAGGCAGCAGATTTCTCCAGCTTGCTCCTTTAACCAATCATTCAATATCAAAATTTAGTGTTAATCTACATAACTTTGCATTACATGTAACTCCAGAATCTTGTTTCTTAAACCGCCCAAAACAACCCATGACAATTGCTTGCACACCTTTTCTTTTCTTCCCAAAATATTTTGGAAAGAATTCCATTTGTACATGTAAGCTGTATCTATAGAGATTCCTACCTAGAATCTCTGCAGCTTCCAAGTGCCTCTCAGGATGTATCTGTGCTGTGAAAGAGAACACTGCTGGGGATGTCAGCACCACAGAAAGGCCATGTGGCTGGGGAAAAAAATAAAAGAAAAAAGAATAAAATCACATCAAGAGGACATGCATGTTTACCTTCAAAGTGCTATAATGCTCATTAACAACAGATGACTGAAATGTATAATACAAAAACAAAGATAAACCAAATTTTACCACTAAAGAGTGATCCACATTATAATCCTTTGGTTTATAAGTTTTCACCAAGCCAGAAATAGGATAAGACATTCCATGGCTGGAACAGAAAGTAGGGAGAAAGTGGTTAGGGCAGCTCTCCTGGTATTTGGAAAATTTGTGTTCAGTCCCTTGTGGTCAGTTTTCAGTATGCAAGTCTCTTCAGTACAGATACTGAAAAGGTATTGACATACAGCTATGGTGTGAATATTAGGTACAGACAACCCTCATCCCTCTGCACCTCAGGGACACATCTGTGAAAAACAGTACCTTCTTACTTTGTGTGTGAAGTTATATTGTGCCACTGACTGGACTGAAGTTCAGTTCCTGAAGTAATACAGCTATGCAAAAAATATCATAAAATGCATCCCTATGTGATCACACTGCCTGAGAAAAATAAACATTAGTTGTAAGGTATAATTAAAAGAGTAGACTTGCTCAAATAAAAGGAATGAAAATAATGTCTCTGAAAAGAATGACTACTAATAACTTCACACAATTCAGGCTTAGGCTTTGCTTCTCTGAGAATTTCATACAAATGAAACTACATTGCCTTGCAATATTAATTACAGCTCATTTCAGTCTGCTGATTGCCTACTCTACAGACAAACTTACAGACGGTTGCATCAGTTCAGGAAAAGCACATGATTACATCATTGCTGTCTCACTGCAGAAAAGCTGGCATGAAATCTAACATTTTAGATGTCGTTGACTATTTTTTTAAAAATTTTGGTTGTCACTATCAAGGAAGGTAAAGAAGGCCATGTTTTGTAATTTTTACATGATTGGATTTGAGTATCACAAGCCAGAAAAAACAACCCTCATACACATAAATGCCAAGAGCCCAAGAATTTCTCACAACACACAGCTCCCTTAGCATCCACAGACCAGGCTACAATCCCTCACTATACATTCAGCAACAAAAGCAGCAACATCTCTGACAATCTGAAGTAAGCATTAGCTAGAAGCTGACCTCAGATGGGGTTACTATTTGCCTGTACTCACCAGAGATGGACACCAGCATTGCCAAAGCCAATACCAGCAAAAGCACTTGCCAGGTGCATGTTGGCTCTTGCTTCACGATCTTCAGGGTTTCGGATGGCTCTGTGCACCATGGAGGCAATGGGACCAGTGAATTCACAAATAGGTTGGTGATTCAGGAGGGAGAGGGGAGAGAGGGCTTCTTTAGGGACAGATAGACAAAAATCTCTAAGATAAGTTGAGATAAAAATGCTGGAAATAGGATCAGGTCACACTTCAGGATGAGAACAATCTTGCTTCTGGATCCCTAAAGTACATCACACTGGTTCAGTGAAGGGCAAGCTTCCTTTCACCTTTCCAAAACCAAAGTATATCAATTGAACTTAACCATATTCATCTCAGTGGTGATTTAAACATTTCTGCTTAGGAGTTTTGGCCATTCTATGTATGGCTCCAAGATCACTCCAGCTTTCTCACCATCTGATTAGGTGGTGGTCTAGACCCCATCACCTGTGTGGGAAGAAGACAGGGTTCCTTGCCTTCCTACACCTCAGGATCTTTGTGTAGTTTGACAACAATGAGAAAGAACCTCATGAATAGATTTTACATGAACAAGAAAAAACTGTTTTGACTAGCTAGGTACTGTAAAAAGTCTTTTACAAAACCCCCCACACTGATCTTTAATAGAAGTGCACATGGCATATAAAAGCTGTATACAGCCTACAACTTTATTGGTAGGGCTCAAAATCACCTCCCAGTTAAGTCAATACTTCTAAATTGAAGGTCTTCTGAGTAGGTTTTCAAGAAATGCATCATTTTGCATATTTGTAAGTGCATGTGGTTAGTATCTTAATTAACACTGAAGGTCACAAAAGTTACATCAGCACTATTTTGTTCAGTTTGTTACATATTCCCCTTACACTGTCATAGAAAGGAGGTTCTTGTAAAAATATATAAATGATGCTCCCATATTAACTGAGCAGCTTAAAATACCTTTAACAGGACTTCTAAAATAGAGTCACAGAGGCATTAAAAAGCTACCTCCTGAAGACAACCCTATTAACCCCAACTTTCAATTTTATTTCAGATTTTTTTTTTTGCTTTTTTTAAGAAAAATCCAGAGTAGAAGATGGAAGTTTAATGTCACAGCTTGCCTTATTTTAGCCTAGAATTTAAGTTCTTATAAGCATTCCTTTCAGGACACTGAAGACTGAACCTACTGCAAGGGAAATGGCTGCTAAATGTATTACCTTTTCAAATATTTAGCCACAATACGCAGAGCATGAAGAGCCCAGACATCACTGACAGGGTTGCTGCCTTGGTAAGCTGGTCTGTTGATTGGGTTTGAAGGGCAGGGACTGCGCATGTTGTAAGGAAGAGCAGTGTAGGATTCCAGAGCATGGCTAACAAACATTAAGAAATTAATTATTTAAGGGGGAGAGCTCCATGTTGCCGTCCTGCTGTCCTTGGCATGCAGGTTCTTATTTATTTCTGGTGTTTTAGCAGTTGCCAAAACCAGAAATACAATCTCATAGACAACTGGGAGAATATCAGGCAGGCACCTCCAGAGCACTTCGCTCTCCAACAAACACACAGACAGCAATCCAAACACAGTCACTACCTATCAGCTCAGACCATGCTTAAAGCTAGGCTGAAAGCACTGGCACCTTGGTGTGTAATGCTTTTCACTGAAGAGTGCTGTACATGTGCAATGGGTGCATTTCCTTTCTGTGAGACAGTAAGTGTAAGAGGCTTTAGCACTGGAAGCATCATAAGGTACCTTGCTTGCAGAAGTATCAACCTTTAGAAAATTAGGGGTATGATAATTCAGCCAACTGCAACTGCCAGCAGTCTCATTTCTCAGATACTGGTGAATCTGACCACAGAAAGAAGGGGCACTGCCTACATGGCTATATTTAGATGTACAAAGCTACAGATAAACAATTTTCATTGATAAACAAATGCCTTGATTCCATTACAGACATTGCAGAGAAGGGTACTTCACCAAGCCTGAGAAATCACAATTTCACTACAGCTCTATTACCTTACCATACACAGAACCCAGAAGCAAAGTAAGTTCTGGCTCTCCAAATAGAAATGTCAATGTATTTTGTACAATTAAAAGCTGTAGGTTTAAGATGAACAAAATTTTGCACCAAGTGAAAAGCAAATTATGAGAGAGGTTCCAAAGATGGCCATAATTGGATGAAGACCTGCCAGCATCTCAGAAGTCTCTACAAATTTTTATTGACACATCACAGCTTTTGTTAGAAAATCCTTGTTCTCTATTCCCTGCCATGTCTGTGAGACATGATAAATGCTGTTACAATTCTGATTAATCATCCCCATGACCTCTTTTAAAGTGACCCTCCTTCCTGACAACAACCATGCTGGAAGCAAAAACATTAACACTTCTGCAAATGAGTGATCTGTTTTCATACATTCTAAAAGAGACAGTGAAACCAAGTATGAGGAAAGTATAACAGAGCTCACCTTAACAAGAGCAGGAAAGGGGGAAAAAAGATCGCCCTTTTCTTCTCCCAAAATGTATTTTTTTCTACAGTCATCTTAGTAAAAATACAAAAATGTAATAATTTCAGGTAGCAGCCTACACAGAAAACTCACCAAAGCACATCAAAGCCACTGTTGGCCACAATTCGTTCAGGCATAGACAGTGTGTGTAAAGGATCAATGATGCCTAATGTTGGCTTAATGGCTCTTGAAGCAATACCTGCAATATGTAAGTGAGGCAAATGAGTTAAAGATTTTTTGCAACAAAAGAGGACAAGACTAGCTTAATGTTCAAAACGTCACAGTAAGGAGTGGAAATTATTTGAAACTGTGAACATAAAAGCAAAGAGAGAGAAGGGAAAATAAGGAGTATCTATGAATGTAAGTCTTACTGATGGTGAAGTAAGTCCCTATAACAGAGTTATATGATTTGAGACTTTAGCCTTAAGTGGCAAAAGTGTTCTCTGTTTGCAACCCTCCCTGAGCAGACTATGCTTGCAAAGTGTCTGTGCTGGATGGCATCTGCTGTATTCGTAGATTTGTATCTTCTGTGAACAATCAGAGGGTAAAACTGGTATGTGTCTATAATCAACTGCTATTGCCAATTGCTGTCTTCAGCATCTATAATAACCATGTACTCGTATTTTGGTTAAGGGGGCACAGAGGGAGCTTTGAGAGACAGACAGACAGGCTATGTCTATGTATAGACTAGAAAACTCTTGAGCAATTGTCAGAACCCACTAGCACACCCATTTGGCTCCCAAGTACTGCAGACCGTGTAGCATATAAAATCCACATGTTTAGAAGTAAAACAGCTATGAAGTTCAAGATGACATTTCAGCCTTAATCTTTATTTGCCAGGGATGAAAAGGCCAAAGGAAGACTAACCCTCACTTGCACAGCATCCCAGGCCTGAGGTTTCAAAAGTCAGGAAAAGGAACATTTGGTTGCAATTACACAACAAAGAAATAGAAGTCTTAAAAGCAGAAAGAAAAATACAGAGGAAATATGGAACAGTTGGTTGACCCTGAATATAAGTAGAAATTTCCTTTGCAATTAACATTTTCTGCCATTTAAGGACTTGAAAGATTTTAGTTTCCTGTTTTGCCTTCAAACTATAATCCAATGTATTACATAGGTATTTCATTATGTTAATATGTTATAGATTTAATTCAAGGAGGAAACCTTTAAGCTCTTCAAATTTGCCTGTGGCAGTTGAATCAAACAAAATGACACCTGAAATGACATGTGGTATCCTTTCCTTTCAAGGCAGGGAAATAACAAAAACATTGGGAAAGCAATTGTCTTGCATAGCATAGAAAAAACCCAACAAAACAAACAAAAAACCCCCAAAACAAACCAGGAAAACCTCACCGGTTTTAACTTTTAGTTCTTTGAAGTCAAAAATGGCAACACCAGTGGTTTCACTTCCAGTGCCAGATGTTGTAGGAACTTAAAAGGAAGAATGGGGATAACACAAATAAGTAAAATATAATGTTGCAAAATAAACAAATAAAACCACAATAGTAACACCACCAAAACCACAGGAACCTGGAAATCTTGGAGGTATCCCTGATTTGAAGCCAACAGGTCAAAGAGAAACTGCTACTTTGATCTCTTTTCTCAGAGCTAAACAAGACAAACCAATGACAAAAGCTCTGACTTTTACACTGAAGTAAACAGCAAAATTGCTGCTGAATACACTCAGAGGAGAAGTAAGCCCAAGGGAAGTTGAAACAGCCATGGTAAACTGATTTCAAGAGAAATATCACAGAGTGTAGAATGACTCCCCTTCCCCCAAGCCCTCCCTCTCCAAGCCCTCCTGCTGCTTTACCTGCAATCAGTGGCTTGAGGGGCACAGCGACGGGCTTCCCTTTTCCAATAGGAGCATTGACATAATCCAAGAATTCTGATGTAGGGCTGGCTGCATACAGGTTGGCAGCTTTACAGGTGTCTATTACAGACCCACCTCCAACAGCAACATAGGCATCGAACTCTCCCTTTTTGGCAAATTTAATGGCATCCAGGAAACTTGGAAAACAAGCACAGCATTCCAATTACTCAGGATAAACCCAGTATATAGGGAAACTAAATATTAAGACCAGCATGCAGGTCACAAGGAGGTGCTGAAACAGCCATATGGAAGGCTGGAAAGGCCCAGGAGACGTACACTGTCAGAAGTAAGCAGTACCTTTGGTCTGTTGGCTCCACCCGGACATTATCATACATCTGAAAGTTTATACCATATTTTGCCAAGGAATTCAATACTGCATTTACAGGAGGGAGTTTGGAGAGGTTTTTATCTGTCATCAAACAAACTCTTCTAGCACCAAGATTCTGCAGGTCCTACAATAACAGTGAAATTAAAAACCAAATGACTGGTATAAAATCATACACTGAACACTTTAAAAAGTAATCCAAATCAATGAACCAATTAATAATTAAAAAAATCTCAACCTAAAAATAGTTGGTTACTGTAAAATTTTTAAGAGCATATCAGCTGAAGAAAAAGAACATTAACCACACACATAGAGGATGCACAAAGCAGCATAAAGTTTAAAGCTGCCAAACTGAAATAGTTGAAGTCTTATGATAGAAGAAAATTAAAATTTTTGAACCATATGGTTTAGACTACAGTAAAATGTAAAATATTTTTTAAAATAATTTTTCTTACACAATTTTAATGATAACAGAAAGGCCTTTCACAGGCTGTCTACTCTAACTGCCCACCAAAGCACAGGACTAAAATCTTGAAAACTAATCACTGAATATTAATTTATTGATGAAAAATCAAATAAGTGGCAAAAGGAAGGAAAATAATACTAGATTCTGACTTTTGCTAAATTAATTGTCACAAAAGCTATATAATACATCCAATTCTAAATAATTCTAATGCTTTTCTAAGACAGAGGTTCTGTCTAATTTAATTTACTATCTGTTATCTGACTTTACCAATTTGAAAATAAAAAAAGGACTGTTAATGCCGGAAATGTCAAGAAAGGAGGGAAAATGATAAAAGAAAAAAAAAAAACAATGATAAAGGCAAAGGAGAATGAAGTCAGATGAATCATCTCACATTGCTGAAACAAAAATCCTACATTTTCACAGCGCAAATGAGTTGAATGAATATCTAGCTAATTTAATAGGAAATCTCTAATTTGTTTTAATGAGCAGTAGAAGAGACAAAAGTGATCTTGAGAAAATCCTGGTGAGTCACCAGGATTCAAAACTTTCTGAATTAAATTCCCTGTCAGAGATAAATATTGTTGCATAATCCTAGCAAATCAAAATTACCTAATTATCCCTCAAGCTGTGTTTCATGTACTCACTTATACCACAGCCACATTGATGCAACATGTTTCTGTTCTTTACCCAACAGTGTTTTCCAGCCTTTCTACATGGGTATATATCACCACACATACCACAAAGCAGTGGAGACTCAGACATGCCACATATAAATTTTCCTTTATAAAATGGATTGATAGCACCATCAGCCCTCTAGGTAGTGACTTTTCACCAGAGATGGACTTACACCATGGCAGCTTACCATGCCAATCTCTTTTGTAACTCCTTCTCCATATCGGATGTTTGAAATGGCCATCTACAAAAAAAAAAGCCAAACAACAACTGCAGCACTACAGGTTGGGGAGAGTGGCTGGAGAGTGGCCAGGCAGAAAGGGACATGGGGACTCTGACAGGAGACTGAACATGAGCCAGCAGCATGCCCAGGTGGCCAAGAAGGTCAATGGCATCCTGTGTCAGGAAAAGTGTGGCCAGCAGGACCAGGGAAGCGATTCTTCCTCTGTACTCGGCACTGGTGAGGTCACACCTCAAGTGCTGTGACCAGTTCTGGGCCTCTGAATTTAGGAAGGATATTGAGGTGCTGGAGCAGGTACAGAGAAGGGCAAGGAGGCTGGTGGAGGGGCAGAAGCACGAGCCCTATGTGGAGAGGCTGAGGGAGCTGGGGTTGTTCAGCCTGGAGAAGAGGAGGCGCAGGGGAGATTTTATTGATCACTACAACTACCTGAAAGGAGGTTGTAGAGAGGTGGGGGCTGATCTCTTCTCCCAGGCAACCAGCAACAGGACAAGAGGGCACAGTCTTAAACTGTGCCAGGGGAGGTTTAGGTTAGACATTACAAAGAAGCTCTTTACAGAAAGAGTGACAGGGCATTGGAATGGACTGCCCAGGGAGGTTGTCCAGTCACTCTCCCTGGAGGTATTTAAGAAGAGACTGGACGTGGCACTTAGTGCCATGGTCTAGTAGGCAGGGTGGTGTTAGGTCAAATGTTGGATTCAATGATCTCAGAGGTATTTTGCAACCTAGTGGATTCTGTGAACTTTTTTTTCTGGAAAAATGGAGAAATGGCATCTACTCCCACACAGTCAAAGTGAAATATACATATTTAATAATGCAAATATTTGTTATATGCCATATTTGGCAATTAGCATTTTGTATACTACTTTTAAATAAAATACATTTGATCATTAAATCTACCTCAAATGCATAGTCTCTGTTTCCCAGGGTAGGCTGCTCATGGACTGGAATGGAAAAGAAACAGTAAAATTAAGGAACAAAAAGTGATTTCAATCTGTTTCTCGAGGCTAGAGTTGACAGACTCCTTTGCTTTTAGAAGCACTAATATATTTGCACAGGTCATCTCAGCTTGTCTGGATAACAGTTACCCATTTCATCCCTTGTTGTTTGTGAGATTAAATGATCCAAACACTTGATTTGATTAATATAATTCAGCAAAACAAGTATGCTTATTGCTTCTTTCGAGAATTATTTCCTATAAAAACTGAACAAGTTACCAGGAAGTTTGTATGAGAATGTTTGCAGTCTGCAAAAACCAGAAGAGTATATGCAAAGCATACAGGCTGCTACATACAAACTGAGAGGTGCTAGAAATGTGTAGGGGCTACATGATAACCTTCAGAACAACTTTTAAGAGAAAGCCATGAGAGGTCCTCCACATACACCTGGACAGAGAACACCTTTTGTACGTGTGGGAGCAATACTAATAGGTGTTTACACTTCCTTTTACTTCTGCCTAGTCCTGAACTTGCAGGTGAAACTGAATTTCTTGCTAGAAAATTAAGAAACTGCATGCATTGCTAATAATAAATAAGAGTCAGTGTGTTACCATCAACTTTACTTAGAAGAAAAGATATTTATAAGGACAGTATTTCAGTCACAGCTTCTCACTCTCATGTCATTCTTGCATGAATCCTAACAAAACTCAATTTCTGACATATCCTGATTTTGCCACAGACTGAAACACTGTCCATTCTTCTCCAAGAAAAGATCAGAAGAGGCATTCTGCTCTTCCTGCTGAAGTCATGCCTTACGTCTACTATACTAATTGAAAATATGCAATTTGGATTCAGATCCAATGAGTGAAGCCATGATAATGAGTCTTACAGACACTCTGGGGTGCACTGACCCACAACAGTAACAGATACGCATTAAAATCCTTTATGCACCTTCTATTCAAGCCCAAGCCAGCTGCTATCAGCTCTTTCATTGCCAGCTCTTGCTAGGCTGGACATGTTTGACCTCTCCTGGAGCTTGAGTCTGCTGTACTTTTCATCATTAATTTGACAGGCTAAGAACATGTCCAAACCATTTACTCTCTTGCTTTCTGATACTATAATAGAAGGCCTCCTGTTATATTCTTGAGGCAAATTTAACTTTCAGCACAAATTTTACTGAGCTTGAAAATTTCCTCAAACACTGCCAAGAAACACAAAGAATTTTTTTTTTTTTTTTTTTTGCCTCTACAGTCACTGTTAGATCCATTCTGACTATTTAGAGACCTACTGAACTGGTATTATCTTGCTACACTACAGACTCAATTGCTGCTTAAAACTTACAGAGAGTGTTCTTAACTAAGGCTTCTATCTAGGAAGAGCTTAGTTTGAATTGACTGAGTAGGTCATCAAGCAGACAAGCAGAAGAATGACATTCTATTTCTCAGCTGTAATATTGTCTTGCTGTATGCTGGCCTCGGGCAAAACAAGTATCTGAACATAGATACGGTTTTTCCATATGTGAAACAGTAACGGCAATTTTAAAAAAAAGTGTCTTAAGAAAAGCATGCAAAACTAACCTGCTCAGAATTCCGTATTACTGAAATTATGGCCCAAAATACTAATTTTCAGTGGATCTGGAGACTGACCAGCTACCTGGAGACTGATACAGATAGTTATTCCCACAGCCTCCCTACATCCCATGCAAACAAATTCCTCCCAGGGCGGCTTGGTTACTCAGCACAGGTCTCCTGCTTAGTCCACAACCCTGGCCTGAGCTGCATTTTTGGGACTGACTGTATAAAAACCTATGAAGATTTTATTCGCCAAGCCAAAGAAGACCTTTGTGAATAGCTACTTTTTTTCCATATTGGTTCCTGTTTCTTTTCTAATGTAACAGGTGTGTATCCAAAATCAGATCTAATGTGGAGATGGTTCAGGTGCTGACAGCAGTAGTAGCGGTCAGAGCAAATTTCTGAATAACTTGCATCTTGGTATGGGGAGGGAGGGGACAGGAGGCAGTAATTGTGGTTTATGTGGGAACAGTGAATCCCTCCAACAATAACCACTGTCACTGTACTGCTGCAAAATAACAGACTGCTTACCTTATCCTTTAAGCTGTTCTGTCTCCCACCTGTTACCTGTACTCTGTTTCACTAACACCATACGACTCTGCAGAGCCACAGTCTCCTACAGAATTACTCGGGAGACACAGATTAAGTCTTACCTTGGGAATAAGTGTGGCCATGGCTTGGGCAGCGACATCTAGTTAAAATGTTAAAAAAAAAGAAAAAAACAAAAAAGAAAAGGAGATATGGTTAAAAAGGGGAAACTAAAGCAGACAACCGGATCTGTCCTTGCCTAAAAGTTTCCCGCAAGCGCCCGTTCCAGGGCCCTCCAGCGGTGCGCGGCAGGAGCGGCACGGAGCGGCCGCAGCTTTCCGCTCTCGGTACGCGGGCCCCGCTGTGCCGGTCCCTCTCGGGGGGCAGACCCCCGGCCCCCCTCGGTGGGGACAGAGCCCCCATGCCCCGCACTCACGCCGCCCGTCCCAGCTGCCGCAGCAGGCTAGCCGCCCGCGCCCGCCCCGCCGCCATCGCCCCGCCCGGCCCGGCCCGGCCCCGCGGCAGCGCCTCCTCCCGGGGCAGGCGCCGCTTCCCGACCCGCTCCCGCTCCCGGGTGGAAGGAGAGCTGCCCGCACCCAGGCCCACCCCCGCCCGTGCCGGCACTTGGCGGCTAAACCCAGCCCGCGCCTGTAACCTGTTCTAGGTGACCCTGCCTTGGCAGGGGGTTCGACTACATGATCTCCAGAGGTCCCTTCCAACCCTAATAATTCCATGGTAAACTACACTGCAGGATGGATCAAAATCTGTAACCTTATTTTTAAGATGCTGTAAGCTATGCTGCTTAGCTGACAGCAAAGAGTTGTATATCAGTATTAAGCAAAGGTAACATTGGATTCTGACAAAGAAAGCATCATTTTTTCTGTTTTAACAGGTATTTTGCCTTTGTATACTCCTGTGTCTTACTTATTATGGAATTGCAAAAAGGTCAATGCAACAAAAAGAGAATTGATTTGCAATACATTTTTAAAGGCAGGCAGCTGGTGTACTTGCATGTCCAGAAAAGAAAAAGCACTTCAGATATTGAAGATACTGAAAATTTCTATTTTGTGGACATGAAAGTATCTGGTGTCCCTGTCAATGGCAGGGGAGTTGGAACTAGATAATCTTTAAGGTCCCTTCCAACCCAAACCATTCTATGATCCTATGAACAGATCAGCTGAGCTTAAAAATTATGATTTTGCAAGGTGCTGATCTCTGAAAAGCAGGTTAATTGCCTGACCAGGCTCCCAAATGAAGCTGTAAAACCTTCATCCACTTGTGAAACCAGGAAGTGGCAGCCCCTACACCTCTGCTCAGGTTACCACATCGGTGCTGGAAATGCACAGACCACCCGGGATTTTGGTGGAGAGTTTACCAATAACCTCATCAGCAGCCTATAATACTTATAGGCGTGTGTACTTGTCAGGAAAGAGCCCACCTCTTTCACTCAGCAGGTATAGACATGTCCTATGGAAATGCCTGGAAGTTCAGACGTCTGCAATGCATCCCTAAACAACGTTTTCCACCTGTCCAAGTGTTTTTTGCCCCTTCACACTGAAGGCTGGGTAACAATGGGTTGTGTCCACAAGACCATTTCTGCCACCGGCAAGTGTGAAGCAGCCTGCCACAGCGCAGACTGCTCAGCACTGGGGCAAGAAGCATTTAAGAGGCAAAGAACACATGGCTGAGCACTACTAAGTCCATCAGTGCCACTCAAGCTCCAAGGTGTACACACCCTTTCTGCCCTCGGGAGATGCCTTACAGAAGTTTTGCTTTCAAGATGCTTTTTTGCAGAAGCTGCCACTTCCTAACTGAATTGCCACAGAATAAGACAACAGAAACTACAAAGTTCAAAAGAATAACGTGCAGTAGCCTGAGATAATTTCCATTATCAGCTCTCAAACTGCTTGGTAAAGAAATGTAACTATTTCTATGAAATGATGGACTACGGTTACTATAGTGAGAAATTTAGGCTTTAACTTGCTGTTCAATACAAACATTTTTCTGTTGAATTCAATGGCTGGTTTTGACTTCCATTTCTAATCAACAGATTGCTCTAGGAAATCTGTATGATTTCTTGGGCCACACAATACATCTTACAGTAAGTTCCTTTTGTAACTCAGCCTACATACCAGAGCCAAAAGGCAGACTTTGACTCAACAGACCAAGAGCTCCACCGTCAGGCCACTTGCCCAGAGCAGAACAGAGCAACCACATGCTCTAACTTTATCTGTGGCTGTTACTCCATCAAAGAACAGGTCACAGCTGCGGTCCAGCCCCAGTCCAAGCTACTTGAATATGGGACAGCTTTGCTCAACTTCGGGCCTGCCTGGAGATGCTACAGACACTGCCAGCTGTGAAGCAACATCACCAGTGAAACATGTCCCCACAGCCTGGGGCGAACTGGGGCTCTCAGCCCGCTTGATACACCACCAATCTCCCTTGGATGGAGAACACAGCCCTCTCTGACTGCCAGCTAAGATCCAAAAGCAGGACATTTTAGAAAGGTCAGAGCGTATTTATTGACAAGTATGTGTGTGAACAGAGCGCCGGGCGGGAGGCTGCAGGCGACAGTCCCTCCCCACGCCTCGGTGGGTGTCCCCAGCCCGTGCCGTACACTGTCCCTCACGCCTTCTTCCTCCTGCCGCCGCCTGCGGGCTTCTGCTGCTGCTGCTGCCGCCGGGCTCCGCTCCTCCTGCCGCTGCGGCCGGGCCGCTGCTGCCGCCGGCCGCGCTTGCCCCGCTGCGCCTGCCTCTTGCCCTTGTGCGCCGCGGCCGCCTCCGCCTCCTCCTGGCGCATCTGCTTGTTGACGGCGCGGGTGATGTCCAGGACCGGTCTCTTGCTGCCCATGTCCCGCAGCAGCTCCAGCTGCCGGCTGCGCTCGGCCGCCAGGTTGCCCAGGAGCGGCTCGAAGCGGCGCTTCTTGCCGGCGCTCCGGGAGGGCGGCTCGGCCGGCTCCTTGGGCAGGCGCGGCTGGAAGCGGCCGAGCGAGGCCGTGGAGACGCGGGCGACGCGGGCGGCCCGGCGGAGCTCGGCGCGGTCCTGGTGCCCGGTGGGGCGCAGGGGGGTGGCGGGCGCGGCGGTGCCGGCGCGGTGGGCCCGCGCCAGGTTGCGCAGCCGGTTCAGCTCGTTGCGCGCCACCCGCTCCCGCTTCTCCCGCCGCAACCGGGCCAGCTGGTCCTCCTCGGGGTCGGCGCCCGCGGGCACCTCCGCCAGCCAGGCGCGGGCCGGGTCCCCGCCCGCCCGCCGGTAGCCCCAGCGCCGCCGCCACTCCTTGGCCTGCTCGTCCCACACCAGCGAGGTTTTCTTGCGGCGGCGGATGCCCTTCAGCCGCGCGAACTGCTCCCAGCGCGTCGGCGGCCGCGGCCGCGGCGGCGGCTTCTCCCGCGGCAGGCGGAACGCGGGCTCGGGCAGCCGCGCCACCAGCGGGCCCCCCGCGCCGCCGGCGCGCTCGGCCGGCAGCTCCCACAGCCGGCACACCAGCAGCTGTGTGTTGTCGCGGGCCAGCGCCCGCAGCAGCGCCTCCCGCCGCGGGCCGGCCCCGCGCAGCGCCGCCGCCGCCGGAGGGTTGCGGTCCAGCGCCAGCAGGTTGCCCAGGTCGAACTCCAGCTCCAGCTCCTTCTCCACCGCGATGCTCCGCCGCTTCTCCGCCTCCTGCTCCTCGGCGGCCGCCAGCACCGCCTCCACCCGCACGGCCGCCATGGCGGCGGCGGCAGCACGTGCGAGCCGCCCCGGCAGCGCGGGGCAAGCCCGTCCGGGGCGCGGGAAATCCCTCCCGGGAGCGCGGGAAAGCTCCTCCGGGTCAGCGCGCCGGAACCGCCGCGCCCGGAACTGCCCCGGCGGGGGCGGGACCCGCACCATGCCCGCGTGGAGATGTAGTCCCGGGAGCTGGCGGGTGAACTGGGTCCTGTCCCGCCTCCACCCCAGGGAGCTGCGGCTCCCCGCAGGCCCTCCGGGGTGTGCGCTTTCCGCCGAGGTGTCACCGCGCCTTGGCGGCTTTGCAGCCCTGGTTTAGGGGCAGGCGCTTCCAATCCCAGAATCACTTAGGTTGGAAAAGACCTCTGAGATCATCGAGCCCGACCCAGGACCAAACACCACCGTGTCAATTAGACCATGGCGCTGAGTGGCACCTCCGGTCTTGTCCTAAACACCTCCAGGGACAGGGACTCCATCACCTCCCTGGGCAGCCCATTCTAATGTTTAATCGCCCTTTCTGTGAAGAAGTTGCTCCTAATGTCCATCCAGAACCTCTCCTGGCACAGTTTGAGACTCTTCTCTCATCCTGTCACTTACTACGTAGTAGAAGAGACCAACCTCCCACCTGGCTACATTCTCCTTTCATGTAGTAGTAGAAGGCAGTGAGCCACCCCGAGCCCCCTCTTCTCCAAGGCTAGAGAACCCCAGCTCACTCAGCAGCTCGTCATAGATGAGAACCTGCCCTCTGGGCCCTTCACTCTTGGTATCACCAATAACACCAATGAAATCCCCAGTGACACCCAGGCAGGGGCTGGGGTGACCCCAAACCCATCTCCTGCTGCCACCACGAGGGGTGCTGAGGTGGAAGATGTGTGGAAAGAGCCACACAGGTGAGGGGAGACAAATGCCAAAAGCATAGAGGTGGGACCATTGCAGAGCCACAGGGGCCCTGCAGGTTCCCCTACCCCTGCCAGCACTAGGGATGTGCCATGACATCCAAACACTGAACAAGACAGGGACCGCGACACAGCAACATACTTTCTTCATATTTTTCAGATATATTTTTTGTTGTTGTTTTTTTCTTTCTTCCCCTTTTTTAAGCATATGAGTATGTCTGACACTCCTTGCTGTAAAGCAGTGCCTGTAAGTGCTCCTTGCAGTACCGAAATTCTCGTATTGTATTTCAGGTGCCCAGAGACCAACACAGGTGTTGTGGGTAAATTGCCCTGCAGAGAAGGGAGGGGAGGAAGAGCGTTTGGGAAGCAGTATCTCCTGGTGGATGTCTCATCAGGCATAATTACAAGTGAGGTGATCGGGTGATATGGTGTGCACCCAAAGGTCAGCTGGGTCAGAGACATCTCCTTGCTATTTTTAAACAAATGAGCTGTGGAAGAATCTTTTTATAGCTATACAGTGGTTGGGCTTGTATGGCCATGACATTTTGAGCTGATCCCTGATGCTCTAAAAACAAGTTCATGTTAGCACTTAGCTGAAGGAAGTGATGGGATTTTTTACACTAGGTACAGTTCTTTACTAAGTTATATCACATTTTTGCCTTTATGTTAGATTTGGAGTGATGGAAATAATTCGGAGTGTAATGCCACAGCAGTATTGCTGAAATGAAAACAAATGTAAGATGAAGCCAAACAGCTGATTCTCAAATTCTAATGGCTAGCATGCATATCACAACTCACTCTTTTTAAGTCTGATAAATTTCCCCCCCCCCCAAGTCAACAGTTTTCAGCATGATTTGTGCACTGTGGAGCAGCAGAGACCTTGTGTATTTAAATCCAAGCTGGATGGCACCGACTATTTTCTCATTTGCCACAAGATGGCATTGGATAATATTTTGTTCCCTGTTTTAGACAGCTCACCTGGAATTGCAGATAAAATTAATTTTAAAGACAGTTCTTTGAAGAAATGCATAGTCACTATCTAGATTTAGGCATAAATTTAAACTTTTGAACTGCAAAGTCCACTGTTTTGTCAGTCTGGTTGATACCTTTGCACTGGTCCATGTCCCCTCCTGTTTTATCTTTATGAAGCTAATATCTTGTTGTTCTTTTGGCCTATATTTGTACAAAGCCCAGAATGCTTCAGATAAATGCCTGGGACTAAGAGGACATTATTGGCAATATCTATTGCACTTCTTAAGTTGCTTGAAGAGTTAATGATTATCACTGGAATAGCAGAAGGAATGCATGCCAGAAACGGATCTTGTTTTACCTGAAAACATGTAGAAGAATCTCCGAAGGTAAAAATTTCTTTCTGGAACCTGCTGTGTAGAACTGAATTTTTATGCATTCCAGAAACCTGCACCTCAGAGCACTAGTGTGCTTTTGATGTTTGCAGTTTGTGGTTTTGTGGTGTGTTTGGAAAGGTGATAGTTGGAAGAATATTTGAATGAATTTGTAAACCAAGATTTGCGAATAGTCATGGATATTTTGGGGAACTGTCCCATTCTGAGAAGGGGCTTCTCAGATTCTCACTGTAGTAATCATAGCCATGCTTCGAGCTTGTACTCCCAGTTTAGAGCTGGGAATTAAAAGCAGGCATACTGCTTCTATTAAGGGAGTAGTGGTGTGGGGATGTGGGTACTGCTGCAAATTTGGGCTTATCAAAAGCTGAAAGGATGATGCCAATGTTGAATTACAGATACAGCTTTTAGGAAATGAATGCTTTCAGTAGCTCATGTTTGCTCCAACTTATTTAATGGACTTTTTCAGCAAGTTTTGGAGAATGAATTTTTAGAAAAGTTTATGCATATTGATCACCTCTGCTTTTGGGTTCTTGGGCTTCTTTTAGTGTCTCAAATACTGCATTTCTCGAACTGCTGGTGGGCTGGATTTGTAAGTGCTCAGCCATAGGCTTGAAAGCAGCTAACTGGGGGCACTTACAGTCCATAGTTAATTAAACAATTTCGTCATTGCTTTCCCTTTTCATGAGGTTCTTCATCTCTTCAGTATGAACAATAGTAATACATGTCATGGTGTGTGTATGTGCTTAATTCCTTAGTGTGGGAGTGCTTGCTTTCTTTACTGTGAGGTGACCAGACAGAATCTGGATGCTTTTGCAAAGTGCAGGTTTTCTTTGGGTGAAGAAGTCTGTAAAATTTATTTATTTTTAAAAACTACGTAAAAACTTTAACTGCATGAAAAACATAAAATGGCAGCATGTAATTTGCAGAAACACTTGTTCAAAAGACTAATAGAAAGCATAATGCAGGATATATGTGATGCACCAAAAGAACTACAACATTGATGCGATATACTGTTGGGTTTGTTTTTCTTTTGGAAAAGAATAAAGAATTATCGTACTTAAATTTATTTTTGTAGTTTCTGTTCAACTGGGCTACAGCTTTAAGTTCGTGTTTGATAGGAACTGCTCTAATATACAGGATTCATGTCTCACTGTTAGTGATACCATTAAGTCAGATTTACTCTTCAAACTTTTGCCAATTACCTCTGGATGGCAGTAGATGTAGTTACAAGATGATTCAACCAATTCATGAGCCTGCTGTGAGGATTGTTATGAAGAACACTTTTATCAGGAAAACTCAAAGTGCTGATAATTTTAGCAAATAGTAGAAAGTGCCCTTAAAATATCCACACTATCTCCAGATCATTGCCTTCCACTGACTTTGTTCAGTACACTTTGAAGTAAAAATCTGTATTGTAGGATTTCTTCATATAAGGGGCAAGTTGTTTGCTCACTGAAGCTAAATTAAGTACAATAGTTTATGGACCAAATTCTGCTTCTTGATAATTCTTTTTTAACCCTGTTGGACCTATTTCATGTATTTCAGCATGTCTCTTATTTCCTGGGACAAATAAGTGCCTTTTCAGCCCAAATAATGAAGCAGAGGAGCACAAATTTGGCTAAAGAAAGGCTCTTTCCTAGTCACTAGTTTATATAATGTGAAAAGAACTGTTTTTAAGGAACACAAAAACTGCAAAAATTTAGGCACAATCTTTTATTAAATATGAGAGAATTGACTTCAGCAGTATAACAATAATACACCTGCTAGTCATAGTTTTTCCTATTAGAAGACTTAAATTACTCATTACAAATAATGGGTTGTTTCTTCTCACAGTTTCATGAGTGTAAGGCCTTACTAGGAATCTGATAAGGGATATGCTTAATTCTAAGCAATTTCTATTGGTGTTGCTGCTATTATCTGTGCTCACATGCTTAAAAACATTTCTGATTGGTTTGTAAATGGGCAGGTGTTCTGTCTGAAGGTTTAATGTGACTATAGCAGAACGCTGTATTTGTGAGAAAAACTTGCAGATAAACCTCAGGAGGCTGGAGCTCTAGTTCCAAAACCTAAGACTGGGTAGTTGGAAATGCAGTTACAAGTGAATAACAAAGCAGGGCTGGATTTTTGGTGCAGAAGCCAGAACACAGATAGCTGGTGAGATAGCAGGGAGATTTGGATGAGTGCAGGCACTGTGGAAGGTGATGGGTCGACCATAATCTATTTTCATCATTTGACTGCCTGTGACTGTGTGGTTTCACTGAACTGATTTTGGGTAAACAAAACACAGCTAAGCTAATTTGAGGCCTTCCCAAGTGCTTGATGCCTATCTTGCTATGCATTAGGGAATCAGACTGAGAACAGATTGTGATGTGGTTTGCTTTTTTTATGAGCTCTACAGTGACCTGATTTTTTTTTTTTTTGAGAAAGTTTTCTTGTAGTATGGTCTTAATATTAGAAGTACCACTGATTGTGTGGCTAAGTTTTGTTGGGTGTTTTTTAGGATAATTTAAAGAACAGAGTGAGAACTCTATCAGGCAGTGATGGAAAGAATGGCAACATAGTAACACGTTCTTTTTCTAGGGTCAGTCCTTCTTATCACCTGTCTAGAGCAGACCTACTTTTTGGCATAAGATTACTTCTACAAGCCAAAAAAAAAAAAAGCCAATGAACGCATTTCCTTCTTTTAGAACAAATCTGTCATACACATAGAATTGCCCTTGATTAAGCCTGCACTTGGAACCAGAACAAAACTGGTTCCTCTGTTCTTGGATTGGGCTCACGGTTGGAAATATCTCCAACACTGGGAGCGAGATGGAACATGTAAGTCTTCATCCATGACACAAAAGATGTGCCATAGTCACTACTGATTTTTGTCGATAGAAGGACACAAGACAAATCAAATGGAACAGGAGGTTCAATACTGTGAATATGAGAGAGGGGTAGGTCTGCTGGCAATGACTATGCCAGTTCCTATAGTCTAATGCTTTTGTGAGTCAGGAATAGTCCGTTTCTCAGCAGTGGCCTTCTTTGGGACATGTTTTCAATAGAAAACCTCAGCCTCTTATGTGCATGTACAAATACCCCATGCATATAACCAAATTTATGCCGATATCAGTGTTCACATATGCAAGAGAGATCTAAATATTGATTTTGATAAAATGAAGATGAGACCTGATTTCAAAGCAAGGCAATGCAATGCATTTAGGACCATGATTCTTCAGAGATTCATTGGGTAACTTTGAACTTGAGGCTAGGCATGGATCCAAGCCTCATTTCATACACACACCACAACCATTTCACACACCAGAACTTTCTGACTCTTCTCCCAGCCTTTGCTGGATGACATGGAGATGTATGCTGAAGTGCTGCTTGCCAAAGGTGCTTTCAAAGCCCTGGCACTACTTGACAGCAAGGAAAAGACTCCCCAAACATGGTTTGTAACCTTTTATCCTGCACATTTCCATTCATCAGCAGGGCTGATCTGTCAGAATGGAATTTTGTCCTCAATGAATTTTCAAACAATTTTGTTCTTAAAGCTACGTTAAAGACTTCAAGGTCTTGCTAATACATTTTCAGTTGACAGTTATCAATGAAATGGGAAAGAAGTCCTGGTTTGGATCTTTTTGTACACATAAATATGGCACTTTACAGGTTCAATCCAAGGTATTAGAGAAGTTTCCAACCACATGTAACCACAGGTGACTTGTGTAAGACAAGAATCATCTATAAACTTGTATGAGCATCTGCCTATATTGTGGTTCAGAATAAATTGGGGAAAATTCTGTTAAACAAATATTTCTCTTTCTGAATGTCATACAGCCTAAGGCTGTGACTCTACATCATTACCCAGTGACAACAGATTTGGTTAAAATATATCTTATACTGCAAAAGAAGTCCTAGAGATTAATATAGTCATTTCACACGTTTTAGACCATGCTGACTGGGTAGCTGAATCAGCATAGCTTCTGGGGTGGGGTGGGAGTGTGAATTTGTGGCTCAGCAGAGGGAACAGCAATCTCTCAAACTGGTTTTGTCCCTGAGGGAATTAACCACAGCTTGACTCACAATCAGGGATGGCTTCCCTTGGAGAAGCAAGCATGGTTTGTGCCTCCAGCAGCCTACCAAACCTCTTCTTGGAGAAGTCCGTCTTGTAAAGGTGGCTTAACTGCTCATGTAGCAGCAGAGACCTCCAATAGGAACCAGAGCTCGCAGCTTGGGACATTAAGGGAAACTGGCAGCAGTTTGCTGTTACTGTAGTATAATATATTATAAACTAAACTGGTTGCTACATAGTTTTTTCAGTCATTCCTGCAAAGGGTTTTGTGAGCATCTCAGTGGGGTGGGGTGCGGGTAGCTGGAAGCAGGAATGACATTGGCTGTCACAAGGTAACTTCCCTGCTGCTGCTGCTGCTGCTGAATCAGAGCCCTCAGAGCTGAAGCAGGAAATCCCTGTCCTAATCTGCAATCAGAGCTTTTGGGTCCTCAGAGGGGATGAGATTCTCTGAGCTACTCAGAGCCTCCCTTGTGATGCCACAAACCCAAAATCAGCAGTTCTGCACAGTGCATCCTTATTCTTTTAGTTTTCTGCAGAGTTCCTCTGTTCGTCAACTGCTGTACTACAAGAAAAAAGTGCCAAATGGGATACAATCTCAGTTTCCAGAATCCTTCTGCAGGCACTGTGGGAACTGCTCAATCTGTAATTTTTCTGAGTTACTGAGGAAATTTTGAAGCAGAGGCAGGGCAATTTTATGTATAGCAGTAGTTAGGAGCAATAAAATGAAAAGAAATTAATATTTTCACACTATAAATGAAAGGGACAAGCTAAAAGATTTGCTTCTTTAGCCAAGGGTGCATGAACAGCTTAATCCACCGTACTGTTAACTGTTGGTTTAAAACCTGCAGATTTCTCATACACTCATGTTCAGTCTTTGAGGGACTACCTGTTAGTGTGAGGTGCTGTATAGAAACAGGAGCATTTGCTGGCTTGCTCTTGTTGCTCCTTTCTCTATAGTATTTACAGAATGAAGCACTTGCACACTCTGACTAGTCAAATATACCTGATTCTGACAAAGGACACCTTCCTTTTCTCTTGAAGATGATGCAATATCTGCCTACTCTCTGGGCTTCCAAATGCTTGCCTTGCTGCATCCAGAGCACACCATCCAGGGTGCTTCAGAGAGTGCTCCATGTAACCCATCACCTATATCCTTGTTTCTAGCTCATCACTTTCATTGTCCCTCCTTCTTCACTGCATTAAAGCAGATGTAGAATCACAGAATAGTTTGGGTTGGAAGGGACCTCTAAAGGCCACCTAGTCCAATCCATGTGCAATGAGCAGGGACATATTCAACTCAATCTCCAAGGCCTGCTAATTCTAATGAGTTTATTTACTTGTTCCTGTATTTGAATCATAGAATCATAGAATCGATTGGGTTGGAAAGGACCTCAGAGATCATTGAGTCCAACCCTTCATCCAACTCCCGTCTATTTACTAGGTCATGGCACTCAGTGCCACCTCCAATCTCAGTTTAAAAACCTCCAGGGATGGTGAATCCACCACCTCTCTGGACAGGCCATTCCAATGCCTGATTACTCTCTCTGTAAAGAATTTCTTTCTCATATCTAACCTGAACCGCCCCTGGCTGAGCCTAAGCCCGTGTCCCCTTGTCCTGTTGCTGACTGCCTGGGAGAAGAG
>JAWWEU010000081.1:118121769-118232109 GCA_035583155.1 Acropternis orthonyx | reverse complement strand
CTCTGCAGAGCCCTCCTGCCTTCCAGCAGGTCGACACTCCCTCCCAACTTGGTGTCATCAGCAAATTTGCTGATGATTGTCTCAATCCCCTCATCCAAATCATCAATGAAGATGTTAAACAGGACTGGGCCCAACACTGACCCCTGGGGGACACCACTAGTGACTGGCCGCCAGCTGGATGCAGCTCCACTCACCAGCACTCTCTGGGCCCGGCCCGCCAGCCAGCTCTTAATCCAGCAGAGAAGCTGTTCTTCATAGTCTGAGCTCTACCCTAATCATGCCCATTAGTATTCCTAATTATTTCTGTGATACACCAAGCTTGAACGTGTATAACTTTTGAGGAAATCTTGCTGCAGCCCACAGCCTGTCTCTGGACTAGTTTGTTGGTGGACTGAACAGCCAGTTGTGGTGCCCAGGTGTGTCAGAGCATGGGTTTCTGGTGCAGGTTTATAGTGCACTTCTGGGGACCTGAAAAAAGTACCTACTAAACTGGGTGAGTAAACTAGGCTTAACTTTCCTATAATGCACTGATATAAACGGCATAGTAAGTGTGAATGGTGTGGTAAGTGTGAGAAACAGGTGTTGGTAAGTTTCAGAAAGAGTTGATGGTAAATTTGAGTACTAGTTGAGTTGTAAATTAAGCTTATGATGTTACCAGTCAGTTAAAGGATCATGGAAAATTCCAGCTGAACCTTTGTTGTGGGCAGTGTTATGTATTGTAAAGCAACTGTTTTTCACTCACTTGCTAAGGCCTTGCCTGGGTTTTTTATCCTACACCAATGAAAAGACAGACAACTACAATCAGAGAGAGCAGCTGAAAGAAGAGGAAAGCTACATGGAAAAGTACTTTATAAATGCATTTTAGAAGATCAGTAGGGAAGGAGGAGGTGAGCAACATCTCTTTAAATGAATGGTTTGAATGATTGCAGCTTTTCCTTCACTCCAATTTACTCAAGCTGTGCAAAACAGCTCTAGATAAAGCATATTCTCATTATGTTTTTGCTGATTAGAGAAAGAAAAATACCCAACCCTGTAGGTGGTTTAGGTCTGGACTGAGGATATTCACAGATCTTGGGAGATATTTTTGTTCAGGCTATGGATTATTATGATGGAAGCATCTGACACTAAGTCTGTGTCTTCTAAATAAACCCTCTAAACTCAAAAATTTGAACAAAAAGAAAAGTAAATGGGATGCTGTCAAACATCTACTTAGACCCAAAAGGCTGGGTTTGGATTGGAAGTTCAAAGATTTGTGTTCATCATCTTGATGGATTTAGCAGTGGTCTTCAAGGTGGCATGAAGTCTTTGTTTTACATACAGGAAAAATGTACTTTGACTGCAATATTGACTGCTGTCCTCTGGGAAAAAATATTGATCTTGCTTTCATACCTTCATACTCGAGTTTGCATTTTCTGTGTAAATTACACTAGTTTAAAATCCCTTATATACAAAAAGAAACTAACTTTGTAAGCCTGTTTTCTTACCTTTGCTTTGTTTTGATTTTGAAGTCTAAACCCAGGCAGACAATATTAAACATGAATTGAAAAATGTAATTAACTGAGGCCTTGATCTCTTTCTTTTACAAACCCTCCCCTTTTTTTAGTTTTGCTATATGCAGATTTGCTGAGATGTGATCAATCAGGACACAAGCTTTGATTCTGAGTTTCATTATAATTTTGGAAAATTCAACAGATTGTTGCAAACTTGCTCTTTTCAAAATGCCCAGATGTACAAGCCCCCGAAGTCACTTGAAATACTCCTTTGTTCTGCTGTCTTTCAGGGTGGTGGCATAACAGCGATTTTCAAGGAAAAGTTGCTTTCACATTGTGCTTCTGTCTGAAAATGGATGGGATGATAGAGCTTTCAGGGTCCAGAAGACACATTTTTATTGTAAATGCATAGCAAACTTTTGCTGTAGCAGCACTAAAAGCACTATGTTATTATTTGCGTTAGATAGAGAAAAGCAAAATTTAGCCAGGTTTTCCATGTGCTGTGGGCAGTGAGTGGGGCTTGCTAAGATAATGAGGGCTAATGCTAAATGAGAGCTGTTCAGACAAAACAAAATGTGCTGACGGCTACCTTACTTCATCTCTCGGCGTCATCTTTAGCTAAACCCGGTGGGAAAACTCTTGTTTGCAGACTGATCCAGGAAGGTATTCAGGTACAGAGAGAGTTCTATTGGTTTAAGGGTTTGAAGTGAGGTATGTATTTAACTCCAAGTTTTGAAAGGAAATTTCTCCAGTAGTGTACCTCACTGAGCAGAAAATTCTAAAGCCCTGCATTCTCACTGTGGTAACAAAATGAAGGAGTGCTGGTGCCAGTGGAACATGGATTGTGGGACGTATGTTTTGTTTCAGCATACACATCTTATGGGAAGTGTCTCACAGGAAACTCCGTGTATTTATTCTCAGTTCAAATCCATCCCTGCAATTTTGGGAGTTTCGCAGTGAAATTGTTCTCTGCTAACATTAGTACAACAGAGTCCTTATGTAACTGCTGGCCCTGTACATCACTTTATAAGAACTGACAAATGAAAGGCCAAATAATATGTTAATTACCTCTTGTAGAAACATAAGTGCTGTTGTGACCTTTTTCTGTGTGGTACAAGCTATTTCTTTGCAGCATTTAAGAGCAGTTATTTCATTTCATTATGAAAGCTACATGGGACATGATCTGGAAAGCTTTTACAAACCAAGTTCTCTCATTGCTACTGTACAGGTCTACAGCCTGACCCTTGACAGGTGTGACTTGGCATTGCCTTGAGTTACATTAATTTTGCCAACTATCTGAGCCTGCTTTTGTGCCCACACAGTCAGTGAGACTAATTAGAAGGCCACAGCTTCACAGCATCCAGCCAGAAAGTTTCTCTGTTTCTCTTGTTTCTGAGGGTATACAGTTAGGGCACAGTTAGATATGAGGGTGTTTCTAATAGTCTGAGTATCTGCAAGATACAAGCAGGCACTCTCAGAGGGTACAATTAGGCTAAACTATTGGAAAGGGTATTGAAGGGGCAAAAATCACGCATATACTCGAGACAATTAGTAACATCCTTGTAACCTGTGTTACATACCCACACAGGCACTGTAAATGAGACCTCAGCAAAGCAGGTTTTCCCAGCTATTCCCTAGAGTTCCCTGAGATTTTTTAAGGTTTCCCCAAGAGAACATGTTGGTGTTTGTGGGCTGGGAGGATTGCGTAAAGAATTCAAAAATCACACACTTGCAGCACTGCAACCTCCAGAAGTTGCTGTGATGATAATTGTGCCTCTAACTCATCTTTGTTTGTGGTTGGTTCTCCAAACTTTCTATTCTTGTTGCTGTCTTCTAAAAGCTTTCTTAGAGAAAGCCTATATCTTTCTTAGACTTTGATACTCAGTAACATACCTCCTAGGTCTTGCCAATGGCCTTCCTTCCTTCCTTTTAGTACCCCAAAGAGTAAGAATGACTTTTTTTTTAAATTTTTCCCAGCACCACACACTTTTCATTTATATACAGGTCATGAGACAGTATAACATCATTTTGTGCACAACTGCTGCCTGATGAGAGGCTTCCCCTTCTAAAATATAATAGAGTACGCAGTATAATATAGTACAGTACACAGCCAGTCCATATTAAATTAAAATGAAACCAGGAAGCTAAGCATCTCAATAACATATTGACTCTTGCAATCCTGACCGATATGAGATGACTAAGACCTCATGGAACATAGCCAATATTAATTTTCTGATGTCATACTTGCATCATATAGATGAACAGAACAATATTGAGCATGCAGAGCAAGTGAAGAGTGAAATAGCAAAGAGAGCAAGTGAACCCGTCTGAATTCTTCATTCAGAAGTGAAACTGGCAGGGAATAGGGAAAAAGGGCCGTAAAGCTTCAGAATTTTCTATGGTGCTCCCTGGAAATGCTGCCACAAACAGCAAGTCCTGTGATACTGGTGGTGATCAACAACACTTTTTTGTGGAAACCTGAAGTAGATCATAAATTTCTCAACAAAGACATTTTTAAATGTCAAGAATGTTGCAATTGACAACAGAATGTCACTTGGGAAAAAGGCCATCTTGACACCAAAGCAGATGGCAGATGAGACAATTGAGCACTATGTCATGTAGCTGTACAATAGAGCAAAGTCATATGAATTTGACCAGCTACCAGCCTAATTTGTGACTTCATAATTTGTCTTCTAACATATCACCAGGTGAAAACAGGGTACAAGAAACTCATCTACCATGAATAGTTGGGGGTGGCAGGACCTAATGAAAAACTGTGCTCTGTTTTATTTTCGTAAATTCAGAATTGGTACTGGAGCTGAATTTCAAGAAGAAGGCCTAAACTGTCAGTTTAAAAAAGGGTGCATAAACAAAGTCCTGTGTATTCTAACTCTACAAAGCATGCAGCCATTTAAACATGGACCACCACTGCTCATCTCATCTAATTAAGATTTTCCTTACTCTGTTTTCTCATTTGTACAGTCCAGTGGATTTAAATATATTTATTTGTTTTTCACTTTTCTGTAAATTAAATGGGAATTGGTATCCTGAAACAGGAGTGAAAATTTATGTGCAGTGGCCTGATTCTCATTTAGTCAGACATCACTTTGCTCTTCTCTAACTGTGTAACAGAACTGTGAAACAGATGTGAATGTAATCCATATAGTCAATGAGATGTGAAATAGATTTTGTATCAGAAAGTATCAAGGCTAAAAGTGGCTTTGCTCCTTAGGACTGGAGCATAGATGAATTAATTTCTACTCACATATGCACTGTTATAATGAGCCAACATTTAACTGGAGACCTGGAGGCAGTTAGAATTAGAAATTAGTGGATTTACCTACCCAGAAACTTAGTGTAAAAAGAACATGAGATCCACCTAGTTAGTTCCTTATTCATTTAAAGGTGTTTTTGTATTAGTTATCTTTACAGAATACTGAAATATCTCTTAATTTTATTAGAAACTACCTTGAGCTTAATTTGCACAATAATTAATTTATTGAGAAGTATTATTGAGAAACATTTGAAAATAAAGATCTCTAAATATTTAAAATTCAAGTGCTGGAGAGAGTCTCATCACATTAGAAAGCAATCAACCATCTTGAGACAGGTTAATAAAAGCATCTTAAACTCATCATCAAAAGGCACTCTTGATTTCCATTATCAGGCACAGGACTCCTAATGATTAATTGATCACATTTACTCTGTTCAACAAAAATATCAAGACCTGAAAGTTTTCAAGATATGCAATGAGAGGATTTTTTTCCTGCCTCACAACTATGTTTGACAGATGACCTTTAGTCTTTCTTTCACATTAGTGAGATATTCAACAAAAATAATGCAGATACATTTTTCACCATTATCTGATGCACATGCTCACAGAATCCTCTCTTTAGTACCACACAGTAAACAGATAAGAGTCTTGCTTCTGTAAATGTCTTCATTATAAGTTAGTGCCCTGCTTTCAGCTTTCCTCTTCCAGTAAGGAAGGTCTAAAAGCCTCTGGATGATTCTATGAATGCACGTAGTTAACCTGCTGCTGCAGGGAGATTGGTGCATGTGTAGATATACAGGAGGTTTTCAGGAGGATTGTGTAGTCTGTTTGCATCCCTTCCGTCCAGCATTGCCAGAAACTGCACTTGGACCTCCCAAGTACCAAGAGGTCGAATGTACTCAGCATTTTGGCTTGCACCTTCACTTTTGTGTACTTCAAGGGGTGCACTGTGGCTTGCCATTCCGTCCTGAGCTCACCTGAAATTTCCTGGCTGAGTTACAGATAACAAGGGAGCTGTGAAGTTGAGGAGGTCCACAGCCAAGTGCTCACCCAGGGTCCTGGGCAGATTTGCACAGTCTGTGCCGAAATATTGCTGTTGGCATCAGAGCTGGGAGCTGAAGGTCACTCAAGTGTGAGCTGCAGTCACACCTCTGGATCACAGCAATGTTCCCATTTTCACTGCTTCAGCCCTGCCAAGTATCTCCTTCTGCTGAAGCTGCAGGTCAGAGGTGTTGTGAAGGGCACAAGATTGCATGAAAGTGGTAAAAGAGCTATGTCATCCCAGAGCTGCCCACTAGTAGGTCAGTTGTCCTCACTGCATGTCCTCATTCTGTCTGTTTTGCAGGTAAAACCTGAAGTTATTCCACAGAAGTCAATAAGTTTGAGAAATGTGGCCTTGTCTGTCTGAAGACTTTTCTCTGCTGAGTAGAAGGGGGCAAGGGAAGTTGTTCTACCAGGATGAGCTGACACGCTTGCTCTCTGCAGGTGAGAGCAGGGAGGGAGTGAGAAGTAGGCAGACAGCATCACGGAACAGCTGGCAGAACATGATGAGCTCAAGGTCACTTGGCTGTTGGCCCAAATCCATCCAAAAATACCGAAAGCCAGCAATCAGTCAGGCCATCAGCTGAAAAAAAAAAAGGGAAATAGCTGAGCCATGTCATTGTTCAGATTGTTCAGCAAGGGTATCTGGATCTCCTAGCAGCCACTGTGGATAGGGACAGGGACCATCCCCACTCATGGCCTGGCTCATCAGCATGAACTGAACTCAGCATCCTTTTACTTAACACCTGCTTGAAAACAGATTCAAAAGTATGTTCTCAAATGGATCAGTAATTCCTGGTAATTTTTCAACTTCTCTTGGTATGAAGAGAGGGATAGCTGAAGACAGCAATATGAAGATGCAATATGCCTGCTAGAGGGGAAAGTATAAGCTCTGGACAGAAGCTTTTCCTTGTCTCTGAGGCTTTTATGAGGTTCCATCAATTCTGAAACAGTTGAATCTTTAGTCCCCCCCTCTATTAATAAACAGAAATGTGTGGAAAATTACCCTAATCTTCCTCCAAAGAGGCTGTGCCTCCAGAATCACTTCCAGTACTGGGGACCTCAGAATTCTGCTGCCATATTTAGAGACAATAAAAACAGTCCTTGCATTTCTGACCAAAATCCAAATATAGCCTATTTCTTTCTGCCAACTGAAAATGCACCTTTTTATTTCATTCAGTTTTGTTTAAATCTAAGTTTGTTCCAAACTTTTCATTCTATAAATGTCCCTTTCACTGTAATTATTTAAATAAAGTGGGAAAGTGCCCAATTTAGTGAACTGAATTAGTATGCTGCTTAATGTGCCTGCTATTGTCATTCTACTAAGGCTTGTTCTGTGTTCCCATTACAACTTCTCCATGACTTCAGCAGATTTACACTGTGAAGGACACGTTACCACAGGCAGTTGTATTTTACAAATTGAAGTGGACGTAGTTGCTATTTCTACAAGATTTATCAAAGTTTTCACACTGGGAGGAATACACCGGATTCTACTTGACTAGGCTTTGGGTTTATGGTTAGAAACTGGCAGTGGGTGTCAATGGTACCCTGAGACATCTAAGCCTGCCTGTTTTGTGTGTTGTGGTGTGCCAGGTCCTGGTTTCCCAAACATTCAACTGATCTTCAGCTTGGCAGTGTGACAGCTTTTGTCTGTGGTGGGCACCTCTTTCTGGGAAGTTTGAAACATGGAACTCGAGAGTCCCTGAGAACACCAAGAAGCAGAAGAGACCTTGCAGGAGCCTGGGATACATTACTATGTTAATAACCTCCACTAGCTTTAGGCACCTACACTGTAAGTATCCACACAGAGTTGATTGTTTAGGATTTGTTTAAAGCCAATGGAGAGAAACAAGAAATACCAAGATATTCTGGATAATTCTGAGACAAGGCAAAGCTTGCCCTAGAAGTGTTGGTCTCTTTTCAGTAAGCTTAGTGGCAATTTGAGTAATCCAGGTTTAACCCTTATTATGTAGGTGTCACAGGTAGGTGAGATGATCCTATCTTTCTTAACAGGTAAAGACTATTCAAGGTACCGTGTATATATTCTCTATCCACAGTAATTGTTTTCTTGTTTCTTTCTTTTTATCTCCTCTGTAGAAGCTATTTTTTCTCCTCTGCACTCCTTTCCTGTTTATTTTCCCCCCCTCTTTGTATTTTTTTACTCATAATCTATTTTTTTGTACACTTCAGTGCTTTGAGATGATGATGATTTTATATAAATGGGTTTGGCAATCAGATTACTTAAGGAATTCCTTGAAAATATTTGCTCATCTCCTGAGGGCTAAAGGTGAAAACCAAGCCAGTAAACTGAATGGACTCATTTGACTGCCCTTGCTGAATGCTTCCCTCTTGCCTCACCTTGGGTCTCACCCATTTTCAGTCCTTGCCCTGAGGTACCAGATGCAGTTGGTCAATCAGCCTGTGATCTGGAGAAGGGGTCATGCATAGCAGTGAGACTGGTCTTGTCCAGTGCACCCTGTGCTCACAGAGGCTTCTCCAAGTGTTCCGCTGTCCTACCTGGAGTCTCTCATGGCAGTTTTATATATTTCATCCAGTGCCAGAAGTCTCATGCACTGTGACATTCAGGGTGCAGTGATGATACAGCCGACTTGTTTAAGGCTGGGCATTGCTGAAAGAGAGTGGTGGTGATATTTTCTGCCCCTGCCTCCCTAGCTGTGGAGCCCTGTCTCTTCCCATGTGCCAGTGGCACTTGCCTGGCCTTGGAGTGAGTCAGCTCAGGTGATGGACCAGCAGAAAATCACATTAAAAATGAACGAGTTTTTCTCATGAGGGAAAGAGCAGATTTCTGTTCTTTGCTCTCTTTGAAACTGTGGGCTTTCAGGCACAGCAGCGCTGTGCTCTGGGGTGCATTATAAAAGCAGTATATATGTCTTTAAAGTGCCTGTGAAGAGGTAGTACACAAGGATCCAGTTCAGCTCCCTCAGAAATTTCCTGTTGTGTTCAGTGGCTCAGGATTTCGCTCTGTTTCCTTGCTACTGTGTTTTTGTAGTGCTCCTGCTTATTCTGCATGGTCAAAGACCAGGATACTGTAAAACATTTCAGCAGAACACTAAAACCAGGGGTGTCCCTGCACTGGAAAGCATTTATACAACTATATTTTATGTACTGTTGTTTTACCAGGCTGCACTCTGTTCCTGCTCACTCTACTGAAATTTGGAAGTGATTCCCAAAACATGTGTAGGTCAGTTCTCTGAATCCAGCCATGAAGGGAATGTGGAATAAAAAAAGGCTCTACAATACCTTTTACTTTCTGCTCTTACATCCTTTGGGGCTGAAATTCAGTGTGACCTCCCTGAATGATTTTGCACTACTGATGTATGAGGACAAGTACTGTCCTGACCTTTGTGAAGGGGGAAGTCAGATTGTGGCAGTGTCCTCATAGCCATAGCCATGCCTTGTTTCATGAGAAGGGGTGGCCAGTACTAAGATGGTTGGCCAAAGCCCCTTCACTTCTCCCTGCTAGACCTGAGCCTGCCCCATGCTCAAAGCACAGTGCTCCCTGCTCACATTTGCCTTTGCTTCTCATTAGAGAATTCTCTGGATTACTTACCAGAGATGAACCAGGAGTGTAATCCCAGAATTTGCTAAAAAATGCAAATCAATATTCACAGCAGGGTTTGTTTTTTGTTTTTCAGTTTTTTTGTTTTCTTGAGGAATGGCTCAAACATTTGTTCAAGTGTATTCCTTACACTTGAGCTATAAAAAGCAGCAAATTAAGGCTCAACATGAAGCCACATAACATAAAATCAAAAAGTGACAGCAGAAATGTTTCAGTATCCACCCACCACTTGAACAAAGGAGTGGGGAATAGTGTCTTGTTTGTTCCAGAAAAACTATCACAGTGAATCAGTCTATCAAACCATAAAGTCCAGTCCTCCTTAGAGCCCTTTACAGTTTTGCAAGTCAAAATGCTTGCTTTTTCTTAGAGTTATAAAGGAAGGTGCAAGGTGGTGCCAGACAGTCCAGTTTTAAGGGAAAACCCTGTGGTTCCTCCTTCCTCTGAGTCTAAAATGAAGGCTTTTGAGATGGTGAATTGAGCACAAAACCCAAATTTGAAGAAGTGAGCTATCATAAACATATAGGAAAATGATATTATACTCGTCTGCAAGTTACAGATTCAATCAACATGTTTGCGGATGTGGATGAACATAGACTATACATTTGGCACATCCTGCTTTCATTGCAAACCCCTTTTCTGCCTGCCCAGTTTCTGATGTGACCTGAGTGCACACATTTAGAGATAAAGATCCAGGGAGTTGGTTCCTCAGTAGTGGCCACTTTCTTTTAGTCTGCCAGATCTTCCATTACACATGTCTGGGATGTGCAGCTGTGAGCCAGTCTGCCTTTTGGGGTTGTCAGAACCAGACACACTGGGACATTTAGCATCTACCACTGGACAGTCTATCCTTGGCTCTGCTCCCTTTCCAGAGAATTGCATATGTTTGGAATTTTTCATTCCTTCCTATTATAAAATCAATTTCCATATCAATATGTTTTGTGAGTCAGTTATTTTTCCCTAGTCCTAAATGTGTGATACCTCTCAGAAGAGACATGAAACTGAGATTCCAGTCCCTTTAATTTGTACAAGCTGGTCTCATTTCATTAGTGTAGGGATACAGACCTATCCAAAAGTTTTTGGAAGTAATTCCATTCTTCATGCATACATCCTCCTGAAGTGTCAACTGCAAAAGCCATTTGTCTTAATTTCCTGTACCAAAACTGGAGGACAGTGTTACTGTGTACCAATTACTGCCTTGTACTGCTCTCTACCTCTCAGGTGCATTTCAAGTCAACCTTATAACTCTGTTCCAATTTAGAAATGGTCCCAGCAGTAGTTGCACATTTGAGGTGACAAATGGTAATCTGTCCTTGCTTCTCCTTAAGTACCAGCCTAATGGACCTGAAGTCAGCTGGAAGTCACTGCAACATGCTTTATATCAGGCTGAGGTCTCAGCTGCACCGGAGCTCCTGTGGTTGTGGCTTGCTTGTGTGACCTCCCAGCACAGGAGGAACTCACATTTTTACAAACTGCATAAAAAAAAAAAAAAAAAACAGCAAAGATTTGCTTCTGTAGGAGCAGCTGTGCTCATAGAAGATGTTTTTGTAGTCATGAACCAAATGGTGAGAATTTGCACCCTGAGCAGATACTGCTCTTCTGGGAATGTTCTTGGCAGAGATGTGGTCCAGTCAGGGACAAACTGGACTGCACAGCACTGCTTTTCTTGTGCAACTGCCTGCCCAGGTACCTCTCATGGCTGCTGGTGAAGATCTGCAGTTTCTCGCCACACTGTGCACACAACTGAATGAAAAAGCAGATCTGAGTTGGAGTATTTCTAAAGTAATAGAGTGCTGGAGGAAAAGTTAATGAACTTCATAACAAATTGAATCCTTCTTTTTTTTTAGTATACCTGCTTTCATACTTGGGATATTCTGTTTTGAGAGCCCCTTCTATCAGTGTGGGGCTTTAGAAACGAGATCTGTATAAATATATATTATTTTCATAATAGTAATATAAATTAGCTGTTTTTCATAATTATTATTATTATTTTGCATTATATAATTTTCTTCTTTTTATTTTTTTTTTGTTTTATGTTTGTTTCATAGCCATGACAAAAAACATCCTGGAATGTATTTCTAGGAAAACACTCAAAAGTTGGTAAATCAAATGCTCTGTAACTCCACCAAACAGAGGGGAAGTAGCAGAAGAAGACACCTCTGATGGCACCATTCGTTAAAGGAAAAGCAAGTCAAAACCTCACAACACAATAAATTAACTATTAGGTACATCTGTCTGACCTGATGGTTATATCTATACCGGGGTCTTGACCAAAAAAACAAACCCAACTCTGTCCTATTGTGATTACTTCTGAAGTACTTTAGTAATGCCACATCCCCCAGCTTTGCTGTTTTCATTACTCCTGACAGAACGTTTGTGTAAATGCAAGAAGAAAGAGAGGCGATTGTATAGCAGTTTGACAGCTCTAATTATGAATATTTAAGAGCTGCTTAAATGTGCTCTCTTCTATCACCTAATTTCTTATCAATGACAGCATTGGAAGCACTTGTCTCGTTTTTCAAATCAGAGCTTCCTCAAGCAAAATGCTTGGAGACTGAATAGCTTATGCATTCTATTAATCACAGAGGGTGGGAAAAGATCCATCAAGTGCTTCAGATAGTTTGAGAGTGCTCCATCCTTGTAGAGCTTTCACTTGCCATTTCTCACAGATGAGTGCATTTGCGTCCTGTGAATGATTGTTGTGATTTTACCTCATCCAGAAATGGCTTCAGATTTATCTTTCTTTAACAGTGCATCAAATGATGCCTGAATATTTATAAAAAGAGTAAATTCTAATAGGAATTAGTCACAGATAGCAGGAAAGAGTAGTCATGTTGCCTTCCTAAAGGGGGGTAGCTCCTACTCTCTTTCCAGTGAGTCAAGTTTCATTGAAAGAAGTGTTAGGGTTTAGATGGAAAAGAGTAACCATTCCAACTTTGAAATGAACTTTCTTGATTTGAGACAGAAACAGTATTGTTGCCCAGTGTTTATTCTCTGATTACTGTTATTTTCAGCATTTAAGGTTGCCTTTGGTGATGATGGTAAAATAATCCCAAATAATTTTATCAGAGTTTTGTTCTTTATGCATATACTGAAGAGAAGTCTCCGCTCCTTACTAGATAATGTCAACCAGACTCCCCCCAATAATGACATGTAGATTCTGCAAAAGAAAGGGAATATCTTCAAAGATGTGCAGACCATACCCAGCAATATCTAGGCTGGCCCTTTGCCCCCTGTGGATCTTGTGATGGCAGAGCTGTGTGATAACTTCCCCAACTTTTTGGAAGAGTCTGTGTCTATGGTGCTTGTTCCCTCCTGTTTTGTGGTTACAACTTGTGAATTTACACTCCCTGTGTACACTGAAAGATGACACAAAGTTAAAAAAGTCAATACTTCACTGAGAAACATCTTGTGGTATTTCCTGCTGTTACTAGAAGGGAATGTAATTCTTCCTGGTCTCATCAAATTTAGGAAATTTGATGGTATAACAAGGAGAGCCAGTCTCCAGACTGGAGATGTGTGGGATTCAAAATTCATGTCTGTCTTTGTTAGGCAAGAGCAGAGGGGAAGCAGAGAAAAGAAGAAAGATTAAAAGAAATTGCTTGAGAAAATGAAGAGCAGGTTCAGAACTTCTTCATGTACATTGACACAGCTGGATAAAATGTCCTTGCGCTAAGAAATGCCTAATCCCACAACTCCCACCGAAACAAGTAAGATATGCATCCAGTCCCTAAGAGTGAACCTCTTACCAGACACCCACAGCTGAAAATTTTAGATTTTTGTTTTCATAAAGTGTTGTTTTATATCCTGTGTTTAGTCTACATCTTCATGAGTCTAATCTTAGGAATATTTTTGCCCAGCTGCCAAGCTAGACGGTGCTATGGAAAAATAAGGCTGCAAACCTTTTACATAGGTTTCTGCTATTAACTGTTTCTAACAGTTACACTATTGATTATATTTCTACTTTTCCAGAAAAATCACATTTTGCCTTCTGAATGGTTGTTTTAATTTGCCTCTGATGCACAGTCAATTTTGATAGCACAGCAATTTGTTTCTCACCATTTCTCCTTGTTTAAGGGAGAATCTGTGCACAATTCTATACTCCCATTGCTATGTGCGTTGTTAGCTCATTCTTTCAGACTGGCTTTAAAAACACCTTAAAACAGAGCTACAGTTTTAATTATGTAAGGCTTTTGTTGGTGTTGTTGAGGAAAGGAAGACAGCTAACAAAGAAAAACAAAATGCTCTTTGTTGGAAGGACAAACTGTGTCCTGAAACAACTACCAGAATTGTGAATTTCCTGCTGAGTGACAGGTGAGACTTTGAAGAATGCAGGTTGCAGCCAAATACTGGATTTGGACTCTAAAAGAGGAGACAATCCCAACTGCACTTCATGGATTGACAGAAATTAATAGAGACCCTGCGCATTTGGCTGTGAGGGACAATATGAGTCTGCTTACATTTTCCAGTCAAAATTGTTAGTTTTTGTTAATTGAAATGATTAGCACCTAAGGCATATTAACTGTGATGTTCACCCCAGTGTAAATGAGCTCACAAAATCATGTCCTTTAAACAAAGTTTCAAGTGGGTCAAAAATAAATTTAGTCAGTGACCTTTTCCAGTAGTTTTCCCTGGAGCAAAGCAAAATGTGTCATGTACCCGAGTAATCTATTTTTTCCCCCAAGGTTCTTTCTTTTGTGGGGATTTCAACAGTCTCCAAACTTTGGCACCTGAGTTCTGCTGGTCACAGCTCATGTAGCAGCCTTGAAGCACTTCAGTAACTCTACTGACACAATGCAACTGGTGCTCCTCCAGACCCAGTGAGCACAGGCTCACAGAATGGTAGAGGTGGGAAGGGACCTGGAGGGCACCTGGTTCAACCCCTTGTTCATGCAAAGCCACCTAGACCACATTGCCCAGGACCATGTCCAGGTGGCTTTCGAGTATCTCCAGGGACGGAGACTCCACAATCTCCCTGGGTAGCCTTGCCAGTTCTTGGTCACCCTCACAGTGAAAAAGTGTTTCCTCATGTTCAGAGGGAACCTCCTGTATTTCAGTTTGCACCACTGCCTCTGTTCCTGGCACTGGACACCTCTGAAAAGAGTCTCTCTGTCCTCATTACACCCTCCACCTTTACATCACTTTGTGCCAAAATACTGTGTTGCTGTATTAATCACCTTAACAAACTTCCAGGCCGGATCAGTGCGGGTGTGTGATGCAGGGAGCAGGAAGAAATATTTCAATAGGCTTTTGATGAGTTGATGTATAAAGAGGCAAATGAATTATGTAATTTCTACTAATTTTTCACTGGAATCTGTAGTTACTTGGGGTATAAGAACAAGAACAAAGAACTTTAATACCACAACTCTCTGTGCCAATTAATGTTTGTGGTTTATATCAGGCAGCCATTTGATGAAATAAATAATAGCTGATGCAGAAACTGAAGGGCTAATTTCTTCTCTCTCAAATGAGTGCTCTACACATCTGATTAGATGCTCTCATGTATTCTTTCTGTCTATGGTTTCTTCTCTCTACCTTTGGAGAGGGCTCTGAAGAAGTCGTGTGTCAGGATGAGAGGTCACTGAGGCCAGGTCTTCCACCTGCTGGCTGATTGTTGCTTCAACTAAATTACTGTATTAAAATGAGGAAATTGTTCCTCTTTGCTGTTTTGTGTGGGCCTTTATGTATTAGGGCACACAGAGATTTGCTTCTTGAGTGATTCAAGTGCTGCAGACAAAAGAGAAAACTGTCAGTTTGTAGACCCTGAGAGGATGCAGACAGGAGCTGAGGAGCTACACTTAACATTGCCAGGGCCGGGGCACTTCTGAGAAGACCCAGGTGCAGATTTTTACAGTGTAGATGTATGTGCAGTGTTAGGGAGCCCTTACACTAGGAACTCGCACTAGGATCATGGTCTGCAGTCTTCAATCAGTATCTCTTGCGCAGCCACGTCTCTCAAAACAAAGGTTGGGACAAATCTCATCCAACTTTACCTGGTTATCAGATAACTATCTTGGGGCCAAGGCCAACTGTATAAAGTTCAACAAGGCGAAGTGCCAGGTCCTGCACTTGGGTCACAACAAACCCATGCAGCGCTACAGGCTTGGGGCAGAGTGGCTGAGAAGCTGCCCAGCAGAAAAGGACCTGGGGATGCTGGTTCACAGCAAGGTACCTCTAAAAAGGCATTTGTCCAACTCACCTAAAATGAGCAGAACTGGCTCTGGAGCTGGTTTTCTCTCAGCACTGCTGAGAGAGGGAGGAAACCTGCAGTGGGATTTAGGTCCAGATTACAACTAGGTGCCTAAAAGTAGAACCCTCTGTGATACGGATTGCTGTCTAAACTCATATATAGCCACTTGAAATCCCTCAGAGAATCAAATGTACTTACTCAAGGCTGGAAGATATATCATAGGACCTACAGGAGACACCAACCCTTCTGAAGTAGCAGCTGGAGGTCAGGAGGGGTACAGTAGGACATTCCAAAAACATAACCAGATGCCTATCCTTGGACAAGAGGAATCAAGTCCCTACTCAGAGCAGACAATGTAGCTTACTGTCAGGGACCTGTGCAAATCCCTTTGAATCCTGGGGTTTTGGCAGCCTTGGCTCAGGACCGACTTAGATGTGGTCATCCCTGCGGGATCACAGGGCTCTTGGCTAATGATGATTCCCATTGCCATGTCTGCTCAGCTCTTCTTGCCCAGGTGCTCCAGAAAAGTGCCCAGTGTCAGCAAGGCTGCTGCCCTGCCTATCCTGCTGCCACCCTTGGGTCCTAGCTCCCCTTCCCAAGCACAGCCACTCTTGCTGCCCCCTGACACTAAAGGCGGTGATTTAGCCCACCCAAAAATACACAGCTTCTGGCTGGCTAGCTCTTTACCCTCCCCTGACTGTATCAATTAGAGCTCTGCTGGCAATGATGGGAAGCTTAGACACTTGTCTCCCATGGCAACACCTTCACGGCTAAACGTATGTGCTTGAAACCAAGGAGGAATTTCACTTCTACCATTTGGACAGTCAGTGCTCAGCTCAGATCCCTTGGCATAGCTGTTCAGAGATGGCCCATCCCATGGCAAGGCTGGAGGATATCATGCAGGAGCTTAAGGAACCTTGCATGGGGCCAGGTGCTCACATTCAGGTAGATGGGTTCTGCCTTTAAAATCAGTTGAGGTGAATCTCTCATGGAAAGCCTGATATGCTCTTTAGCCTTAAATTTGTATGTTTTTTTTCTGTGCAAACTGAACATAAAATGTCACTTGCACACCCTGCTGCGGGTGAAAATCAGAATGACTGTGTGGGGCCAAGCAGTGGGGAACCATCTGGGGACCCACTGCCTTAGCCAGGAGCCTGGGAGCTGAGGGACACTGGAGCAGCCCTGGGGATGGGTTGAGGCTGGGACAGGGTGTCAGTCCATGGGTGGGGGTCAGGATCAGGTTCAGTGGGGGGAACTGGAGACAGACATGGTCCAGGATGGCCAGGTTTGGTTCTGGCCATGTTCTCCTATGGGGAAGGGGTTGTGCTGACACTGAGCTGCTGTGACAAGCCTGATGGCAGCACCCAGAGCAGGGAATGCACTCAGGGCCCTGCTGCTGTCACTGTGGCTCCTTGTAGCTTTACAGCTCCTTTCCCAACTATCAGTGTGTGCCCGCTGCGCCCTTTAAAACACCCAAGGAGCAAATTTCTGCCTCTAAAATGCACCTGGTGCTCCTTTTGAATTCAGCGAAGATCAGAGCAAAATCGTAGAATCTGCTTCCTCAAATGATAAACTTGCTTCAGTTATATTTTGCTGTTACTAACATTAATGACAATATGTTATGAGGGCATGTACTTGTTTGATGCCCTGTGTGTGTAAAGCAGTGCATAAAATCTGAATTCTGTTGCATGATGACTTTTAGTTTTATATACAAAAGGGGTGCAAAAACCCACCATCAGTCTGCATAATTTCCTGTTGTACATTTCTGTATCATTAGTAAGATTTTGCAACAGTTCTCTGTATGAAGATGTTCCTAAAATAACTGTATGGATCCTGCAACTTATCCACAGCTGTATCAGAGGATGTGTGGGAGGTGTCAACAAAGCCACTAGGTGGATTTGAATATCTAATTAGTGTAGTGGGAACTTCTCTAATTATTTGCAAGAATCTAACTATTCTAAAATGTGTTTAAGATACAGCTTCCATGTTTCATTTTTTTATGGTCTTATATTATATACAAGATAATGGCACTGAGGAAATTAGCAGGATACCCACCAAGGGCACTTGCTTGACCACAAGTGAATAATTTTCCTCATTTTTGTGCATAGAACAATGTGTTGCCTTTGCTTTTGTATTTAAAAAAAAATAATTCCCTACCTCAGGATCCTGCTGTCCTTCCACGAAAAGAAAAATAAAGGGATACTTCAACATAATTCAAGAAATAAGATAAATTAATCAAAATATTTGGGTATTTGAACAGGAAAAAATGTTACTATTTTATGTAGGTGTTTAAGCCTTAAGCTGAATTTGTAATGTAGTGTCATTCAATTTTCCTTCCAGATGTAGATGCTGATTTAGCTCTTTTTCAGAATAGGACAGTTTTGGTTACAACCAATTTTCTAAGAAGAATGAGCTAAATTTTGGATTAGGTTGGCAGAAAGAGTGATAAAAACTTTCATAGCTAACTTTTCAGTAAGGTCTTGCACAAGACTTTATAAAAAGATTTGTGACATGGCAGTAAGTGAAATGATGACATGTTAGAGTCAAGGAAAAGAAGAAGATGCCTCAGCTTTCGGGACGATGGCCACATGGGTAAAAGAAATCAGAACAGGATTACTTATCCACTTCTGGCCAGTGCTTCCCTGCACCCCCAGAGCTCCCACAAATGAGGAGTGACCCAAACCAATCCTGTGACTTCAGTGCCACCTCCCCCCTTGGGAGGATGAGGCAGACAGTGAGAACTCACTTTTTTTTTTATAAAATTTTAGAAGTTAGTGCCAGAATTCTGGAAGGATCTGAGATTGCTACCTACAACTTCAGGTAAATAAGAATTTTTCACTTTCCATGCGTGGTGTTTTCTTTTTGTTGGTATAGGCTTCATTTTTAAAAAGTTAATTTCCATGGTGTGCCTGTGTAGCAGTCATGTTCAGTCATGCTTTATAGGTTTAATTCAAATTGAATTTTCTCTAACTAGTCTTAAGTATAGTCTTGTGTGCTTGCTCTTCCTATTGCCTAGGTTGAACTCATTTGTTTCCACATCTCTAGTGCAAAGGGAATCAGATCCATGGAACATCTCTTCAATAAAACAACAATCTGTATCTAGTTCTCCATTATACCTCACATGTCATTACTTTGTCTAGGGTAAGAGGGTGTGGAAGGGTAAGAGGGTATTACTTATGGGTGAGTCTCCAAAATGAGTTTTCCTAGCCTTTTCATTTCTTGATTTCCAGTTTCCTTCTGCAGTTCGAGCATAACCTTTGATGCACTGCCAAAAGTGTGACCCATTCATTGCTCTGACAGGTCCTTTGCCTTCTGATTACTCCTCTGTACGCTTTGCATATGGGAAAAAACACTTCTTTTCCTGTCCTAAAAGACCTTTCTAGTTGTCTTGCTGTGTTTGGCTGGAATTCAATCAGTAATCCAAAAGGTATTTATTCCTACCCAATCTTTCACTATTCAGTCAAGAACTGCCCCTGCTTCAAAAAAAAACCAAACCAAACCAAACCAAACCAAAACAAAAAAAAACCCCAACACACACACACAAAAACCCACCCCACAAAAAAACCCCAAACCCAAACCCCCAAAAAATCCTCCTAAATCCCCTCAAAACCCCACAAACTCTAAAACCCCTAAACCCACTCTAAAACCCCTAAACCCAAAGCAAGAAATGTATTTAAACAGTCACACAAGCTAGGGGAAGGTTGGGATAAAGCAGGGACTGGTGAAATACATGTTGGCTTTGAACAGAGGGGCTGTATGGAAGCTCTTGTGGGCTCTACCTAGTGGCAGTTTCTGTGCCATGTCATGCAACATGGTCTGTCACATGAACCAAATTGACAAGAGCATGTAAGTTCAATAGGTCATGAGACTGGATGTAACAGGGATGGGCTGCACTACTTCAGCAAAAAGAGGCAGCAGGTCACAGACTGCTAGAACAACTCCTGTAGCTTCCAATCTGCCCCTGTCAACATTTCTGTGTCCTTTGCAGAGGACAGATTAGTCTTCAGGTTGGCTAGCTCTAACCCAAAGACTCTAGGCCAAGTGCCCCTGATATACATCATCGGCAGAGATGCTCAGAAGGTCAATTAGCAGGCAGTTTTGTACCTGTAGTCATAGACCCTGGTCCCTGATTGCAACCTCTCATGCTGAGACTTCCAGGGATACTTATCCTGATGTCACATTAGAGTGGAGGAAGCATAGATACTTGATGCTAGTGGAATGCCTTTGCAGATGGTTAGTGTTAGCAGAGCTGTGCTGATTTACAGTACTTGATAATCTGATGCCCCATAAACTGGAAAAAGGCTTGCATGGTGACAGGGCAAGACACAACGAATACAAATTATTCCAGGGGATATTCTGTCTGGATACAAGAAAAAACAAATCTCCACAAGAACAGTTAAGCATTGGAAGAGGGTGCCCAAAGAAGCGGTAGCATCTCCCTCACTACAAGTAAGTCACTCAAGCCTTGGCTTAGCAGAGCCCTTGATAATGTAATCTGATGCCTTGCTTTCAAAGGGCAGTAGGACCAGGGGATATTCAGAGGTCCCTTCCCACCTTGGCTTCCGTATTTTTTGCAGTTGTACTATAACCTGTTTGAAGGAGGGACAAAATTCTGAGTGGAAGGAACAGAACAGGAAGAAATCAGACCAGTGAAATGAAAGGGGTAATATAGCTGTGTGACTACAAGCATGGGATGAGCTCCAGGTAAAAGGCAAAGAGCAGGGTTCAGAATTAAATATGACACTTCTCTGGCTTTAATAAAAATATTACCTGAAATTAAAGTAAAAGCTGCTTGATAGGACCAAGCCTACTGCATCACCTAATTGGTCTCTATAATCTCCTGCTCTTTAGATGCTGACTCTGTCAGGGTTTATGCTTGCAGCAAGACCAGGTGAAATACTGAAGAATGAAGGCATTGCACAGAGAAAAACTGCAGTCTTCTCATAAAGAGTATGTATCATAGAAGCCACTTTTAATTATATTGTCCCATTGCTCATGTTGAGACCAATATCTAAAAATAGAAATCCTGTTAATAAAGATAAATAAGTGGCACATTTAACACAAATTAAATGTATAAGGTCTAAGCAAAAATCCTTGTAACAATGTTAATTCATTAAACGACAGGAGGTCTCACCACGAGGGCATTATATGGAAGTGTCACTCATTAATAATCTTTTCCTGTCACTTTTGAATTAAATAATTTATAGTGATCCTGTGCATTTCCTGTGCTGATTAACCAACTTGCTATTATATACTACTGCAGGAGGTAAAAGTCTCCAATACTATCAAGCCTCAAGTGATTTCTGAATTGTATCCTGTTCTGCATGTTTCCTACCAATTACTACGTCCTATTACCTTGCTAGTAAACTACAGCTGGTATAGGCTTAGATTTAGAGTACAAACACATTTTCATTTTAAAAGATAGAAGATTTCAGAATTAGTGCTTTCTTCATCCAACTGCCAAATTCCAAGAGTAAGATCTCAGGCAGGTATAAAATCTAAGCAACTGCTATTTAAGCCAGTAGATCAATGACAGCTTATTCCTGCTGAGTGGCTGTCCATGCTTTAGGCTACAGCTACAGGCACAAGCACAGCATGAGAAAAGAGCAGTGAGTGAGGTGTTAGTGGAGGCCAAAGGCAATTCTTTATTTTAAAGTTCAAATGCATTTGTAACAGCCCTGAAATTACACTCTGCTCATTCTGACGGACCTACAGCAGTTTGGAGATCTGGAGTGAAATCAACAGCAAAACTGCTGTGGGTTTCACCCATGACCTAGTCATTGAATTATAGTTTGAATGCTGCTCGGCATTGCTCTGCTGCTCTCCTGCCAGCTGTTTGTTCCATTCCCACTTCCACGTGCAGCCAGCTCCTGTTTCTCTTTCCATAACTTCCTCATGCCAATTTGAGACTGTAGGTCTAATGACTTCACAGCACCTACTAAACTGTTTTATTCAACCACTTCCCTGGGCATTTTGTTCCAATGCTCTACAACTCTTTCAGTGAAACAAAATTCCCAATATCTAACCCCCAGTCTCAACCTGAGGCCATTTCCTCTTGTCCTATGACCTGGGAGAAGAGACCGACCTCCACCTTGCTACAACTTCCTTTCAGGTAGTTCTGGAGAGCAATAAGACTCCCCTCCTGAGCCTCCTTTTCTCCTGGCTAAATGACCCCAGCTGCCTCAGCTGCTACTCATGAGACTTGTGCTCCAGACCCTTCACCGGCTCTGTTGCCCTTCTGTGGACACACTTCAGCCCCTCAGTGTGTTCCCTGTAGTGAGTGGCCTAAAACTGAACACAGAATTTGAGATGCGACCTCACCAGTGCCAGGTACAGAAGAACGAAGAGTCTCAACAGCTTACTTACTTTCTCCAACTCTCACTAACCCCTCTCAGGAGAGTTTTAGCTTTCCTGCGTGCCACGCCCCTGAGCACATCCCCTGCTCCTGGCGCTGAATGGCAGGCTCAGAGCAGCCCAGTGCTGGTGCAGCTGAGGGCAGTCCCTGGCCCCGAGGTCATGGGGATGATGTGGCCACAACTGAGCCAGACCTCCCTGGGCATGCCTGACCCTGTTATCCTCACTGGGCCTTTTCCTGAGCCCCACCTGTGGGCTGACATCCCGTCCCAGCCTCAGCCCGTCTCCAGGGAGGTGTCTGATGCCTGGGACTGGGGCTGCCCCGGTGCGCCCTGAAGCCCTACTCCTAGATAGGGTGGGATGGGCTGGGCTTCCAGGGCCTTTCCTGCTGTGCCGAGGGGCTCCCACTGCTTTGCAAGATGCTCCCAGATCCTGCAGTGCCCTGGCAGTCCCCAGCTGTCATGTCATATGGGCTACATCGGAGGTACACAGGATTGGGGACCATATACATCAGCCTCCAGACCCACTTGTGCTGTTAGGAGCAGCCGAAATACAATACCTAATATCCTGTAATTAGATAGCCTGGGCATCCTGGGCCTTCCTCTTCCCTCACCAGCCCTGCTCAGCTTGGCACAGACCCTGAACTACCACTGTCAAACTCACGAGGCCACTTGTGACTGAAAGGAGATGAGGAAAGATCATCCCTGTCACCTCTTTATCAACAGCAATGACACATTGGAGGAAACTGCCGCCTGTCTCCAGCGAGGTAGCAAGAACCATGAATTATTTATTAGTTCAATTAGTTGACACGGGCGAAGAGTGGTGAGGGCTGTAAAATAATTACTTATTGATTTGTCTTTTCTTCCTCAAACTGCTTCACGATTTTGGTGCAAGACAGCAAAAGCACAAGGGCTCGGGAGCCTGGTTGCTGTCCCTTTTGGTTACAGTGGGCCCAGCATTACAAATAATGAGTCTTCAGCTCTGGATGTGTCCAAATATTGGTGCTGGCACAACAGACAGAATAATTTTACTTGCTACAGCACAGATGCTGTTACCCCATTATTTTCTACAGGCATGTTAAGCAACAATCAATAACTCTCTGTCTGCTTATGGCATTTGGAAATCTCTGGGGACTACTTATGACACTCATTTGTTTTTCACACTTGCCATTAAATCGTATTCAAAATGCCCCAGACCTTCAAAAGGTGGCTACTTGGATATTTTTGATGCATATTAAAAGGGGACTAATTTTTGTGCATATTAATTCTACTAAAAAGAATAATCTACCCAACTTCAGAAAATGGCAGACTATGACACTCTAAAAAAAAAGGAGAGCTAGTAGCACATTTTTAGATCATTTAGAATTCTGCACATCTTCAGTAAACTTCTACAGGTAATTCATTTTTGTTGCTATGTCAGTAAGTAGCAATGTTGGTTATGGTTTGTATCAATCCCTGTGTCATGAGGTCATAATACAGGAGACAGTCTGAGAGTGATGCCTGCTACATGCTCCTGGTGGTACAGGTATCACAAACACTCTGCTGTTGAATTGTCACCATAAGCCACTGCCCTTGGCTATGGGAGCTCTTCACGGAACCCTTTAATTAACTCTTTTGAAGTTAAAAGTAAATTGCAAATCAAATACAGACCAAGTGATGAGTTACTTCAAGTAACTCAGAAGCTCTAATAACATTATTGGAAACAAACAAATCAAATCACCTTGTAATCCTGTTGGACACTCATGTCCTAGGGTAATGGTGTGACTAAGAATTTATATCGTGGCTCAGGACTTCTTGCATTTTGAAGCACAATAGTTCTTGAATTTTCTCACTGTTGTCAAACTGCAAGTTAGAACATGACATATATACTGTCATTAGTCATCACAGTCTGTGGTCAGGAAAATGTCAGGTCCACTGAAAATCGTTTCTAAGCACAGAAGAATATGGAGACATTTCTATCATAGGACTAGCCTGAGGCAGGAAAAAGTGGATGTGACAAGCACTGACATTTAAACCCTGAATCAAAGTTACAGGTTTGAAGAGAGGAGCAAGATTTTGTTTAGGTGGTGACTACCATCTCTCCTACAGCGTATTTGCTGGTTACGCAACTCCAAGAATCAGGTAGCACAGGGCTGTTTGCTTTTCTGTATCAGCCAGAGAAGTGTCCTGGTCAGATTCCACAACTTGTTCGAGTAAAAACCAGCAAAAGTGGATTCTCCCCGCTGGCTTTACAGCACTAGGACTGTCATTTTTCTTGGTGCCATTGTTGTTATGGTGTGATGATGAATTTCCACCTTGTATCCAGCTCTTGCACTCTTGAGATAAATACAGTTTAGTCAATGAAGGGATGAGAGAGGGAAAAAAAAAACCAACCCCAAAACAATGATGCAAAGGATAATCGTCCTCACGTGCCCAGTCAGCCAATGGCTAATTTGGAAAGTTGCCATTCCAGGTTTACATGTTGTGGAAAATTCCCTTAGATAATTCAAGTCAGCTGTCCCAGCTATTCCCTCCCAGCCTCTTGCCCACCCCCAGCCTGCTCCCTGCGGGGTAGGGTGAGGAACAGAGAAAGCCTTCCTGCTGTGCAAGCACTGCTCAGCAATAGCGAAAAGATTGGTGTCCTACCAACAGAGTTTTAGTCACAAATCCAAACCACAGCACCATATGAAATGTTATGAAGAAAACTAACTCTATCCCAGCCAGACATAGTGCAAATTCATACCAGTGCTTCCTTGTGAAATACCTGGACTGAGAATCTGGTTCACCTTCAGCTCTCCTGCTCTCATGCTACAGCTCTGACCAGATGCTGGAGCTAAAGTGGGTCTGAAGATCAGCTTTCTAGAAACCATATTTGTTGCTGTCTTGTCTGGTGACCCTGCAGTGACTGTAGTCCTGCTGATGGTAAGTGTCACTGTTAAACAATGCTAGAGCATTTTCCAGCGTTTCTAGCAGAGCTAGAAAATTACATATAAAATGACTGATCAGAATATTGTGGTTGAAAGCTTCAAGCATCAAAAACCACAAAATGACATGATTGAGTTGCCTGTAAGATCCCTGTACATGGGATTATCACACTCCCCTTGTTTGCCTTATGACTATCCTCAGTTCCACAGTCAAACACCACTTTCTCCATGGGCAACTTTAATTCAAGCCTTTTCTTAAGTGCTTGCCTGTGCAACAGTAATGTTCTCAGCAGTTTGTCTTTAACACAGTGTGGGTGACCTAGGGATATTTACATGAGGTTTTTACACTTTTTGTTTCTTTCTTTTCAATAAAACATATTTTCAGGAAACAAAACTGAAGAGCATTGTGTTAAGCAGGGTCATAATGAGAAATGTCAAGATCCTATTAAAAAGCATTAATAGTCTGGGAATTCAGCTCAGCCAGTAGGTCTCCTAATTTTTTCTTGCAATGTGTTTGGGAAGTGAGCTTCTTCAGCAAGTAAATGTTAGCAGGAAATTAGGGGAAAGTTTCCAGCAGTTAAGAATTCTTATGTTCAAGTGTTATTTTGAAAATATTTCTGGTTAAGTGCTAACACATTTTCAAGTGTCATTTAACAGGTATGATGGCATTTCATGTGGGAGGTGAGTGTACACCAACAACAGTACTGCTCCCTCAGCATGACACATATGTTCATTTTGTGTGCTGGAACAGTATGGTTTTACAGGCACCTTGTCAATACCTACCTTGGCATAATTCACAGAACAGTCCTATGGGGATTGTAAATTTAATTACTGTCAGAGTGCTTAGAGGCATTTTTGCATATCAAATCAAAATACATAAATAAATAAATAAGGCAAACTTTTCTCTTCAGTAAAGACACTTCCTACCAGCAGTGGCTCCAAGTTCAGCTGTCAGCTGCTTGCCAGCTACCCAGTCCCCATCTGTGGATCTGGGTGCGAGAGAAAAGCCCATCCACATCAGTAGCCACATCACCTTCTGAATGCTCTGTGGACAGGGCAGTTTGTGCCGAACTGCAGGAACAAGTTAAACACAGCTGCTAGTACATATATTTTGTCTGGAAGGGGATTCTGACTGGCTGAGGGTAAAGGTCAGGAGCAGCCTTCAACAGGACAGTCCATCCAGGTGGGTGTTTGACAGAGCTGAGTGTACTCCTGGGAGGGATTACGTGGCTTTTGGAGGAGAGCTTTCCCTGGGGTCCTTGCTTGATTTTTCTTGTGGTGGCAAAAGACAGTCTTTACATCATTCTGCCCACAACCTTTTTCCCTCAGTCCTTCTTATGTTGACACCATGGCATTTTGCTTCTCGGCATTTCCTTTCTTATGCAGTTTGGCAGCCAGTAGTAGTGAGTGTCAAAGGTCACGGCAAATACGTGAATTTCGCCTTCTTCTATTCTGACTGTAGGATTTATCCTCTTAGCATTGGCCTCTGTGGAACACCAGAGACAAAAAGTTTATTCATCGATGAGTGAGCTTACGTGCTTCTTTTCTATACCAGTATTCTGTTGCTGTTTAGGTAGTTATAAACCATGACAATTTTGAGTAAGTTAATATAAACACAGCACATTGAACAAGCAAACCTCTCTAACAGTTAATGCTTCTAGCGCACTCTATAAAGAAACATCAAAGGTGACACTGGATAAATATTTTTCCTCTTTTCTTGTTTCTAAATGTCTGTGTAATCTTCTGTGGATTCAGGGTTCTTGAACAAGGATACTTTAAAGGTAGAGATGTAAAATTAGGGCTGGATGACTAATTGATAGCTGGCAAAATGGGAGACAAATTGTGTTCGGGTTGAACTATGTGTAATTGTCCTCCTTTTCTTTTCATGGAACTGTAAATCCTAAACATCTTGGTGGTAGTGGCTCCTGTTTAGATCAGTAACTCAAGGGCAGGAGCATTCTCTACCACATTATGGGAGATACTGGGTCAACTTTAGCCCCTGAAAAGCAGTTTTAAAGTCTACGTTTCTAAGTGTCTCAGAGATTGTTTTAATGTGTAGATTATTAATGTGATGTGATCCCAGTCTAATTGATTCAAGAACTAGTGTGCAAACACTATTAATAATTTTGATTTAAAAAATGTTGGGATCGTTGACCTTTCCCTTCTCAGAAATGCCAGTCCTCAGTGTATTGACTGCTGTCTGAGAGGGTTTATAGACTTCTGCCGAAAGGAAGTACCACACCATAGTATGAAAAGGAAGAAATCCAACCAACCTAGAGACCAAGAAAGTATTTTCATCTGTTTTGATGGATTTTGTACAAAGCTCCATGGTAAGTGATGTTTATTCACTGTATTTATGAACATTTTACCTCTTGCTTTATGCCTGAAAGAAATACGCATAAACCCTGGTTGTTATACAGCATGAAAAGTATACTATACAGATTTTCTTCTCACTTAGAATAAGTTCTTGCTGGTTATAAGCCTAGTGATATCACTGGTACTATACACATACCTCACTGGTGCGGAACGAGACTTACAGACTAATTCATATTAGCTGAAGAACAAAACTGGCGTGCTTAATTTTAATGGTGGCACAGAAATTCCCCTCATTCTTTAATTAATAAGTCACTTGCACTCAAACATTCACCAGAATAAGCCCCAGAGGAAAATTTGAGTAAATATGTTGTTGTTTCTATATCTTAGATGCATAAATATTTTGCGATAAAAACTCTTCTGGCAGTTAACATTTAATACACAGAGTGCTAGCATAATTTAAACAAAATAAAAAAAAAGTTGCTGTTATAAGGATAAACCCATTTAATTTTCTTTTTCATAATATCCTACTTTTTTTTTCAGGTTATCTTTCTATTTTTATTTCCACTATATGTTCAGGATAATCAGAACATGCAAGGCATAAACTATAACATTTTATTTACATTTATTTAAATAAAAAGGAAATTATAAATATTTATGAGTAAATTTCAGTATCTTGCCAAACACAAATGTAGAAGTCCGTTTTTAAAAGGGCAGAATAGTGAAATGCTTGTAAAACAGTACTGGTCCTGCTGGCCTAAGTCTACTTTTCATGACTTTATTGTTGATGGCTTTGTTTTCCTTCTTGCTTTTCCCACACGATTTGGTCTCTTGTCTCCATGGCATGTTTTAGAGCAAGATCCCTGGAAGATGCAGGCATTGTAAGATTCAGCATCTTGGAACTGACAGGCAGCATCAGCAAAAGCCTGTATGCTCGACTTCAGGGCAGCAGGGGTCTTGGTTTGAATTTTGTAGGCATTAAGGGAGTCATAGTCTGTAAGGATAAATGTAAGGAGCGAAGGAGTGAGGATTTAATAGGCACACTCAAAGACCTGGGCAAGAGGATTTCAGGAAGCTTCAAACTCATAAATGCTCACAAAATAAGTGAGGATTCCTGATGAGAGCTCAAGAAATACCATCTCAAGAGCTACACGATGAGTTGCAGTTTCTAAATGGCAACCAAATTTTGGTACTGGCTTTCTTTGCAAAACCCATTTTCCAGTCATTCCTTTGGCAACCTTTGAAAAATCCTGTCCTCTGGGGTAATTTTAATTCAGCATTCTGATAACGTTTCACACGTGACCAGAAACCAGCCCCTGTGAGCAAAGGCGTTTGGTTCTGGCATTCAATGAGGCAAATTTTTTTCAAAGGTTTTTTTTTCCTTGCATATACTTTGAAAAAGCTGGTGAGGCTTTTCCTAAACATTATTTGTCTTAACACTGACCAGGGAGCAAACAAATAATCTGAACAAGTTGCAGACTTGCTGTGTGTTGGAAGTTTGTAAATGAAATACTTTTGTTCAAATATCAGGAAGCATTCCTGAACATCATGATCATGTGTGAGAAATGGGAAACTGGGTCTGAATAAGGAGTCAGCTCAGAATGGGCTCCTAGTGAATTTACTAACTTCAGGACCTGCTGAGTTGCCTGCTTGATTTCTCTGGGTATAAGTGAGAACAAAATGTTCTTGGTGTCTTAAAAGGCAGATCAGTGCTGAATGTGCCCAAAGAACCTGGGAAACTTTATGTTTGAGTTGGGAGAAAAACAGTAAGGACTTGCACAGACTGCAACAGGTAGGTAAGTTCTTCACCCTTCCAGCATTTGATGGGAAAGAGAAAACTGGCAGAAGTTACAAATGTATTTAAAATAAAGATCACTGATCTGATTTATTTCTGTTGAATACTGAGCACCCTCTCTTTCAGAAGTAGATATTGCAAAAGTCAGCTTGAGCCTTTCAGGTATAGGTGTGGTGCATCATTCTGAGAAAGGTCAGAGCAAGCAACAGCTCCTCTTCTTGAAAGGTACCAAGAAATAAATAGGTTTCTACTAAGACTTGTTCTGCAAAGTTATGCCCAGAATTTGAGCAGGGTATTTTCAGATGTAAACAGAAAGTTTTCCTTACAGGAAAATTCTCAGTCTTTCAGGTGTTTTAAGGTGTTACATTGAGCCAGTCTGTAAGACAAGAGCTGTCTGATGATAAACCAGCGCTAAACCATTTTAAATTGAGAACATAGCATTGTTACTTATGAAGGTTATGTTTATTTTTCAACCAGAAATGAAACTTCTTAGATTTTTAAAAATTCAGATGAAGCCATGAAGATTGAGAATTAACAGTTCAAGATATTGTCAACCTGATGTGGCTGTAAGAGATTTTTTATTTCAGCTGTTGACTAAATAAATATTTATTCATGCAATTAATGAAGTATACTTTGTATGTCAATGGTTACTCCATTTATTTAAAGTTATGATTCCAGTACTGCCATTTTTTACATTAAAAATAGTGAGTGATATTAAAATGGCAAACTGGAAATGTGCCCACAATTTGCTATAAGGAGATAAAAAAACTTATAAAAATGTGATTCAAGAGTAGAAAAATCAGTTCAAGAGAAGTGTAGCTGGCAACATATAATCAGTGCTTTTTCATGTATAGATTAAGAAATTTTGTACATAGCATACACAACTGAGTGTTGTGAGCTAGTTGCTGTTAACCAGATGTCTATGTTAAACACATATGGTATTTATGGTCAGTTTTAAAATCTGTCTGAGATATAATTTATTGCTATACCCCAGTAGCTTGTGAAGACATGAGACCTCATTTGGGTAACTGTGGAGTCTGTTGCAAATCCAAGAATAATTTCAGGAATAGGCTGAAAAGTTCCAACTAACTTTCACTTGTGCAGATATATACATCAGCCAGAATATATATATATATAATATATATATATATGTAATTCTGACCCCATAGTCTCCTGTTTCAGTACACCGTTGAATAAAATCACACATTGTTACCACTGTGGCAGGATTGTTGAGACAGGGAATCCAGCTTTTTTTCTGTTTGCTTTGGGCTCAAACACAACATTTCTGGCAATATGGATCAGAGAGACTCTGTGGTTTGCTGATGAGCAGGTTATGCCAAGGCGAGCCCAGAATTGGTTATGACTTTTAGCTGGAAGAAGAGCAAGAAATCTATGCAAACCTATTTGTTGATTTGATGGTCTGCCTTGTCTCAGTGGAGTTGATTTTACTAAAGCTCTTTGTCACATCATTCTTTTTGCTGCAGACTAATAAACTGAATGAATGAATGATGTCCAAGGTGCTGTCAGAGTCTGCCCAAAGGCAGTTATTCCGGTACAAGATTCATTTTGGAGAGAATTCATGCACGTTAGAAAACTGTAGCTCTTGAGCCATCCCAGTAAAGTTACAGTGACAAGATGACCCTGGTATAATTACTGGTGAGCTGATGGAGAAGTGCAAATAACTGGAGAGCTTGTTCTGAATCAGGAACATAAGAAGGTGGTGCTTGGACCAGGTACCTTGAGCAAGGCCAAACTGTATCTGTTAATTTGCATCATTTAATGGATGTCCCAGAATTTGCTGCTGATCTCTTTTATCTGCTCAGGTCTATGGCACCTTGGGCCATCATTTAAATCTGTGCTGAAGGATTGGGTTAAGATAAAGCAATTTCCATTCACTTGTCAATCAGTGGGCACAGGTTCTGAAGGAGCTCTGAGATATCCAAATCCTACTGAATTTCATTGGAGGTTGGGTGTCTGCCTCCCACAGGCTCTTTTGAATATCACTTCCATAACTTCTCAGTCAGATGTAAGGGTGGAGGGAGCAGAGCCCAGAATTGGCTAAGAACTGTGGTAATAACTTAAGCGACTTCAAGTGAGGTAAATACTAAATATAAATTAACAGTTTGACACAGAATCCACTGACAGCACCATAATCTCAGATCCTTTCATCATGCATGATTATAAGCACTCATTGGCATGAGGCACCTATCTGTCACATTTATAGTTAGAAGCAGTGGAGGCAGCTGACATCTGACAGGGATGAGGCAGACCTGACAGGCACCCCCATCTTGGCTTGCTGCTTCTCTCCCTTTCATTCCTGTCTTTCAGACGCTGGTACGACATTTCTTCCCTACGGCACAGGCTCTGCCTGCCTCGGTCTCACTGCCACTGGAGGGAAACATGCCTTTATGGAATGACTTCATGGCCTTGCTGCTAAGGACAGCCATCAAGGCACGGGTCTTCCAAATGGGGAAGTAATTTCTCAGAGAGCAGAAGCCCATTTCAGACAGGGCATGTCTACATTCTGTTTACTCATGGTCAGAGACTTCTCCATCTGCATAGGCTTTAAAAATCCAGTGGTAGTGGATCCTTCCTGAACAGCGGCTTGGTAATGTGGATTGCTTTGGCCATGTGCATTTACCAGACTGTGGTGATCCTTCCAGACCAAGCTGGGTGCCAGATCTCTGCTAACATGCAGTTTATGGGCTGGTTAGCACTAAAAAAATCAGTGCTACATTATTGTAGAAGAAGAATAACCAAATAATGACTAAAGAAGAGTTTTAAATGCTGCTTCATTTTTCATTCTTTGAAGAGGATAATGTTTGCCTACTCTTTACCTGGCAGAGTTCACCTCTTTCCTCACACTTGTTTACTGCTCGAAGTATCACCTTGGTGGAGGTCACTGTCCATCCACACCTACTCTCTGTGATTCATGCCCTTCCTGTCAGCAAATGGAGAAGAGAATGAGCCCAGAAGCTGGTGGTATCCTGTTCCCTGAACAAAATTATTATCATTCTAATAGTTGCTAGTTTTGCTCAACATAACGCATAAATTTGTCTGTAAAATGGCTTCAACAACCCCAGGGGGCACAGTGAATGAAGCCAGTGATGGATGAATGAATGTCCAGATCAACATTTGTTCTTATTTCTAGAAAGTCCCTTCATTTTTTGCTAAAATTTGCTGTGAAAAGGACTAGGAATTTCTAACGGTTGATTTCACTGTATTAGACTGATGTCTAAAGCTGAGACTTGACAATAAATTTTGTCTTTGGTACCTAACAGGCAACTGTCTTACTTATTCTTCTGAACTGTTATGTCACAACCATGACAGTTTTATGGTCTTCCCATTGCTGAAACAAGGAAACATAGATTCCTCTCATTTTCTTACACTGGCATAAATCTAAAATAACACCACCATTGAAATCGGTGGCAGAATTTGGCCTGTCAACATTTTGTGAGTTTTAAAAAGCAAGGAATTGAAAAGAAGTCCGTTGTCTCCAACTTTAGTAGAGGAACTTGATCTATCAGGCAGCTGCTGTAGTCTACCTGCAGTTGATTGATGTTAGCTTAATAATGATGATCGATTAGATCATCAGTGTCATCCTTAGAAAGAATGTACTTTAGCTAATGACATCAGTTGACTAATAGATTCCTGTTTAAATGTCAAGGGGCCAGAGAAAGACACTCTGCTAAGTACTTACATTATACCTATTGAAAAAAATCACATCAAGTCTGCCTTACAAAGGACTTTTATGCCTTAGTTACAAGCCCTCTATTTCCTATACTACCCACAAGCAAATTCTGCTTTAAGTTGATGTAAAGCTGGGAGTTACTCCATTTGTCTTCAAAGTTTGAATCAGTCTTTCTGAACACCACGAGGTATAAATCACTAAGCTGTCACCTGAATGTTTCTTTCCCCGCTGTCATTACAGAGGCCACATATCCAGCCCTGAAACCAAAGGTGTGGAAGCTGGCTCTTTGGTCCACTGTTGCCTCAGAAAAGAATGGTTTGGTTTAAATTTTTCTCTTCCAGTGTGCTTGCTTTTGGATAAACCCAAATTCCCTTCTTCAAATTATATACACTTTCTATGAGCATCTTGAGACTGTCTTCCATCACTATTGCTGTAAACAAACTGCTTTTTGCCTTCCCCTCAAGCAAAAGATTCCAGATTAATTTACATTAATGTTATGCACAAGTTAATGACTCCAGTCATCTATATTATGCAATGAAATTTCCAAATGTAACATCAAATTGATTTTAAAATTAGTATTCAAGGAAATACTTGCTTAATGCAGATTTGGAATAGGTAATATGAATGGGAATGCCATTCTACTACGACCTTATTTATTCCTTATGGAGAGGTACAATTTATGACAAGATATGACTAACATTCAACTAATAAAGGAGGGTAGTTGAATGAAGGACACACTATTTTATGTGCAGATGTGTAATTGCACACTAGAAGAAAATTTTGTACTTTGAACTTGAATCACAATGTACAGAACTGCGAGCAAACCAATTCACTTTATTTTGATAGTATGTCTAAAAGCTTTCTTATGCTGAAATTCAATTAGCAGACAGATTTATTTCACTCCTTTTCAGAAAATCACTGCCAATGTGGAAGTAGGGTGCAAAGCTGATGGAGGCAACATTACAGATACATATGTAGATTTCATTGTTCACAAACATGTATGCATTATATTTAGTTGCCCACCCCACAACAGTTGTATTTTTATAACTGGAGTTTGAGTATGCTTAAGTGAATGTATTATTTTCATGGCTCTGGCTCACTTGAGTCAAAAAACTTCATCAAAACTTTACTACAGATGCTGCCTGAGCAAAACAAGCAAACCAAAATTATTGAATGAGGATATTTGCTTAGAGACCATCCCAATGTTTATTGCTGCTGATATTCAGTTCATTTGACCACATTCCTTTTGGAGCAGGCCGATCTAAAAGGACTGTTGCAGGCAGCAACAAGGAAAAAGTGAATTAGCAGTGCTGATTCCCCAGAGAGTCAGAGAAGAGTCTCTAGCTGAAGGATAATCTTTAGCTGCCACTGAGCTCTCAGGGAGGTGGAGCAGAGTGAGAACTTTGTGGAGGAGAGACACTCTTCCTTGTTTATCACTGACCAGAACAGGGGAGGAAGGGAGGCAGGGAAATAAATATCCAAGACAATATTTCATCCTGCCAGCAAAAATTGGGAGGATGAAACATAGAGGATGGTGTATTTGCAACATTTAGTTTTACGTGCCCGATCTGAGTTGATAAGGTTGTTCAATGCAGGCTCATCTTGAAGGACTTTTATTAGACTGGACCCTGACAGGAAATGGACAGTCTGCTACATCCTGAATTTATTCCAAAGTTTTTCAATTGGCATCTTTGGCCCTCAGTCATGCAATCTTGTTCCATCAGCATGGTGGGTTATTCACAATGTATGAGCATCACAGATAGGTGCCAATTTTTCTTTCCTTGCACTGCTGGAAAGGCAAAGACAAAGGCAATCCAGGGGCTAATGCAGTTGTGACCTTCCGGGATGTGGAGAAGGATTTTGTTTGTGGAGGTGTCTGCTCTTTACAGGATGCTATGTAACCTGGAGAGACCTGAGAAAGTTTTAAATGAGCTAGTTCTACTGCCAGAAGACCTTCGGTACAGCACTATGACACTCAGAGTAAAACTGGCTGTGAACAGTCTGTCCTGGATGTGGCTCTGCCAGCAGAAAATGTATTGCTCCCGTTTTTCAGTGCTACTCACTCTTAGGGGCTATGGCTACTCTCTCAACTACCTGTACAAGTGCTCCCACCTCAGTGAAAATGAGAAAAATAAATCCAAATCCGATGTTTAAACTAGTCTTTCTTAACTGACTTGGCTAACACAAGCAGCTCAGTGGGCAGCAATAGAGAAGCCATTCCCATGACTGCCCAGCCTCTGTATGCTGGGCAGTCATGGAAAGTGATGAGCTGTAACCACAGCAATGGGCTGCAAGGAGGTTTGTGCCTTTGGCTCTGGCATCCCCCCACACATGCACACTGTGCTTTCATTCTGAGAAGGGCTGCAGCTCTCCAAAATTCCTTCATGGTACGTGGGTTAGGGTCTTACTTGTAATCATATGAAGTATCTTTCATATGTGTCTGACTTCAGCAGACATTGAGGTGGGACCAAAATCCAGTTACTTGTGTTTCAAAGATGCTGAGATGCTCCACAACACCCGACTGCTAGAACAAAACAGCTGTGTACTCAGTGCTGCTTAGGCTCTGCTGTGACCCAGTAGAATTCAGAAAGAAAATAAAATCCTGCTATGAAGGTAACAGCTCACTAAGTGATGTGAATTTGAAATTCAACCAGCTATCAACATGAAAGTGATTACAATAGAGCTTAAAAGACCCAGCAAAGAGTTGTTCTCTTTGCAATTTCATGATAAGGAGAAGCATTCATTGTTTCATTGCATATTGCACAGTTTGCTCATTTCACCTTTATCTTACCTAGAAAATAAAAACATACTGAGAATGTCTTTTAGCAAGAAGAAAAACAACTTCAAAAGAATGTTTCTATTGCTGTCTATCTATCTGTTAATTTAAGTCTTTAAAAGAAAATCATATATTGCAGCCACCCATCTAAACCTAAACAATGTGTGAAGAGAAATACGACATTTTTAGAAGCATTTTTTAAAATTTGTTAACATTTGTATTTCCCAAGATGAAAAATTAACTCTTAATAGTGGATTTTGAAAAAGCCTCTTTTTTAGATTTCCTGCCCAATGCATCATGCTGTGACTCACAGGATGCAGTTGTATAGGTCACATCAGACTTCTTTTCTTTAAGGAAAACATTGTGTCACATGGGCAGCCCAGTGTGATGTGTCAGAGCACATGAGAGGCCATGCCTGAAATGTGACAGAAACAGTTCTCAAATTCACTTAAAATCTAGGGACAAAGAGCAAAGTGCTAGACAAAGCTGTCTCATGGTGTTAGTAGTATTAATTCTTATGCTTTTCTATAGCACCTTCAATCCTGAAATGTGACTTTCTCTGGAACAAAGAAATAATTTTCTATTTTAAGTATGGTTTTACAGGACTTTTTTTCCTTAAGAAATAGCAAATGGAATTGAATCTCTGTTTTAGTGACCTACCTAGATTTAGTCTAAAACATAAAAGCTTGTGAGCTTATGGGACCGTTAGGTTTGCAGTTTTGATTTCACTTGATATGGTAATGTTGGACCTAGTCTTGCTTCAGTAATAACATGAAAAGGAAGGTACCACCTACGAGTCTGTCTCTCTTTGAAGATGTTCAAAAGCTACCCAGACATATTACTGGGCAGCAGACTCTAGGTGGCCCTCCCTGAGCAGGGGAGTTGGATCAGATGCCTTCCAGAGGTCACTTCAACATCAGCCATTCTGTACTTCTGTGAAATCAGCAGCAGTATATTGACACACAGCTATGAACATAGCCCAAATCCACAACTAAAGACACTTATAAATTTTTTTTTTTTCAGGTTTAGACTCTCTTTGATGACCACCACCTTGTGCAATGCTCGGGTCAGTTAAATACCTATTACTGTGGCTTCTCAAGTGCATTGAGTAATGTGTTTGCTTGCAGGTTGATTTTTCTACAGAGTAGCACCACTGACAAGAAAGAGGTTTTGTTAAAATAGACTGATAATTACCATATTTAAATTATTCTCCCTCTGAGACTATGAGCACATGTATACACATGCATTTAATGAATTAATAAAAAATTTACTTTCATCCTTCTGAACATAGACAAATAATTCTCAATAATATGTTTTATGAAAGTTGTCACTGTCATCATGTCAGTGAGAATCTATGGTTAATATTTAATGCCAAAGTTCCTTACAAAAGAGAGCAATCCACTTTACAATATCACATTCTGATAAATCTTTGATCAGATCTGCTCAAGAGTGTGGACATTTGTCTTTGCTTGCGTCCAGGCCTGGCCTGTTGCATGCATGCTGGTTTCTGTATGTAGTAATTAACTGTTTCTAATTACTCATCTATAAACCACTGCTGTTCTTTTTTTATCTTGTTGCATTGGTACAATACTTCTTCCTCTTTACCTGCACTATTGCAACAAAATTATGTACTGTGTCCAGACTGTGAGTCTATCAATACAGAATTATTGTCTTTATATTTAAAAGTTTCAATCAGGATTTCTAAATATTCCTTAACAGAGCAACTGTTAATGGAAATAGTAGTCAAATGAAAATTATCATCTCTAAGTTCTATGCTTATTAACGTTTAGCAGCCTCTTTGGACAAATTAATTGTCCTTTCCTATTGAAATTCTTCATTGTTTGGTAAGAGTGCCAGGTTTTTTGAAGTGTGGGACCAAAATTCATTTTATCTCTTTGCCTAAAAAAAAAATCTTTAATTTCCTGACTCTTCTGTGAGAACAAGTGTGGTTAAAAAGGGCTGATTGCTCTTTTCTAGCTCTGCAATTGGAGTTATGTTCAGGGAGATGCAAGTCATCATTTCTTCTTCTCCTAAGCTCTTCTAAAATGTCACTCTTGACATATACTGTATATACACTGCAAAGTGTGCCCAGATCTCAAATCCAGGCTTTTATCCAAACCTCTGGTCTGGCCAAGTTTTTGGGGTTTATTGCACACAGTTCCCACACGTTCTTTGCTTCTATTCTGGCGCATCAGTTTGAAGAGACTTTGGCGCAAAGGAGTTATAGGAACATGTCCCAGAGTCCTTAACACCACCTTTAACAGAGCCACTTGAAGGACCAGCTCCTGGGAGAACCTGTCTGCCTGTCAGCCCCCTCAGCCTGACCCTGCCTCTGCTGTGCCCCAGGCTGAACTTGGGCAGGTGTGTTTCCCATGGCATGTGCCTGGCTTTACTTAGCTCCCAGTTGTCTCCTGCTTGCTGAGACAAGGAAGTGAGGAGGTGGCATTTTGGTTCTCTTTCACTGTATGACCTCCAGAAATCAGAAGAGGTGTGGAAAGGGAAGGCCAGGCTCTGCAGAGGCACCGGGGCCAGCGGAGTGTGGCACAGCTGGTAGGTGAGGCTGAGAATGAGAGTGGGGACTGGTCTCCTCTGCCTAGTGGGCATTGCAAAGCAAGCATGGCGTGCTGCATTAAAGCTAAATCTGTGTTCACAAACAGACATGTTCATACAGCACAGTGTTAGTGAGAAAACACCTGGGTCCATGCCCAGGGAGCAGCAGCCAGAGCTGTATCCCAGTTTATAGGTGAGGAAAGACCAGTGCAGGCACATCTGGGCAGGAGGCAGGGAGTTCTTGGGCTTCAGATTGAGTCACCAACAGGTTCCTGCCTGACCAGTCTGGCTACCGTGGGCTTTGCAGTTTTAGAAAGCCAAGTTACAGAGTCAAGAAAGGTTAAATTCCAAGTAAAATACATTCACTCATTTTCAGAAGTACATCAGGCTTCATGGATAACACTCCATTTCAAGCCCTTGTTTCAGTTTGTTCCCTACTTCTATCTATATTCAGAAGAAAGTGGAAGCTAGCTCCTTAAAATATTTATAAAGCATTTTGTGCAACTAGTCTAAGTTCTAAATTTAACTTTCCCCCTAAAGCCACAAAACACTTTTGGTAATAAATTCTCTTTTTTCCTATTTGGGAAGGAAAAGGAATTGTTTATTTTTAACAATTCAGTTCAGAGGAAAAATTATAGCATAGTGAATAGCAAGTAAATTAGCAATTCTTTCTATTATCCAAACCAGCAGGTCTTCTATTAACAAGGGCAGTTTGTGGCCCCTGGATTACAAGATCAATCAGGCAGCTCATTTTTCTTTAATTTTAGGGAATTAAATAATTATAAATCAGGCAAAAGCTGCATGTAGGACTTGTATTTACCTGTGCTGAGTTGATTTAACTGATTTAATACCACTTTCTTACCCTTTCTGATTTATTTTCTGAAACTGGGGTTGCTAATTGTATATAATTTATCCCAGATGAAGAACAGCTATTAAAAACTGTCTCCAGCAAATCTGATGCAGACAACACCTTCATTCTTGCTTTAAGAAATGTGCTTCGACAGCCTGACACAGCCAAATACGGAACACAGGCTGGGAAAGGGGAACTATTGCATCTACTCTGTTTTGTCTCCAAGTTTAATGGAAGACTTTTGGTTTTTTAATCAGGCATGTACATTGGCACATGGAGCAGCTGATGGATTAGCTGGACAAGGGAGGTCAAATGAAACTTAAATACAGGAGTTCAGTTTCATGTCCCCTTTCTGAGTCTCGATTTTATTCAATTGTAGTAGAAAGCTCTAGGGAGTACATAGCAGGGGCTACCATTGTGCACCATGTGGGATTAAGGAGGAAACATCCATCATCATATTTTGCCTTTATTAAAAAAAAGACAGATGAGACCTAACTGGTTCTTCTTTACCAAGAAGATGTCTGATGGCTGCACATAGGAAGCAGGAAACCTTGCATTTGATTTCTTCTAGGTCTCTTATCTGCCCATAAACATTTGCTGCATGTCAGCCTCCAATTATATGGTCCAAAGACAGAAGCAGCTACATGTGTACATGTGCCTTGAGCTCTTGTTCTGTTTTCATGCCATTGAGTCAGATTCCAACTGGTCGATGCTGGGAAGCCAAGACTGAGCCAGGGAAAAGAGGAGCATGGAGAGATAGTACAGACATTGTCTTCACCAGCTCCTGCAGACCTAGAGGGACATGGAGCCCAGCAGAATTCAGGACTGGCCTGAAATATGCCATGGTCTAAACCAGTTTCTTGGAGCCAGAGGAGAACTGAAGTAGTGTGAAGACATGCTGGCAAGCTCTAGGGTAATTGAAGGTCTGTTTTATGACATAGGTACAGGACTTGAAATCTTCCTCATAAATTCAAACAGCAATCAACTGCACTGCTGGATTGTGTCGTTCTGCCTTTGAAGATTAAAAGAATTGGGTGGCTGAGATTACAGTATAATTTTACAGCGTGAAGGCATACAATCCACCTACTTAAAGAATTAGATGAGTCATTCAGAAATTCAGTGCATCAATACATTATTTTTTAAACACAAACAAAATCTGAATTAACAATGGCAGTGAGTTCGAACAGGTTGTGAATGGGCACATACTTGCTTGTGAGCCTTTGGCAGAAAATATTTATGATAAAGAGGATGTCAATTTAAAAAATAAAATGATTTCTAGAAAGGCCAACATTAGAAGAGAGATAGGAGATGTATTTCTCCAGACTAGTCCTTGCTGCTGGTTCTGTACGATCAAGCACAGAAAAAGTATGAGGACGGGTATAAAAATGGAGAATGAACATGGGTTAATGAAGATGGTAAATAAAGACAGTATGAAAATAGGTATGAAGATTTAAAGCCAGAAAGCATTTTAAATCATTTAGCCTGAAACCCTGAGTCACCACATGCAGGTGCATGATGTGCAGGTCATTGTCACCTCTAAGTTGAATTCAGCATGTTTGATGAAAGACCTCCCAGAAAAACACCAAGTCCTGTTTTGAGAGCCCTTTAGAAATCGAGAGCGTTGCTCCTGACTAGTCAGTCTGGGATAATGGATACTGTGTTTCACAATAAAAGCAGTGGGTCTCGGCTCTGACTTGGAGTTGTATGGCCCATGTTTACCTCCAGCACCCACATCTTCTGTCTTTCCCGACTGGGTTAGAGAACTCAGTGTATCAGAGCAGTAGACACTATTTTTCAGTGGATCAGATGTCTTAATTACACAGCCAGCCATATGGTGATTCAGGAGAGGAGCTTTACTGGAGCACCAAGGGCTGTGCCATAGCTTGGACTTCTCAACTGCTCCTTGGGAAGCTGTGGTGCCCTCCATAGCTATAAAATCAAAATTATGAAGTGGTGATTCAGCTTTTTAGCATCTGGTACCTCAGGGAGAGCAGTGTTCTTTCTACCCTGTCCACATTCTTCCACAGCCTGCAGACTGTTCTCCACGCTCCCTGCCCCGTGACTAAAGGCAGGGCTCAACCACAACCTAATGGCAACTGTACAGTGAGTGTAGGTATAGGATGTACAGTCAAACTGCTGCTTTTCAGCAGCATAAAAGTTCTTCTGTGCTGCTGCAGCAATGCAGAGATACCTTACAGTGAGCTAACACTTTATTTTACATTCACTTCTGTGGATCTTTTCATCGTCAAAGTAATGAAAGGAGGCCATAACTGAAATGCAAGCTGACATTTTTGGAGGCTACATCTAAGCTGTGAAAAGGAGAAAAATGCAGAAATTCATGGGTCAAGTTCCCTGACCTGGCTAGTACCTACACAACATACAGGATGGTCCTGTGAGACATTATGAGCTTGTGTCCTCTGTAGGAGCTAAGAAGGGACACCTCTTGGCAAGGTTAGCAGATGTGGGTATAGTGAGTGTGTAGCCAGTCCAGGCTGCTGCTGGCTCCTGAACGAGGTCAGTAAACACCATCACAGGGATCTACGTATCCTCAACAAAGCATTTAAATCAGTGTGTTCAAAACTCCGTGCTCAAGCTTTTGGTCTTGTAAATGTCAGCAGTCTGTAGGTTCTGTGATGAGATATGGATGTGTTGGTTTGGAGACCTTTCCTACCCTGTTCTCTTTAAGAGTGTGTACATGGACTATACTGCCTGGGCCTCATCCGAAAAAGAAGAAATCCAGCTGTACTTGTTCCAGTGCACCTTCAGCTCTGCTGCCTCATCGTTGGGATGACACACATTGCAGGTGATATAATGTTTTCGCCCGGACCTCAGGAGCAGACTTGTTAGTCATTGGAGAACTCAGCACAACTCAATTAAGTTTTTTCCACTACTTAATTGACATTTAGTCAGCTGGGAAGCAAACAACACCAGCAGAAAACAGTCCTTCCCTTCAGTTAAGATGTTATGAAACTTCATAACATTCCAACTGGCCAAATGCGAGGAAGAAATGAGGAAAATCTAATTAAACATTGCATGGCCTCTCCTTCAATATTAAATGTAATATATTTGTGGTTACAGCTTCCCTTGAGGATCAGGACAGGCATGTAGATGGGTTAAAATTTTATGGTTTTTAAATTTCTTAGTTGTTTTAGGATCCTTAAGCACGCAAGTTGTGACAATGCAGCGCATAACATAATATATAATCTGTGGTCACAAGATTGGGGTTAACTCTTCCAGCCAAGGAAGGGAGTATGTCTGCTGAGAGCCTGAGGCACTGAGCTCCTGTGATAAACTTAATCTCTGAAAGGGAGATGGACATGTACAGCCATTGCCACAGTAATGCAAGGCATGCCTCAGCTTTGGATGTTGTAGGAGCTTGGCCTTGAAAGCAATGCAGGACAGCGTGCCCATCTTTGGGAACACTTTACAAACAGTTTCCAGTACTTAGCAATACCTAATGCCGTTCTTTGACCTATTGTGAGTTTTCCTAACAATCCCTGAAAACATACAAACTTAAGAAAGAATTTAGTTGTCAGGATCCTACTGCCTCTTAGCCAAAGTACTGCAACGTTGGGCCACAAAAATGTATGAAATCTCCCTTTCCTCCAGAACCTGGAGAGGGAGTTAATGAAGAAGCAACAGATGACTGTTGACTCCAAACTTAATAGTCTCTCTGGTGTGTTTCTCTGAAGCAGTATAGAGGAACCTGGTCTAGTTCAAATTCTTTCCTGGTAGTCTGTGGACTGATCTCTAGTCTTTTGTAATATATCAGAGGTGAGTTGCAAAATGGATACTAACAACAGTTAAAAAGAAATGTGTACACACTCCTATGCATGTTGGGAATGCAACACAAGGAGGGAGGACAAAAGAGCTTTCACCTAGTTTTCACCACACCTAAATCTGAAGTAGTATCATTGCACAAGGACCATTGTCCATAGATTTTTTTTTTATATTTTTTTTTTCAAAAAAAAGTTGATGGGTTCTTGGTGAATAAGGCTAAAGAAGATTGCTCTAGAGGAAAATCCAACACAGACAGTGCAAATCTGGTTTTAAAAGTCTTGTTCAGAGAGTAGTTATGATTACCTTTCCAACTGAGGAGATGCATCCAAGGATTGGGCTTGATATTAAGTATTTCATTAGTGGTTTGGATGATGGAATAGAGAATATACCTGTTAAACCTGCATATGACTCCCATCTGGGAGGGGCAGCATGAACGACAAAGGACTTAAGACATTCTTAATGAAAAAACCTCACTGGGTTAAAAAGCTGCAGCCCAATAAGCAAATTTTTATTATTAGGAAGAAAAAAGCACAAACCCAAAATGAGAGTCTTCAGGTGACACAGATCTACTGAAAGAGGTCTAGGAATTATGACAGATCCCAACCAAACTTGTATGATGTTGGATAAAAAACACATATATCACACTGTGATGCGTGACAAGGACTGTTTTACTTACTCCTGATAAGGTGTCCCTTTAGTCCTGTATCCAGTCTTGTGGCCAGTCCACCACCCTGTGAGACAGGTGTAGAGTCTAAAGGAGAATAGTACAGGTGATGTAGTCCTAGGAAACAAAGTGTATGTGGGTAGGTGAAAGCAGAGGGGTTAATACAAAGAAGGCTGACTGAAACACAGTTACAGTCTGCAAATACTGTTTAGATAGGATGAAAACTCATGGGCTATGTTGATATTGGGGTTAGGTCTTAGGAAACCTTGGTGATAGTAAGGAAAGGTTGATGTGAGAGGCTGTGGAGTCTCTGTGATCCCACCTTGCTGCAAGATGATGGTTTGGTGTTTCTCAGCCAGGACCATCAGATGGGTGAAGCTGTCTGGACGCACAGATGCCAGCAGCGTAGGTGTACTGTCCACTTTCTGTTCCACCACAGTTAACAAGGAATAATTTGTGGTGTATTTCATATACTCTACCCTCTGTTTTCATTTGGGTTGAGCTTCCCATATCTAAGGTGCTGGGTTTTCCATCTCGCACTTTTCACTTGTTGCCTCTCTTTTAATTGCTAATAATCTGCTTGAGAACATTTTTCGGTGCAAGCTCTTTATGGTTTCCTACCAAAGAGGAGTTTTTAACTCAGTCTTGAGACTGAGTTAGGAAAAAAAACTAAAAAAATCTTTTACCACATGGTGCAGAAACCACCGAAGGAGACCTCTACTATTGAGATATTAGAGAGCACAGTAAGTATCACTCACAAAACTGAAGCTCACGGTGTCTGCAAAGCAGGCAAGACTCTTGAATAGGTAGGAAACAACAATGGAGGCAAGTGGCACCACACAGAAAGTAGCAGTTAAGAGTAGTCTCTTGTAGTAAGTACATTTGTGGTGGTGTGAGCCAGGTCTGGCTGAGGGGAAAAACAGGCTCAAAGAAACTTGACTCGTTACATTACCATGAGATCAGCTTCATTCCCAATGGTCTTAAGCTTCTCATGTTGATATTGATTAAGCACTTGTCACATGAAATATTGATTTCAACTGAATTATTTCTGTTCGAACAATGTAAAGGAGGCAATCTGTCCCTCTGAGTGTAGAAGGTTTGTGTGTCCTATATAGAAATAACCTGCCCTTCCAGCATCGATTATTGTTTCAATACATGCAGGAACAGGAAGGCATTATGCATGTGCATTTCCCAATGGCTAGTTTCAGCACTAAAGGGAGAAGTAACATTTGCATTCCTTAAAGAACTGATTGAGATTCTAAAAACAGATTGGAAACTTAATGGTAAGAAAGGCACAGCTTGAAAGTCTTTACTTTTTGGCATGAAAGTGTGGACCAGATTGACACAATCTGTGACGTAGTTTCTAATGAAGCATTTGTAATGAGACATTTAAAGTAACTCAAGAGGCCTCTCTATCCTGTTAGGAAAAGAACACAAGGAGCACATATTTGAAATTCATTCAGCAGTGAATACATAAGCTGATCTTGACATGAATTTAGAATAGGATTCAATAGTAGATAGGTGCTTGGGGTAGAAGTTGCTTGTAGGGGGAAAAAAAAAAAAAGGAGAGATGTATAAATCAAGAGCTAAAACAGTTGGAGGAAACTCTTGGGAAAATTACCAAGAAGAGAGAGAGAGAGAGGTTTCTGCTTATTGAACTGTTGAATCATGGAACTGATTTCAGTTAGAAAACTTTGTGCTGAAATTTCATGCAGAGACAAATTTGGGTTTTCTCAGTAGGTAGGTGCTAAGGGTGAGACCTTCTGATTTCTGTTTCTCATTCACATCTTGTTTACCCCAGGCACAAAGATCTCTTTGGTGCTCACTAACACACTGTAACAAGCCCTTTTTAAACCTCTGCTGTAGCTGGGATGAGTGTGATCCACAGATTTTTTCCTTTATTGTTTAAATGTTTATTAATTAGGCAACTCAAAGCATCCCACTAGATCTGACCTTGACCCACTAACATCTGTTAAAATCAGAGTTTACCTTAATTCTCTGCTGAAAAACGCCTGTTTCCCTACTGAACACCACAACAAATGAATGGCTGTGCTCTAATGATCTGACCTTGATTCTGTATCTCTGTTTTCTGAACCTGAAATATTGTTATTGCTTGCTTCCTTTGCTAATTAGTTAGGGATTAATTTCCCACCTAATCTGGTTGTGTAGCTTTTTGAATATAAAGTGTTTTTAAGTGCCAAATATTGCTGTTACTGCTGATTAGGTTATTAGGTAATAATCAGTAGCTGAAATAGGACTTCCCAGAATGAGAAGCGAGTATGGCACTCTTCCATCTTCCTTCCTGTCTGTGGGATGGCTGACTCGCTCTGAAGCACCCACGCAGCATACTTGTAAACACCTTGCTGAGGTGTATATGGCTACATATGCCTGGTTATATGACATAGCCAAATTCACACGTGCATTTTAATACCCAATTGCAAAATTAACTTTTGGATACAATGGCAGCTATGGCTTTCAGTGACAGGAGCCGCATGTGCCACCTGCAGCTGTCCTTTAGGACTCCAATCCAGGGATGTGAAAACTCAAAAAGACTAATGCCTTGTTTCACATGGCCTGACTTTTGACCCAGTTTCTGAGCCTAATATTTCCTCTTGGCTGGCTGTTGGTGTCCAGAGGTGCTAATTGAAAACCCTAGGCAGGAGGAATTAGGTGGAAGTTGGGCTGAGCAAACCTCTGCACAGGCTATCTCCTGTCACATGTGAACATCAGAGAAGTATCTAATTACAGAAGCTGTCATCTTCTTCAGTAGTAACAGGCTGACACCTAGGATGGGCACAAGGGAAGTTCTTGTCTTGGATACACTTTTTGATTGATTTTGCTGTCAGGATGTAAGTCAGAAAGGCATTCCCAACTCTAGCCTTCAAGACTAGGTTTGCAGCCTCTTTTAGGTCTGGGCTGATGTTATGCTGCTGAGCTGTGTCAGGGAAGGAACTGGCTTTATGCTGTCAAGTGTAATAAACCCAAATGTTAGTATGAATTTGCTAACAAATGAAGGTAATTGGGCTCTTTAGGAGGGAATGAGATGACAGCTTTTACTGTACTTCAAATATCAGTACCAATTACTGTAAATACGATCATGATGCAAAACATTAATTAGGAAAATCTGAACTGTTTGAAATGTAGAGTCCCATATGAATCATTAACTACATGCAAAATATTGTGTCTGATTCGAGGCATTCTACTGAGACATTCATCTGTGAGCTTGGAAAAACCTGGTAGAAAGAGAGAAGATATCACAGCACTGAGGGACAGGCATGTCTGAGATGACCTAGGGAGGGACTGGACCATGTGTATCTCATGTAGGGTCATAGGGCTTCTGCGACAGTAACATCTATGTACCCTGTATTCTTCACTGTAAGCATCTTCAGAAGGAGTATTTCAGGTGAAAGGAAGTCAGGCACTGAAACAGTATGTGGCTTGCTCATAGTCACTTGGGATGACAGTTTGAGAGAAAGGAAATGAACATCAGTCTTATAGGTTTTATCCTAGATCTAGTTTTTATTCCTTACTCAAGAGTGGAAGTGGATGTCCACAAAAAGGTGGGAAATAAAGCTTCTCAAAAAAGACAGTGGTGAGCATGCAATTATGGAAAGCCCATGAACTACAAAATTGCCTGTAGATCACCCCAAGTGCTCATTGTGGTGGTGATGGTTCTTGTGTCCTGCATTAGCAAACATGCATCAGTCACTAATGAAAGACCCCACCTGGAAATGCTAGCTCCAGGTATTTCTGATAGGATAAACACATCCACCAGTTTACTCCACTGAGTCATGGGCAAACCCTAAATGGTGAAGGACATTCTACTGAAATAAGGCCTTTAGGACACAAATTGGTAACAAAATTGATTTAGGGAAAAAAAATGGAAAGAAATAATCTTCAAGATTGTGACTTAGTTTTATTCATGTGCTCTTTGGCAGAGAGAGGGACCATGAGAGCTCAAAACACTTTATTTGCTGGTTTGTGTCTTATTTGAAATGCATTGGTCTTCCCAGTTAATTAAAAATGCTAAATAACTATGCTATTGCTGTTTTATTATGAAACTTGGATATATGTTGCCAAATGGGCTATTTTAAGTAAAATATTCAGTTGTAGTCTGAATGTACTATTGTTCCCCATTTGGACATAAGTCCATAGCCAATGCAACATAAAAGCTGATGAAATGGTGTTTCTTTGTCAAAACCTTGGTGAAAGAACAAAGCAACAAAGGATTATTGTTCGTACTTTGGACTCCTTTTTCAGTCAGTTCTCAGCATGAAAGTCCCCTCTCTTTTTTTGGTGGTGGTGCCACATTCATTGCTGGTAGAACTGCTCACCACCAGATCACCCACCAATCCAGCTGGAGCATGAATATATGCTCCCATTTCTGTCAAATTACTCGTGTCACGTGCTGTGGTATTTATACTGCCTCTATCTTCTGTGCCAGCTTTTGGGGGAACAGATGATACCCAGAGCAGCACAAGCCCCGCTGGTACAAAATTAACTTGCTTTTGAAGAATTTTGATCCAGCAGCACTTTGCACCAGGTGGCTGCAGCACTTTTGATCCAATACTAGCAGGCGCCAGGTCAGATTTGCAATACTCAGTACTTGGAGCTGTGTGCCCAGAGCTTGCTCTGATCATAGCATGAGCTTTTCTGCTTTTCTTTCTGAGCAGCTTTAGTCTTCTCAGCCTCTCTCAGATGGATAGCCTTCCAAAACCAACATCCAATAAACTTACCCTGCTTGTTATACTGATGTATGGCTTTGTTGGTGATGTGTGCATGCTTTGGGGACAGAGAATAATATCGCTTATTGTCTGATTCCCTAGAGTGCTATAATTGATGCTTACATTTATCCCAAAATGGAAGGTGGCCGTGATATTCATTTGTTCCAAAGAAAATTGATCTAGTGCATAACAACACAATGTTATACAAATTATATAAGAATATAATAATGACAAATTATATAATGTCCTAGCATTTAAATTTGTTATCTCTGTATGCTCTTTTTGTGATGAGGTAAAACAAGGTTTGACCATGAGAAGCTTAGGAAAATTTCACTTCGAGTGTTCTATCAGCCAATCGTTTAGGAGCTCTTCAAGAAATTCCCTATCCATTGACCATGATGCTGCATTTTATTAGCTGCCTCTTGTTGATTCAGAAGTAACAGTCTTTAGCGGACTGTTTTCATAGATTAAAGCTGATGAAGGAGGCATAATTGCCCACATTTTAATGGAGATAAATGTAGAAAACACTGGAAGCTATAAGAGGAGGGGCCTTTTAAAAAATCTGTTGCTAAAGAGTGGTTCAGGTAACAAGTGATAAGTACTGTCAGCTGATAATAATAATGGTTATTCGCTGCTCTTGTGGTCTCTTCTTGGTTTGATTTGTCTGTGCAGTCTTGTGCTGCAAAACTGCCACTGAACCCTCATTGTGTGGTTGTCTCAGCAGAGATGTACCTGCTCTTCCTAATATTGCTCAAATTTCCATTGCAGCATGAAAATTTCCCTTTGAGGATAGCTGCCTACAGGGAACAATTCCCTGGGGATCGATTTCTCAGTTCAGCCCTTTGCCCGCAGAGCTAGAAAAGCCCCAGCTATGGCAGATGCTCCTGTCAGTGCTGCTCTAAGTAACTCTGCTGTTGTTATTGCTGTCTTACTCCAGGTCCTTAATATGAAATACAGCGATCCATTCTCACTGAAAGAGCTTCTGGTAATTCATCCCTAAAGTAGGACATTTGTCACTGATGAAAGGCCTGGTGTCAGTTTTTACCATTATTTGACTCACACATCTTTGGTAGTGTGTGGCTCTAGTGCTCATCTTAGGGACAATGAGATGAGATTAACTCATAAATATTTGCATTTGAGGTAGTTGTTCTCATTATATTGATAACGAGTGCTTCTGGATGTACAGTTTCAAGAACCCTAGGAAAAGAGCAGGAAGAATTGAGCATGATTGCTTTCCAAAACAGCTAGCCCCTAAAACTACAAAACAGGTTTTACTCTTCCTAACAGCACAGACAGCTGAGGGAGGCAAAACAACATAGCTTGGAAATATTATAAAACACAGGGAGTCCAGCCATCTTTTACAGTCTTTCCACCTGAAAACCAGATGGAATACATCTTTGCTGGGTACAAGATAGCTGAGTTCTAGCACCACCTCTTGGCTCCCACCTGTAGATATGGGATGATTCCAGCTAAATAAATGAATAATGGGAAATCAGGAAGCTTAGCCTTTTTGAATAAAGATCATTTCATTCCTCTCTTCTTCTCAGAGACATGTTATTTCCTCAGCTAAAGGCACAGAGGAAGTAACTTACCAACCTCACAAAGCACTTCTGGAATTTCTGGTATTTCCACTGAAAATCTGAGCTGTAGGTGATGGTCTGTGTTGTTTACGTTGTGGAAGAATCAGGGCTTCTACAATCAATTATAAAATCAATTGCTTCCTTTTTCAGTGTAAGGGCAACAATGTCAGTGGCAAAGACTTTTTTTTTTTCCTAGGAAAAGAAGGATCTTGCCAGTTTTACAGATGGGCTGTATAGCTGCAGTTCTCTTTTTCCTATCATAGTCATGCACATGTTAGGATCTGTTATGGGGCTTGCTTATTTTTATGCAGATGTCATTCACAGACAGAGCACTTCTCAATCAATCTTTGTTCAGACAGATTCACAAAATAAATTTCTATACTATCCTATTTAAATTCTATTCTATTAAACACAAAGCCTGTCACTGGATCACCAAGTCCCTAAGCTGCAGACTGCTCCTCATCAGAGCCCCTGAGCACAGTCTGCGTGATCAGGCCCTTGGATGTGGAGTAGGAGGCAGAGAGCAATCTTTGACTGAAGGCTCTGGCAAATGAATGACAGACCTGTGCTGTATTTGTGAAGTATGGTAAGCACTGTAATAGTTGTTACTTTCTCAGCACTCAGAAGGATAGTACAGTTGAAGACACACCTAGTTTATGGCTAGTAAATGAAGCATCTGTTAGTTCCTGAGGGAAAATCTAGTTGAGAGATGCAGTCCAAGACTGGCGTCCTGGGTACTGAGAGGCATGATACTGATGCTGTGCTTGGCAAATTGGAGAAGACCAGGTTATTTAGAGTGTAAAATCTGTATATGCCCTGCCTGAAACTGTGCTATCAAAATATTTCTTTACTTCTCCAAAACCCCTAGGAATTATACATGCCATGAGTTCACAGCATTCTCTGTCAGAAGAAAGAAATCACTGGAAGATTCACTTCAGTTTAGATTCTTGAAAACATCTTAGTCTGTCTCAGACTACACCCTAGCCATAACTGAAGGCTGAAAGATCAGTAGACAGTTTGGTTTTGTTATTGAACAGACAGGTTCTCAGTAAGCGTCAATGGGTGTGAAGAGATTCACCAGACTGTTGCCTGCAACTCCTCTGCCATTGGCATCATTCATGTCCAAATCTTACAAGATTGAAGTCAAGCTGAACAGGACCTCTGGGATGCTGTGGTGGAAATACATGGAGATGGAAAACTTATTCATTGTGGCTCCAGTCATAATGGCACATAGAATGTAAAGACATTTAAGCTATGGCATTCGTCTTTGGAACATGAGGCAGCCCTGCCTCAAGCTCCGTGTGTTATCTCAAGTGGAGTCACGCAAAGAGACAAGGTTGCACTTCAGGATAGTGTTCAAGATTTAAAATCTGGCCTTGATCCCAAATTGGGACTTCATTTTCATTCTCTACAAAGAAAGAGCCAAATAAGGCCTTATTTTCCATTGGCAGATTTGACTCTGCCTGGTGTTGACTTTAACGGATTTTTTAAGGTATTATCAGGTAGATAATTTTTTGAAATGAAGACCTGTTATGAGGACCCCAAATTGGGATATTTTCCCCTTAGCTTGGTATCTAGGACATGTTGTTTATTAGAAGTTTGGCCTCACATGTCGCTAAGCAGCTGAAGGGGGGAGGATAGTCCTGTGCCTGCGGCAAGAGACATAATACCCAGCTACAACAAAAACAACAACAACAACAAACGTAGCGCAATTCCTCCTGTCTCAGAGTGGATAAATGGCTCCCTGTCTTGGTCCCTGAAGGACCTACTCAAGTGTTTCCTGGATCTAGATAGAACTATGCTGGAAATATTGGTTGATTGTGATATGCACAATATTCCTTCTTGCTCATTTCTTTAATTTGAGATTTATTCATTAATAGAAATAGCAAAAGGACCCAGAAAGAAATCCTTCCCCTTATGCACAGCCACTGTAGTGGTGAAATTGGAGGTTACCTTGAGTCACACACATATGCCTACTGCATTGTTCTTGCTGAGATGATAAAGACACAATGATGCAGTTCAATCACCTGTTGCTATTTAGAAGCCAGTTCATTTACTGCTGCCCTTATTTTCCAGTTCACCAGTTTCTTGTTATTGGCATCTCCTTCCCATTCCTGTTCTGCAACACTCAGCCAGCCTCCATCACACAGCTCTGCCAAAAGCTCTGCCAAGACAAATAGGAGGAAAGTGTGTGCTTTTTGCTTTGGGGCCAAAACAAGTTTAATTACAGTCAGTGTCAAACGCCTAGATTTTAGGATGCACAATTTCATCCCCTCTAAGTCAAAACCAGTACCTTTTCCCCCTCAGGATCATGAATACAGGTAGGACAGGCAAGAAACTGCAATGTACTTCCCACAGTATACCCAGGGATCCTCCATCTTCTCCTACTAAGAAAGAGACCCTTCTCACTCTCAAGCCTAAGAGCAATCCTGACTAAGTTCTAAATGCTTTTGTGTAAAATCTTTTACTAGATGTTTTTCCAGATTCCTTTGAGTCCATCTCTTGTGGCAGAGGCATTGCTGAGCCCACTTCCTGGGGTGGCATCCCTTGGAGGCTCAGATGAGCTGTTTAGTTGAGCCAAGATTTTTTAAAATCTTCCCTGGGGACAAGATAGAGAAAATTGAAGAGAGACAACCTCAGGGAGTTTATTATTATTCACACTGCTGTCTTAACAGCAACACCCAAAAGTCAATGGCACTCACTGTTAACACCTTAAATTTGGTTGCTCTAAAATTATTTTTCACACAGCTTTCACTAAGAGAATTGAAAAAGCCTTATAGGGACATTCCCAACCTTTGTATGCCCATATATGTGGCTGACTCAAAAGAGAGTATCAACTCAAGTATTGCCTAAAATTAGGCTTTATTTACTGATTGGAGTTCTGATGCTATTTTTTAAGTTTAAAAAAATGTTTTGGCCTCTCTGCTGGCAGCTATCTCCTCCCATGAAAGCATCCTAGGAGGGTCTGTGAAATTGTAGCTCCTAATGTCTTTGAGACCAACCTATGGCTCTTCACTGTAGTAACTACCTCCTATGATTTCATCCTTTCTCTGTCCCTTCGTGTGAGCTCAGTTATGTTGGAGGTGGGTGCTGAAGAGCTCTTGGCATTTACTCAGATAGTTCTAGCCAAGTTTCAGTTTTAACTGGTGATCCCAGGGCATGTACGGCAGCACACAGAGAGACAGTGCTGAGCCACTGCTGCTCCAAACCCAAGTGCTTGCTCTTGCAAAGCAAAGCAAGGAGCCACCAGCCTTCAGCAAGACTCTCACATGAGATGCAGCACTGCACTGCCAGAGCAGTGTGGAGCAAGCTTGAGTAATCCAAGCATCTCTGCACCCATCACATGGGGTAGTCTTGACTGTAACATCCCCATCCTGCAGCTTTGCTTGGATGCAGTATTCCTACATGTGTCCTGGTGGTAGGTTTAGCCCAGACTGTTGGCCTTGATTCTGGGTAGTGTCGGACTATCGCAGTACAGAATGCATTTCAGTGCTAAACAAAATTAGTTACATATGGATATTCATTAACTTCAGTGGTGGTATTTACAAAGCGGTTTGAGATCTCCTTCTTACCAAGTGGCCTGATGTCAGGCCACTGGTACTGTTGTGTTCTGGTGAAGGAGAAATCATAAGCTTATAGTTTAGGAATATTCATAATCCATCTTACTTGATTTTCAATTCACTAGGTTTTTAAACTACTAGCTTTTTAATGACATCCTCAAGGCAAAGCTATACCTGCTTCTAAGTTTACTGGAAGGTCCTAGCGGTAAAGAAGCAACTGCAATACCTCATTGCTGCTCAGCTTTGCTCTTCCAGCAGCAGGAGTTAAGAATAAAGTAGGTATTTTCTTTCAGACAAAAATCTTCCTGTGATACTGACGAAATAATATATGGTGATGTGTGTGTGTGGCAGTGCCACCCATAGCCCCTGTCAGGACATCTGTAATGATGACAAAGCAGAAGAAAGATGAAGGAAACCATCCAGTGAGTAAATTCATTTAGTACATGCTTTGCGATTACAGTAACCAACAGTGAGGCTGGGAATGGTTGAGAAATCTGGATATTTTGCCTGGTGAAGACTCATAATTTCTTCCACTGAATGGCTGGCATAATTCGTGCTTCTTGTCTATACTCTGATTCCTTCACCCAGGCTTTCATCTTGGCTGTATCAAAACCTACTCCCAACACTGCAGCCCTGAATTAGAGGAACCAGACAAAAAGTCCTGCCAAAATCCCAAAAGTAAACTGTAGCTTTGTATTAGCATTGTCTTCTCTTAAAATAAAGTCTTTTTGAATAAAATTCCATTGGCCTCTGGCTTAGAGAAATGTTTGTCGATCCTGTATATCAGAGATGCTGATGAAAACCAACTTCATGTTCCCAGCTAATTTAACACTGCTATTTACTATAATGTACTACTTGAATTGCAGTAGCACTTAGGATTCCTAGTCACAGACTAGGGCACTGCTGTGCTAGACACCAGATAGGCATGGAACAAAAAAGAAAGTCCCTTCCCCAAAGAATTTGCACTCTTTGGCATGAGTATGGTCATTATAAAGATAACAATCTTTTTTTCCAAGAAATGCCTCATCTTGTTCATTATCCCTTGCAATTAGTCTCATGGGGCTCCACTTCAGCAACATGCACCTGTTAAGTGCAGCCTAGTCAGAGCTTAGAGAGACTTTGATTCTTCCATTTTTTAATGAACAACAAATGGTGCATTAGAGATGTTTGCTCCTTCAAATACGCAGACATCTGAATTTCTAATTGTTTAGCATTAGTCATAACTTAAGTAGGACAGAACAGATTCTATATATAGCTTGTTGCCCAGCCATTCAAGATAGATAGAGTGTTTGCATTTCTTTCCATATTTCCTCACTTGAAAGGAGTGAGAAGGCAGTTGCAACATCTCAAGAATTCCAAAATTGTTCTGCCCTCATCTACTTTTCCCCTAGATATTGAGATTGTTTTCAGAATCATGAGATTTTTAAATAAGATTACATTCTCAGCTCTTCTGGTGTTTATTTGGGGGTTCTTAGCCCTGATGGTATAGCTGGATGATGCCTTTAATCTTAAAAGCTAAACTTTCTTTTTTTTTAATTTTTAAAAACAGTTGAAGTTTTAACAAGATTCCAGGAGCAGGAGCTGCCCTTGGTATCCCAAATCCCCTTTAAAATGTACTGGCCATTTCCCCCCTGTACTCAGTTTTCATTTCTGTCTTGTTCTCATGTTGTATGTGTTCTTACATGTGAATGTATCGTGCCTTAAATTACTACATCCCCCTGGGGTCCTCAGGAAACAGGTGGATCTGTTGGATCCAGAGGAGAGCCACAAAAATGGTTACAGGGTTGAGATGCCTCTCCTGTGGGGAAAGGCTGAGAATGTTGGGGCTGTTCAGCTTGGAAAAGAGAATGGTCTGTGGAGACCTTAGAGCAGCCTCCCAGTACTTAAAGGGGACTTAGGAGAAAGATGGAGACAAACTTTTTAGCAGGGCCTGTTGTGATAGGACAATGGGTAATGGTTTTAAACTAAAAGGATGCTGATTTAGATTAGATGTAAGGATGATTTCTTTTACTATGAGGGTGGTAAAACACTGGAAACAGGTTGCCCAGAGATGCCCCATCCCTGGGAACATTCAAGGTCAGGTGGGACAGGGCTCTGATTGAGTTGAAGATGCCCTTGTTCTTTGCAGGGGGGTTGGACTTGACCTTTAGAGGTCCCTTCCAACCCCAGTTACTCTGTGATTCTACGATTATGAAGGAAATCCTGGGTCACAATGGGCACACATGATAGATGTTTTGCAGCTGAGTGAGTGTTTCACTTCCTGCAAATTCAAACTCCAGAATTTAACCCATTACCTTCTTCTCCAGCAGAAAAACATTGGATTGTCCATTGAAAAAACATAGATTCAGAAGTTCGCTCAGATTTCTTCTGCCTGGATACTGGAAAATGCCAGCCCAGCCCAGTTGTGCTCAAATGTTTCTCTTGATTTCCCTACTGGTGCTCAGATCCATCACCCTGGCAGCCTGGTTCCCCCATGGTTGTGACATTGCTACAGCTTCAGACCTGAACTAAACACTGCTGCTGACACTAATGGCTGATGGCAGGCCTGATGCTGCACATGATAAGAGCAAGGCAGGCTCCCTGGTGTCAATGGTGTGTTTGAAGGGTGAAGCCATCCCTGGCCCAGTAGTCTTTCCCATAGGATCATCCTAGCTGAGCAGACAGGCTCTTGCCTGCCTCTGGCCTTTTGTGGACAGTTCCTCACAGGCTCCCTGGAACAAGCCTGTCAACATCCATCCACAATTTGGTTACAGCATGGTGGGCTCACCGCTGTGCCCCTCTCCCAGCACCAAGTGAAGGGACAGAGATATGCCTGGGGAAATTCACTGTGGTATTCCCACCTGCCCTTCCCTGAAGATCTCCCCTGGTCTCCCCTTGGCCAGCGGCTTGGCTTGTGCGCTCCATGTACCCAGTGCTTGTCCTCCCCTGGTTCAGCATCACCCATTTCACTCACTGGAGCCCAGACCCTGCTGTCCATACAGGCTGTGTGTGTCTTTGTCTGCCACTGGGAACTAGGGTGAATCCGGCTGTTTCAGTGGGTTGTTCCAAATGTGTGTGAGAGGCAAACCCAAATCCTTGTCCTTGCTCTAGTCTGTGCTAAAGACAGACAGACAGACTGACTGACTGCTCAGCTAACCATCAAAATTTCTCTCATGGCCAAATGTACCCAGATGCCAAGACAACCAGGAATACCAATTGCTTGGCACTCCCAGGGAGTGCTTCTTTGATGGATTTCCTTGTTGCTACCAATAACTGTGAGATTAGTTCCTGCAGCATTATCATTAACAGCAGAGACGGTTCAGGCACGTGCCTGCTCAGCCTTCTCCAGCCCTTATTTGAGAGCAAGAATAGCAACTGACAAGTCTTGTGAGGTAAATATAAAGGTCAGCTGTTGCCTCCCTGGATGAAGGCTGTCAGGAGGAGAGAGGCGCAGCCCTTGCCACCAGCATGCTTCTCCCAGCCTCTGTCTGCAACTTCCCTTCTCTGCTCAGAAGAAGATGGTGATGCTGTGATGCCTCCATAAGTGCTTTTTGGTGATGTCCAAGACTGTATGGGTGCAGCTCCACTCTGTGTTATGTGTGCTGTTGGGAATATCCCCCTGGGCATGCAGGGCTTTGGGCAAAGGGAAAGCTCTGGCTGGGCCAGCAGGTCCGTGCTTGAGATTCCTGAGCAGCACACGCTGGCCCCTGCTCAGCTGGGGGTCAGGCTTTGGGAGGAAAACAAATCCACCCGTGTGTGAGCTGCTGTTAAAGGCTATGTTCTTCCAGACATGGTGGAACCGAGAGGATATTCCTGAGGAATTCTTCCTTCCGCTGGGACCCCCAAGCCCATAAAATTATGTCTTGTGGGCAGCCGCCTGGGATCAAGAGTAGGAATATTAAGCTGTGAAAGAAAATAGTCCTCTTTTTGAGCTAATGAACTTGGTCTCAGATAATGCAAGATTCACTCCTGCTTCATACACAAATCCTGGAGGGATACCAGTTAAATCTCTGCATCCTCTTATGCTGTTTTGCCACACTGCAAAGTTTGGGAAATTCAGGTGCTTTCCTCTCTCATAGGATTGTAGGAAAACCTGTGACAAGTTATAGGTGGAGCTCTGCTATAAGGGTGAGCTTACCACAGAAAGTCCCTCTGACAGGAGCATGTGACTTCCTTTCTGGAGGCAGGTGATTGAAAAATGGAAAGAGAAATTAAAAGTGAATGAGAGAATTTTGAAGACATCTGGGGTTAGAAGAAAGGGCAGATGACTGAGCTCCTTATCAGTTTTGTTCTTCATCCTGACCTACAACATACTCCTTTGTATTTAATTGATTGATTTTTATTGATTTTTATAAATCACTTTAAGTGAGGTTCTGTGTGATTATTCTAGCAAACTCAGTCTGCTGAGGAATAATGGGCAAATATATTCTGCTCTTAAAATGACTTATCACCTTCAGACATAGCATGGTACCCTGAATTCTTCTTTTCTTTTTCTATCAAATATCCTAGAATTCATAATATTTATGACCATCAGATTTAGATTTCTTTGTATCAGGACTACCAAAAAGTGAAATGGAAATGTGATGCATACATGTGTCGGTGTATGATTTCTGGCATCTCAGGGTGGGTGAGGTGAACTGAGTTCACCTGAAATAGTCACAGACTGTAAGAACACACATTAGAGAGCTGATCACAGGGATCAAGAATGATGGTGATCACATGAAGGGCTTCTGTGAGATGATATGGAAATGTTTTCTGAATGCAACAATAAGAAAAATCCTTCTTCCGACAAAGGCTGGAGTGGTAATGAAACCTTGCACCGTGCTAAGAAAGTTGATCTACATCTAGTGTGTGTCCCTCCATGTTTGTAGTTGGACATCTTCAAAAATACTTGAGGTAAGAGCCATGCCCTCAGTTTAACATCATCCTATCTGTACTACTTTATTTAGAACTGTGTGATCTCTCTGCTATGGTCAGTCAGCGAGGAGGGGCTTCTTCATGCGTCACATTAGCCATCTAAAAATTCAGTGACTAGGCTAAGGTAGTTGTCTGCACTCCCTTTATAGACAAGGGGACAAGGTGAGCTTCTCCAGAAACCTGAAGGTACTCTATTGCAATGGGATGTATCATGCTCTGCGTATGCTTTTCCTTTCCTTTAGCTACCCTCAGAGTAGCTGTAATTGCTTTTCAGTAGGTGCCTGAGTTTGAGATCACTAAGGCTAAAGGGCAGATACACTCAACCCAAGTCAGTGGAGACGAAATGGGCCTTGCTAGTGCTTTTTATTTCTAGACAATGTTATTTTGTGATTCATTGTAAAAATTCTGTTTGCTCCTGATGTTTGCCAAATGAGTCAAATATGAATACTTTTCTTATGAAGGGTATGCTAATCTCAAACTCTATCACTAAACATAAAACTCTAATCCAGATGTACCTGATATTCTCTTGTCTTTTTTTTCACCCCTCCAGTGAGAACCCATGATTTCTTCTGCTTTAATCTCCTTCAGGACTGACAGCTGAGATTTCACTCATAAGCTAGTGACTCTGGAGAACAGAATTCTGTACTCCTAGGAAGTCAGTTCTGCATTTGAACTGCTGAGGGAAATACTTATTTGTTTGTGTATCTATGATATTTTGCATTCCTCATTATCAAGGTATCCAAATGTCTCACAGTCTTCCCTGCATTTAAATGGTTGCAAACCCTCTCACACATGACTCAGGATCTATGAGGAAAGTGTGGTAATAAAACCAGATTGGATTAGAAACAAGCTTTTGTGAGACACTGCAGACCCAGCTCAGAGCCAGGGGTCAGGAAAAAGAGGAATAGAAACTGGCAGGTTGTACAGATCCTGTGAAAACTTGCGGATTCTAGCCTGCTCCTATGTTGCTTTTGCTATACCTGGATTTCTTCAAGAGACAAAGCAGGACAAAACAGACTGCCTAAAGGAACCTAAATAATACTGTAAATGACTAAAAATGTAATATAATCTGAACCAGTTCTCACTGGCATCAATCTTTCTGAGAGATGCAACTCTGTCTTATTCAGATCTTACCCACAACACTAAAAAAATGTATTCAGATCAAAAATCTTCCTTCTTTACATTTACAATCAGATTATTTTAAGGAGTTTTGTATTTTAAAGGGTATATTAAACCTAAAAATGGATAAACCCCCAGAGCATATCTGAAGGATTTGAGTTTAATAAGTGCCTCTTACATTTTCCATCAACTGATTGAACTTAGCTCCTGTTTCTTTGAACCTCTTGTTCTCACTGAAAGCCGTGCTGACATGCTTTAAAAGCATACAAATAGCTTCTGCTGTGACTAGCTACACAATCTATTCTGTTCTGTAACACGCATTTCAGCTCATGAATGCCTGAGCTAAGAGGTAATGAAGAGCTAAATCTCTGGTATTACTACTTGTTTTTCCATTTGTTTCTTCATGATGCACAAGATCTGATTCTTTGGCACTTTACCAAAAGCATCCAAGGCTGGAGGTAGGTATAACTAAAACTGAAGTATATAGCACCCCTAAGGAGGTGCTGAAAATTGGGCTGTGGCCAACCTCATGCATTAAGGTGTTTGAACTTCTTTATTTTATCAAGAAAAAATTTTTGCAGATTTGTCACTTATTTAGAATCGCTAGCGTATGACCACCTGTCCTGTTGCAACTCCTCACTACGGTGGGAGACATGCAAGTGCGTGACCCCAAGCATTTACAGTCCAGGCAAGATAAAACCAGTAGGTTTTCTGTAAAATTTTCCAGTTTAAAGGAAAGGACATGATTGATGTTGCAACTGAGGCAGTGGAGAAGCATGACTGAGATGCATTGAGACAAAGATGATGGGATGCAAAAACGGAAGAACAAACATTATACATGGAATGGGCGTTGGGCAGAAGTTCTATAGGCAGCACAACTTCCTGAAGAGTTCAGAGGGCATGAAGTGCAGCTGGAAACATTGGTGCAATATGGGCTGGAGCCTAATGGACAGGAGAGAGCACTTCAAAGGGAGCTCCATGTGGAATTAGGACGGAGGGGAGGACATTAGCTGAGGAGGGCAAACAGGGAGGCACACGGCCATGAAGAGGTGGGCAAGATCAGCTGGCGGAGTCGAGGAGGGGGGAAAGAGCAGTTTTTACCTCCACGCAAGAAGTGGGAAGACAATGGAGAGAAGCACAGGCCAGGCCGGGGGAGCCGGAGCCGGCAGCGGGGAGCCAGGGACGGGAGGAGCGGGCGGCGGTGCAGGCGGTGGCCCGGGAGGAGTTGCGGGCGGAGCGCTGCCCGGGATACGCTCCTTGCCCCGGCAGATGCTCCGGCGGCCCCGGCGGCAGCGAACACAGCTCTCCCCACCGCCCCGGGGACTGGGTCCGGGCAGTCCCGGTGCCAGCGATGCCGCTGTCCCTCCCGGCACCTGCTCCGCCTCCTCCCCGCGGGGCTCGGCTGCGCTCCTGCCCGCTTTGCCAGCTTGGGCTGGGCCCGGCGCGGAGCAAAGTGGGACCCCCGCAAAAGGCGCCCCCCGCGGAGCCTCCTGTGCCGACCCGCCACGGTCGCCCTGTCCGGGCGGGCTCGGTGGGGGCGGGGCCCGGGGGCCAGGGAGGACCGGGGGGATAGGCGAAGGAGTCTGCCCGGGATAGCAGCCCCGGCCCCGCCTGGGTCGGGTCCCTCCCAGCGGGCCGGCCCGTAAGTGGAAAGTTTCCCCGGAGTGACCTCTCATAGTACACGCTCGCTAGGAAATCTCATTCAAGTATTTTTGTCAATGGGAGGGGGGTGGGGGGGGCATCCTGCTCCCCGGCCCCCGGCCCAGCTGACGTCACTGCAGAGGCGATAAATATCTGTTGATATAATTGGACGTGAGATTTGGGGTTGCGATAGCGAAACTCGGCCCATCGCCGCTCCGGCGGGCCCCCATGATTTATTCAGCAGTGGATCGGGGGTACGCAATCGGGCTGTCAGGAGAGCGTCAGCTTATTAAGCAAGTTCTGCGTGATTTCAGGAGAGGGTCTAAGCTATAAAAATCCCGCACCCCGGCTCTGATTAGAACCAAATCTGATCCCAAGTTCGCCAGGAGCCGGCTCCGAGGGAGAGAGAGAGGAAGGGACGCCGGGCACCGCCGAGTCCCGCCGCCACCCGCCCTGCCCTGTCGCCGCCACCGCCGCCCCAGGTAGGTAAGTGCGGGGCCGCGCCTGGGCGCGGAGCGGGATGCGCTGCCCTGCGCGGAGCGGGGCTGAGAGCGGCGTCCCGCGGGGCCCCGGGAACTGCCCCGGCCGGGCAGAGGGCGAGGAAACGCGGGGCAGCAGACGCTCGAACTCCGCAGCTCTTGGGGAGAGCCGCCCCACCGCAGGCGCCCCACGCTCCCCCTCGCCCCGGGTGGGTGAAGGGACGCGGGTCCGCGCACACGCCTGGACTCTCCGCAGGGGCTCAGCCCAGCCCGGTCTCCGGGAGCTGCCCGGAGCCGCCCCGCGGGGCTGTTCGCGGGGAGCGGCCGCCTCGACGGCGCGGGCGGACGGCCGTGGCGAGCGGCGGTGTGCGGGGCGCGGAGGGGCGCGGAGCGGCGCGTTTCAGCACCGGGACAGCGGCGGTGGGGGCGCCCCCTCCCCGGTCCCGCACTGCCCTCTCCGCCTCGCCTCGGCTGTGTAACCCAATCCCCGTCCCCGTCTGCCCCGCAGGTTTGGGCCCCGACCATGAAGATCCCGCTGCTGGTCTCCACGGGAATCCTGTTGGTCGCCCTCCTGCCCTGCCAGGAGTGCAGAGCTCTCAACAAGAGTCCGGCAGCCGCCCCCGGGGCTCTGCACCAGCCAGACTTCTTCCAGCAACAGCAGCAGCAGCGGCAAACTCTGCCTGTCCTGCTCCGTATGGGAGAAGAATATTTCCTGCGCTTGGGCAACCTTCACAAGAGACCCTCTGGCTCTTTCTCCGCCTCCTCCAGCAGCACCAGCCACCTACAGCCCGAAGCTTCCGCTAGCAACTTTTTCCAGCTGGCGGTGCAACAGCTGCAGCAGCTGCCCGAGCGCTCGCCGGGGAGCCGCGAGGACGGCGAAGTCGAGGGTGAGGCCGTGGAGAGGGAGAAGCGATCCGAGGAGCCCCCTATTTCTCTGGATCTGACTTTCCACCTCCTGCGAGAAGTCTTGGAGATGGCCCGAGCCGAGCAGTTAGCGCAGCAAGCTCACAGCAACAGGAAACTGATGGAGATAATAGGGAAGTGAAACGGCCCCTCCCCGCCTTGCCAAAGAGATTCCGCAGTTAGCACAAGAATAATTACACCGTCCGATGTACCATAGTGCTGCTCTGATGCCATCTCTTTATTTTTATATAGCTTTAAACCTAGAAGGGTGTACTCCGAACAGCCTCTGTCCCTTGACTAGCATGCACAACCGTGTACCAAGTGCAGAAACACGAGTGTCGTTTGTAACTTCCCCTACCTTTATTTATTTCTCCATTTCCCAGTTATTCTAGTCCCATCGCTAAGTAGGGATGTGTAAGCTTTGGAAGAAATGGTGCAAAGAAGACAGAAAACTTTTCTGCTAGGGGCAGGGAGGTGGGAGGGGGAATCTCTGTAAGATACTTTCAACTCACTTTTTTTCCTGTAAACATTTTCACAATAAAACATCTTTTAAGCGCTCGGTCGATTTGGTTGTGTAAGAGAATGTTTAATATTTATATTTTTAATAAAACCTGCAAAGTAAAGATGACTTGATAGACTTTCTTGCCTGGCCATCTGAGGGCTGCTCCGCCTCCCTCAGCGCTTACCGGAGCGGACACGCAGAGCCGCGGGGAACTCTGGAATCGTCCCCCGGGGATGTTTCTTCCCTCCCGGTCCCGGAGAGCCCCTGTCCCCGCGGGCTCTCCCAGAGGCGCGCCCCGACGGGGACTGCCCCACGCTGCTGCCATCGGTACAAGCTACTCCCGGGAACGGGGTGTCGTGGGCAAATCGGTGCCTCCCAGCGCTGCCGAATCCCACCTCGGCAGCTCCCCGAGGGGCGCCCCTGGCTCCTGCCTCTGTGGCCGGTGCCGGGCAGCCTCCTCCCGCCAGAGCTCAGCGATGGGAAAGCGGCGAGCCGCTGCCGCACCTCTTTTGCCGTTTCGTTCTGGCTCTGCCCATCCTCCCCGCACCCCAAAAGGACAGTTTCCTCCTCGCTTCGGCTTCCGCTGTCCCGGTGGCGGTGCTCAACCGGGCTCCCCTCCAGGGGCTCTAAGGAGTCGGCAGTGCGTGCGGAGAAACTTCCCAGGAGGAGATGGGGGAAATGTCCGGGCCGACAGGAAGAAAACAGGAAATCCCTCACCCCGAACCAAATCCCAGGGGAAAGCTGCTCCGGCAGCCGGAGGCGATGCGGTGGCGGTGCTGGGTGGCGCTCGCTCTGGGCTGTGAGAGTTCCAAAGCTTTGCGTGGATCTCGCCTGTGCAGCCTTACAAAACTTTCGCAGGAGTGTTCTCCAGGGAAAACAGATACGAATGAGGGTGGTTGTCACTCAGGACGATGGTGACAGGTGTCCAGGACGGGGGCTGACCCCACGCAGCCTGCTAACCAGTCTGCACTGCCAGCTCACCAGTCCTGCTGGGGAACAGCACAGCCCTATGGCCCCACACAGTCCCCTGCCAAAACAGCGCTTTGAGGGCCTGGCTCGGGGTTCTGGGAAAAATCCACATGTAACCCTAGTGCAGAGCTTGACACCTGGTCCCCTATGGCATCAAACACTCCCGGCAGCCTGCCAATCTCTCTTAAATACTACTGAGTGCTGACACCCTGCTCCCAGTGACAGAAATTGCAGAGTGTCACCTTAAATACAACTTGTAGAACTTCTTTTAAGACCCAAATTTGATTTTGTTAGACAAATAAGTATCTGCAATGCACATGGAACAGGACAGTCAGCATCTGCCTTTTCTACAGCGCACCATGGGGTCTTCAAATTAAACCTTGAATGCACCTCAATGCATTCTGGTTTCATGTAAGAACATGCCCCCTTTTCTACACACACTGATGACTGAGAAGACATAGACACAGGTTACAGCTGGACGGACTGGGCGGAGTACAGCATCTGCCCCACACACTCAGAGCTGTGTCCCACATCCAGGTGTGGGGTCCTGGCCAGTGCTGTTGGTGTGTGCATCTTCCTCATTCCTGCCACTGGGAATCTTCTTCACAAATAAAGTGTTTATGTGAGTGTCATCTGTTGTAGCTTAGCAGGAAGAGCAAGTGCAAAAGCAGAAATGGCAGCTTCCTTCTTCCCTCCCATGTTCAGCCTCCACAGCTGTGGAGGCACCAGTGCTGTCAGACACAACCCTGACTTGGGGCTGCCAAGAATCTGATAGTGTCACTGAAGTCACCAGCCCCAACAAGTGGGGACAGAGAAGGATACTGAGGAGAAACACTGTTTTGGCTAAGGGTGCTACTAGTGAATATCATACCAGCATTTTACCTAACAACATTGGTGAAGCGCTTACACTTACAAGGGTATGTGCCAAAAATTGAGTAACAAAACACTAGCAGTGCTCAGCCTAAAGCTGTAGTGATGCTACTTTCCTCTTACAAGCAAGAAGTTATTGGAAAACACCTCCGATTACAACACAGTATAGTAATTTGTCCCCATGCTCCCATCCCTCTCAGGTCTGTCATCTCTAACAGTACGATGTGGAGGCCAGCTGAGTTCCTGGGAATGAAACCAGCTCGGATGTCCCTTTTCAGGCCAGTATCTTTGCTGACTGCAGCCAGGCTGTCTGAGCTCATGATCCCTCCGAGGAGAAGCACACCAGAAGCCAGCCAGAGTGAGTCATCATTCGTTCAGTGAGTTCAACCAGGAGAAGGAGAAGACATGACGAGCCGGCTCGTCACCCCTCTCACTGCTCACAGGAGCTTCCTCCACTTGTCCTTGAGGGTATGGTTCAGAACCAGTCTGCAAAGGAAGGAAAGGTTGACAAAGGGAAGAGGAAAATATGAATTGCATTAAAATACTTAAGATTTCACAACATGCAGGAAAACAGAATGAAGCGGGAAAGAGGGGAAAAGGCAGGGAGCATGGAAATTTGGGGAGGCCAGCCAGACTTCTAATGCCAAAGAAGTCAGAGGGACTTTTGCCATGACCACTGGCGGAGGAAGGATTGTGCCAGGTGAGTATGTTGCATCTGTGCAAAGGGCTTAGTCTTGCTTTGGACCTCTGGAATATTATTGCACTGAAGGTGATAAATGCCTGTTCAGAAGAGATTCTGAGCCAGCTTGGCTTGTGTAGCTGGGCCTCCAGATTGGTGTGAACCAAAGCCAAAAGTTATTGCCAGTGCATTGCCACTCAAAATGATACTTGTTCTGCTGTTATGAAATCTGCCTTGGATGTGTTTTCTTTTCTTTTCTTTTATTTTTTTTTCCTTTAAAGTATTTTAATATTTATTTGACTTCAGTTTCACTCAGACCAAGAACAGGAAATAAATAATGCAGAGATAAAAGCTTCTCTTTATATCCTGCTTTTGTTTGCATAGGTATCCTACACTTACAGTAAAAAAAGGAACCTGGACATGATATGCTGTAACTGCTAATAAAAGGACATTCTAAAAGTAGCTGAATATTTAACAGACCAGTGTAATAGGCAGAAATATTTTACTAGTTCCAGTGTTTTCAGATCCCTTTGGCAGAGAATGAAGACTGCTTTGTGATGGTATCAGAAATCCTATTAAAGATAAAATATATAAAAATAGGTGATTTGTTAGCTAAGGAATGCCTTCTGTCTTCATTTTTAAAGCCACCATTTAACTTGCAATATACAAGGTTTTTTCCTCAATATTCCTAGATATGCACATACATTATTGTACATTCTTAAAATTAAAACAGCCATACTGCCAGCCTTCTTTGTGGAGGGTTTTACCTTATTTTGGGAACTTCAGCATCATCTCAGGTGAACTATTTGATGTCAACATACTACTAAATAGAGGGAAAATGACAAAGTAGTATCCTCTGAATTTTAACATCTCAATCATTTCTAAAATTGTCCTAAACCAGAAAGTTACCTAAACAGTGATGCTGACAGACAGATCCAGCCACAAACATTGAAGCAGGGATGCTTCTGAGGAACTGAAGCATGGAATGGTTGATTTTCCCAAGTATTTTCTTAAGTGCTTACTTTTAAAGTGTACCACAAGAATTAGTAAGAACTTATGGCATGTTCAGTATAAATTGGCTATTGGACTTTGTTCTGGTTATACCTATTTAACTGGCATGACATCAGCAAACAAGACAGCATGAAGGTATGAAAAGAGTAGCTCCCTCTTTCTTTATTCATATCTAATTAGAGTTCACAGTGCCATCTTTAGACCTATATCCTTGGTTGCTTTAAACTGGAATAGCCTTATTTATTTCAATGACATATAACCTGACAAACTGCTTTAATATTTGAAATGTGGACTAATCTTTGACTTAGATTCATATTTTCAAGGCAAGGCACTCATTGCTACTCACTACAACATACAGGATTCAGAAAGGATATGTTTCAGACAAGGGTCTTGCAGAAGAATTATATATAATTTTTTATAATGAAAAAATGTAGCTTTTGCTAACTTTATAATGTACTTTAATGAGAGCAAAAAAATGGTGAAAAATGTGGGAGAAACAGTTGCTTAGTTGAATGCAGAAGTCCATTTTCAGCAATGCCAGTGAGAAGGGTTGTCTCCCAGGCTTATGCAAAAGCATGGTAAAGAATTTGGCCCAGGGGGCCAGATCTTCACCTGAAAGGCAGGTAGCTAATTGAGTCCCAAATATAAAAGATCTGCCTCTCAGCCCTGCAAAGTGCTGATTGCAAATCTTTCAAACTGATTATAAAAGTCAGGTATCAGCAGTAAATACATGGCTAGACTTTCTGAGTTATAAGGGATTCAGCACTCTCTTGATCTTGGTAGATGTAGGAGTGTAGGTGGTTTGTTAGTCTTCTGTGATGCTGAAAATTTTGCCTTTATTTTTGGAAGGGCAGTCAGAATGCCTGGACTAGCCAAGAGTAATTTTGAAACTGGTTGTGCAATTTTGTGCACCAAGCCCTCAGCAGTGTGTGCAAGCAGGCATAGGACAGCCCTCCTCACTTCTCACCCTGTAAAGGAATAGGACTGGCAAGAAATTTAAAACAAAATTTCTTCTTTTTTTTTTTTTTTAACTTAAACCCACACTGGTACCTTGTAGTTTCTCTTCTTGTGCAAGACAGGCTTCCTTTAGCATTTCCGCTTGCTATTCTAACCAGCCACTGTCCAGAAATTTACATTAAATCAAGGTTAACTTTGAAGCAAAGTACTATCCATGGGCTTAAAATTATGCAACTTTTTTCATAGGATTTGGACCTAACATGTTAGAAGGAAAAAAAGCACAGTGTAATGACTTAGACTGGCAAGGTGACTGCATTACCTTCTTAACCAACACTGCTGGTACTGCATTTCAAACAAAATAATCACTGCCAAAACTGTATTTCATAATGTGTTAACTCCTTCATATTTTGCTGTGATGACATCTTCCTGTGTCAGCAAAACAATGTTGGAGCTCCAACACATTCCCACTGGGTTTGGCTGGATGAAGCATTTGCTCCCTGCAGCTTGCTGGACTCAGCAGGCTGCCACTCTGCAATACCTCGATATGCCTTTCCAAGAGCAATCATTTTCCATCACACCCAGCCAGGAGTGGAGCAAGCACAAAACTGACAATAGGGTCATTCCTTCGCTTTTAGACTTGTGTTTTCACACCTGTGACACTTTAGAGTTTGTGCTCTGTGTTATACAGTGACGGAGGGATGCTCTCTTCATGTAAGACAAGAAACATCAAAAGGTACCAGCAGCAACTCTGTCCATGTTGTTAAGTCTGTTTCCCCCTTCCAGCAGCAGCCCATGCCACTCAGAGTTATACAGTGTGCTGGGATTGTCTGAGACAAAGGGTTCACCTGGACATTTTTCAGAAAATAACTTTTTTTCTTTTTTGAACCAGGATGTGATTCTGAAAGGCAGAATGCAGAAGCATGTCTACTCAGTGTCACTGGGATTCAGGCATTTGACTGCTCCCTAGGTCCTTGACATCTCATTCCAGACCACCTTGCTCTCCCTGTTACTGCAACCCTGCTCTGGTAAGAGAGAAAAGCTTTGTGCTGAGTATGGCACAGCCCTTGCCACATGCCTTTAAGACAGTTCAGATTCAACACTTCATCATGTCTGTCCATTGCTATTAGGTAACTGTTGTCAAGCTTTTACCTGAGCTTTATCTTAGCCTTGGAAATCTCATGGGTAGGGCTTGTTTTTCACATTACCTGGAATAACAAGTCCTAACCCTTGATTTGGGTCCCTAACTGTAATAAGGGATAACTAAAGTGTTTACCTCAGATTACAATCATGTTAGGCCGATGCTGAGAGAGTGCTGAATACTTACACTTTGATTTATATTTTCCCCTGTGGTGTCGAGTGACATCAGATGATGCTTTCAATAAGCACCAGGAATTTTCACCAGGCCAGCTCATGAAGTGGGGGGTGAAGTACACCATGCATGACTGAGGGCTGGTTTTGTTTTTCCCATAAGCAAAGTCCAGACTGGAGTTCACATGCCAATTCTTTGGAGGTGCTGAGCAACCACAACTCCCACTGAGCAGCCATTCAGCACTCCTCAGCATCTGGCACACTAAAATTTGCATGAATAAACAGTATAAGGATCTCAGAGTTGAGCCTGATGAGTTGTTTCAAAGTTGCAGGTATTCAGCATCTTTTGGTATTTGCTTTTTTAAGCAGGACTCTACTTATATCTGTATAAAGTTCTTGTAAAAGGGTGGGGAGAGGAGGAAAGAGGTGAGTGGGATGGTTATGTCATAACATTTTCATTTATTAGGTCCCAGCAGTTATCCTGTTTATGATGGGGGAAAATTAGCAATCTAGGCCTTTTTGATATCTGAAATACAATGAAGTCAACACATTGTTTTCTGCTTTAGCACCACTAATGCCTGTAGCCTTTAGGTACAAAGATTGGGCTCCATATTGCCAAAGCTGACTCATTCAGAAACGAGGTATCCACTCAAGCAAACTGTATTCATTCCCTTCAACGAGAGTGATAAGAGAAAGGAACAATCAGAGGGTCTTTTGTCATATCCTCAAAGAATTGGATTGCCCTTTGGAGGTATCTTTTTTTTTTTTCCTACTGGCTCTGGAGCCACTTTGTGTGACTGGATTAGACTAGGTCTGTCTTTTTAGCAATTATACAAGAAATATTCCAGCCAAGTATTTTGGGATATCGGAAAGCTGCTTGATAGGAATTGAGAACTTTGCACTATTACTTTTGCATTCTAAATTTAGGAAGTGGGAAGGAAAGGTGAAGGGTCTTCATAATGCAGATGGGTAAGATTGTTGGTTACAACCTGTATGAATGTCTTCTGGAGCACCAGTGCTAACCAAAGCAGGTCCCATCCCTTGGGTTCCCATCCACTTCTTCCTGCTTTGGTTCCATGGTTCACTGCCCATTTGCATTGCTGCAGCTCTTTGCAGGGATATGCTAAGAATGGGAATGTCACTGGAATGACATCAATTTTTTTGCTGTTTTTTTTTTTTTTTTTGAGGTGAAGGAAGATATTTTTAAAACTGGACCATTTGAATTACTTGATTCCAGCACAGCTCAACAAACAGCTGCCTCAGCACAATTGCCCTGCTAGCGGTGGCATCTGGGCAGCAACAAGAAGCAGGGCCATTTGGCAAGAAACTCCTAAATCACCTTTGCTGCCAGAGGAAAAAATGGATTTACATCCTTAGAGGCATATGAACCACCCAGTGCTTTCACTGCCTCCTCTTGATCCAGCAACAGAACAAGGACATTATTTGGTTAGAAAGTGTGGGTCTTGGAAAGAGAAGCAGTGAAAATACAGGTTTCTTGCTTCTATGGTTTCTGTAGCCTCAGAAAATGAGCGAGAAATTAAATTTAATTCCCATTTTTAGTTGGCTTGTTTAGAAACAACTCCCAGTGTTGACAAGAACAGGCATGATTAAAAAATGCTAGCTGGTTGCAAAGCAATCACAGAATCTGTAGGCTATGTTTGTCTGCCTCAAATGTCAAGTGTTACACTTCTGGCACTCAACACTTCCAGGCAGCAGAAACAAAGGGAGCACAACAGGTTATTTTAAAATAGTTTAAACTTTAGTTCAAGCATTTTGTTTTCATATTTTTATGCAGTCTAGCTCCTTCAGAGTAACACCTGTCAGCTGTCACATAAATCACAACAATATTGTTTGAAAGCTAAGAGGCTGCTTATTTTCATGGATTTTTTCTTTTTTATTAGTGGGAACCAACAGAGTATTCTCTAAAATAATTGCTACAATCACCTGCCACTGAAATATATAAGGTATCAGACAAAATAATATGCACAGACAAGCTCCATCGGTCACAAAATTAGATATATCATTCTCTTAATAGTGGTCAGTAATGAATTTTGACAGTCCATTGTGAGGAAATGCCTTTCTTCAATAGATTTTGATTGTATTACAATTAACATCATGTGGATAATGTCCAATGCAGAGTTTCTTACATAATGACCTTAAAGAGGCCAAATATATTTCAGAGGAAAACAGCTCAGCTAGCTTATTTTGGTATAGGTTCCACACATCTCCCATGGGACATGGAGGTCCAGACACTTGAACCTGTGGTGGAAACAGTTTAGAGAATGATAGGGGGAAAGAGCTTTCTTCTAGTCATTACGTGGGACAAAGGAAATACAGTTCCCTTATTTAAGTCACCTATTTTTTTCATTACTCAAACAACAACAAAAAAAGGTAGAAATAACATACTTGTATAATATTTCATCCATTGCTGCACCTCACTGGTCCAACGTTTTGTTGAGAGTGATTAACTACAGATTTGTGTAAAACCTAGTTCTGCCACTGTACAGGAAAATGAAGGAGACCCAAGAGAAGAGTCTTAAAAACACATGAATATTAAGGCGGCAGGACTAAACCAGTCTGTCCTGCATCTATCTACAACGTTCTTTGTTCCTCTCAAAGTGAAGTTTTTGAGGACCTCCTGATCAATCAGTCTTCTATAATTTCTGCTCCCTTGCAGTCCTATCTGGAAAAGGAAGGGGGCATATGAGGGACATGAGAGGCTGTATAAGTGGTACGTGCTGGCCACCAGTGCCAGAAGGTTACTCATGGCTACCAATTCTCTCCTCTTCCTCCTACTGCTGCTTCATCAGACAAGTAGATATGACTTCAGATCAGCAAGTTAAATGTGAAGTAAAGACCTTCCAAGAACTTCTCCATGGCAGTAACTGATCTAATCCATGCCACAGAAACTTTGCTATTAGCTTTCAGTGCAAAGTAGCAAATCTCTAGTAACGGTTTAACATCCTGTCTGTCAGGTAATCTTCCCTTTGAATAACATGGACTGCTGAAAATCAGAGCTTTTTCCTTCTCTGCAAATAGCACTTTTTCTAAAACCCATGAATGACACAGAGTGCCAATTCAGACTATGACTCACCCCAGCGCTTCATTCATGGGATCAGATAACAGAGCCAGCAGAGCTTTGAGGTGTGTAGACACAACAGCCTATGCTTGGAGGTTGGAGCACTGCTTTTACATTGTGAGTGACTGACTGACTTGGGCTGTTGTACATGCTGGTGGGGTGAAGGTGATATATGTCAGCTGTGGACACAGCACAGCTTCCCCGAGGGACAAAACCACACCAATGGAGATGCAGGAAGCAAAGCTGGAATGCCAGTTAAAGCACCCTGTTGCCATTCCTTAAAGGCACAACATAACAGAAAAAAGAGAGTCCTGGCCACAGTTAAAACATGTTTTCCTTCATCAACAGTTGCTCCTACCCCTTTTAGTTTGTGTGATCATTTTAACGTCTCCACTTGCCTGAATCTTCTCCTTGCCACAACCACAGCAGCTGAAGCTGCGAGCCGGGTTACGACTCTACTCCGACAATGCATTGCTCGGTGAGTATCACTGTGAGCTCCCAGATAGGTGCCTGTCACATCACACATTACAATCTCTGCTTGTCCATTAGCAATGCTGGCTTGCTTGCACAGCACTCATCCAAGTGATGAGCAAGATATTAAGTAAAGTTTCCTTCTGTGCATCTTGCACTGTTCCCAGGTGAAGTCCAAGGAAGCTGTGATAAATGCTGCTCTTAGAGCTTCAGATTCAATCACAGTTATTGACCAGGTTATTACAGGACATAGTGCGCAGGTTGCAGTCACTGTCACCAGAGACAAGCCTGGAACTGACCTGCATCTGGGCAGGCACCAGCTCAATTTTTTAAAAAAGAAATTTATTTACTTTATAAAATTAAATTTTGAAATTGTACATAAATATAAAAATGAATGTTTTTTAAAAAAATAAATCTGGTGCCAGATGCTGAAGAGGTTCACCAGCACTGATGGGGGAAATGACAGCCACCTTTCCACAGTAAGGCATTTTGTAATAGGGCAAGTCATACAGCAAGTGTTTCATCATGAGCAAAAGGCACTTCTGTGCGCAGAAGTGCTGAGCCAGGAGTGCTCTGAGTGACTGATCTGTATTTTGATCATCACCTTCAGTGGTTGAGGTAGACTCGGGCAGATTTTATAGGGTGATGTCTAAATGGAAAAGAGCAATGAGAAATTCAGATCACTTATACTTGGGGACTGTGAGATCCTCATTCTCTGCTCAGTCAAAGGTGTGACATCTATGTTGAACATCTGTAGCACAGTTTGAACATTGCAGCACCTATTGGCTGGTAGCCAGGGATAACAGGGTTTTTTAATTAGTCATTGGTCTTTTACGGAATGACCCGAAGATTATTGTAAAGATGCCAGGAATATTTATCACCTGAAAAGATACATAAGACTGAATCATCACTGTTTGATATGTTCTTCTTCCTTTCTTCTGTTTACTTTTGGATGCACATGCAGCCCCTCAGTCTTTTTCTCCACTTCAAATGCCTGGTAGATAGGCACCGCATCCTGCAGTGTGCTCCAGTCCAGGCCCTTGCCTGCTCACAAGTCTGAAAAGCCTGGAAGTGGCATGATACACTATCTAAACATAGGGACTCAGACCAAGTTTACTAATTACCACCACTGGGATTTGCAATCAGATAGGCTGGCATTTAAATATTGATCCATCTCTAATGGTTACAGGACTACAGGTAAGCTTAAGGCTACACTGAAAGCCTGAACTGTCTCAAGGCAGCAGAATAACTATCCAAATATTCCACAAAGAGATGGTTTGTGGTGTTGTGACATACATTTACCATAACATGATGCAAACCAGCAACAGTTCAAGCATTATTAAGAAATTTTTTTTGTTTACATTCTATTATCCTTTCCAAACGCCTTAACAATGAGCAGAATGAGTGATCCTTGGACGATGAGGTTGAGTGGAGGTAGAATTTAGTATTTAAATGAGCTAGTCACAGAAATACAATGTCTAGGTGAGCCTGGCTTTGTATTAATTTCAACAGGAGAAATAATTTTGTCCAAGCTGTCATTGTGGAAATCCTTTTGCTAATAATGAACTGAAAAAAAAGAAATATACATAAATCAGATGGTATCTATGACTCACCAGACAAATCACAAAGCAGACTATTTGAGGTAAAACTTCAAGTGAAGTATTTGCCACTCATATTAATTATGAGAGGCTGTTGTCTGAAAGCTGGTCTTAATGTATTGCCCTCACGACACATCACCGCTGACTCTGAATCACCCAGATAATTCTCAGAAGTAATGAAGAGGGAGATGTTAAAAGAGGAACAATCAAGACTTTCCTGATTTTCTCAGCATGCATTGCCAAACTAAGAGGGGGGATGGGAAATCTCACCTGAAGCACAAAGTCAAGATACAAAATGGAAAGTTACAGACAGAATTTGCCACCAACTGAACGTCAGCCTGAGCAGCCTCAGGTCTGGTCACTATCACTGAAGTCCAACTCACTAAGTCAACCTACAGAGAAACAAAAGGCAAGATTTTTGGACTATTAACTTACTGTCTTGCATCTAGTGTTTGCCCTGTACTTCTACTACAATCTGAGTGTTTCTTTTTTCCAAGTAAATTTTAAGAGATATTTAGGAAGAAGCTTCAAACAGAGTTCGATTTGGGCTTGTATACCATCTGACTCCTGGGTCTCCTGCAAAAGGCTCAGCATCATTCCTGCAAGATCCAGCCTTGCAAGGGTGCCTTCTCTTGAGCAAGAAATCCCCTCTCTTGGAGCAGCTGTCTTGAAGTGGAACCTAGCTTCCTTACCTGACAGGTCACAACAACTAAGTTTCCAGTTTGATGAAGAGAAAGGAAATTATTATTTGTCTACTACTGCCATGCTCATGCAACCATTCTGGTGCAGCTGTGCTAAGATCTGGCACCATACCTTTCATATTGTGATGGAAAGGCAGAGATACATGGGCAAAGAGCACAGTGTGATCTCTTGGCCTTATTTTGGTTTTAAATTATCTTCTTTTGTACGTGTTGTCTGCATATTGACATAACAACCAATCAGCTAAAAGTTAGCTAAATATTGACCTCTCTGACATGTGATTTAAAGCTGTCTCATGGAAAAAAAATTGAAGGATCACCAGCTGAAATTGAAGTATACAGCATGAGGGCAAAGAGAACTACAGTACGTGAATACTGAGAGGACTGTCCTTATGGTAATTCTGGCAGATGGCATAAGGTTGCAAGCAAGTAATAGAAAATTTTAAAACTAATGAAACGAGATTAACATAGGCCACTCCATTAGTATTTCTCCTCCCAAACAGTTCAGTCCTGATTATATTTTGTATCCTCATGGAATTAAAGTACTGTACTTACCGGCTGCAAAGGAAAATTAGATCTGACCGCTCTTTGTGGATGATTAACTTGCATTTCCTTTCAAACTAAATGTATGTGCTGCAGTCCGTCTGAGCCACATGCAGCCACTTTTCTTACAGGGAAGTTGAGCAACAGAATACAGGGTCCAGTACTTGATCTCAGATGAAATAAACTGGGTAACCACAGACCCAGGTGAACACAAGTCTATCATAAACTCTCACAAATTTATATTGTGTTACTACATGGGAGATGTTGCCTACAAAATATGATTAGGGAAAGTTGTGGGACTACAAGACCTGTTTCTCCCATGCACTGGAAAGGGCTGCTTGATAATGTCTGTGCCACCTTCCACTAATACATTGCTCCCCGCGGCGGCAAAGCAGTTCACTGACACTATTGCTGCTCCCTGTGTTAATCATTTGCTCCTGGTTGTCACCTGCAGAGGCTTGGACCTCCCCAGCTTCAGACACTGAGCAGAGGTACCTGGTTTGGAGCAATGTCACCTCACGCTCAGCAGGCAGGTTGAAGAGGAGCCAAGTGTGAGCCAGCAGCAGTTGCTGAACTCTCTCTTACTGGAGATGTCTCCCACTCTCTGTCAGAGGCAGGAGCAGCCTGTGGTGACTATACTTCTGACTTAGGCACTCCCTGAAGAAGGATGTGGCTCTCTAGTGTGGAGATATCTATTTTGTTCATGCTGAATCATCTCCTTCTGTCCCATCTGTACACCTGTGAGCTGCAACTCCTGTTATCTTATCCCTGCTGATATACCCTCCTGTATGCTGGAGGAAATTTACAGAGGCATCATTACAATTTCTTAGACTGAAACGACCCTTAAGTAAAGTGAATGTTGGGAATTTAATCGGGGAACTGATCTCTTTTTGCTGCTGAAAAATAAAGAAATCCCTATTGATGCATTCTATTAAAATAGCCTGAAAATAAATGATATGCCTCTCTTATGATGGCAGTGGTGCAGATTTATATTATTATTATAAATTATTATTACAGCTATGCAAAGTAATTTAGTTATTTGACTTTCAGGGGCTTATCACACAAAGGAACAAGGGCACTGAGCTGATCTCTCACATGAAAGATAAAGACACATAAACTGTCTAAACAGCAAACTCACTATACATAGGGAAGAAAATAATTTTTATGCAAATAGAATCTGAGACCAAAATGCCTTTTTCCTTCACCTCCTTTCTATTTCATATTAAATAAATCATAAAGATGTCACTGGAGACCACATAGGAAGAGGTCTCAAATGGTAGAAATGAGAACTTTCTGTATTTGTCTATTTTTAATTTGAATTAAAAAAAAGAAAGAGAGGGAAAAAAGAGCATGATGCTGTTCGCATGCCTGATTTCCCAGGAGTACAAACAAGCTCTATGTCCTCTTGTAATAATACAACGAATTTTCAAAATCAAACACAAATAAATGAAAACGATCCATATATTAAACTGAGATTCACAGTGTTCAATGCTTTTCAAATTCAAATTACTACCAGACAGTGCATGTTTTTATGTAGCTTAGGCAACTAAAGTGTATGTGATAGCTTCTCCACTTTCCCTTTTCTTTCTTTATTTCTTTTCTTTTCTTTTTTTTTTTTAATGGAGAGGTGTTCTTCAGTCATAGTGCTGGAAATCCTGCACATAAAAGCCAAATAATAATTTATCAATTTTCATAGATGCACCATATCATGTACACTGCTTAGAGCACAGTGCAAAAAGTGGGCAGGGAAAACCAAGCATTTGTTTGCTGAAGGATAGATCAAAATTGAGTTTGTCTGTCATTAGAGCAAATACTCAAAGGTAATTCTGTTGTTTTGTGTCAGAGGTCTTTGGTCTTCAATAAATAAGATTAAATGCCCCAATGGCAACACAGAATTCTCTGTAGATCATTCATATCACTTTGGAAATTGAATGCACTCATATATCTTAACTAGGAGGGCTGTGAATTTGGACTGGAAGAACTAAATCATGGACAGTGTCTACCAGAAAAAGAGGCTACTCCAGAAGAGATGTTATGGAATAGTTAAGGTTTAAATTACAGTGTTTGTATTTGGGACAACTTCACTTAATAGAGAAATTCTTAGTCCTTGATCTTGTAGGTATTTCAGCTCTTTGTGTAACCTAAGGGAAAAAAAGGCTTTGTCTCAGTGGGTTGGGATCCCCATAGATGTGTGGGGTTGCATTTCAGGGCCATGACTGGTACTCCATGCACAGAGAGCTTTGGATGCATTTGGTAGGAAAAGGACTGAAGAGGATGCAGGGTGTGCTGTGTGAGATGGGGTGTGAGGGGACCCTCTCTCACTCTCTCCATGGGCACCTCTGGAGAGCAGGACTAGAGCCATTCCCCCAAGGGACCACTCATGATTTTTTTGTGGTGGGAATCCTGGCAGCAGGATTATTCAGTGGAATTGTTTTCCCTGACCTTTACCCCTCTGATGACAACTATTACTCTCTGGCTCTTCCTCCCTTATTTGTTGGACTGAACAAGGTTAGTGCTCTTCATATCTGTCAACCAAAGGTTTCTCCACCCTGATGGTCATCTGAACAGCAACTAAAACATAAGCCCATATATCTGAGGGAGTAAGTGTCTTTTTTTTAATTTTGAACCAAGGAGATGCAGTGTTTAACCATGCAGGAGTAAGCTGAAGGGTGGCATTTCGAAGGTGCGAGGAAGAAATATTTTAGGTAGCTTGTATTGTGAACTAGCATGATGTTTTTGGTAGGGAAGAAAGGGAAAAGTCCTTTAAAGCCATGTAGGAACATAACCAGATACACCATTTAAATGGTTAGTTAATGGTAAAATGAAATATTTCCTACCCATTAAAGTATAAATGTATTGAATCAGATTCCAAAGGTGATGTAGTATGATAAGAAATGCCAAAAGTGTTATGCAGAATGCTAACTCCTGTGAGAAAATAAGAAGAGTGCTTCACCAGTATTGTCATGACATGAACTAGTCATTATCAGTGAAAAAGCTCTGTTTCCACAGGACTTTTCCACTATATACTTTAATTAGAGGAAGAGAGTAAAAACAGTGGTATGAAAAACATCTGCTGGGGGTTTAAACCCAAAGGAATACAGCATTTCAGAGTGGGTTGTGTAAAATCACATGCAGGAAAAATATGAACTTCACATACTTAAAAATGATCACTGCCACACAACAGCAGCCATTTTCTTCATAACGTAGACACCTCTCAGTTCAGGTGCATAAATCTGAACACAGCACCATCTCATGGCATCACTGTCACTTGGTCACTCTGCTTTTTCTGTTCTTCAGCACACTCTGTGCACCTTTCTGCTTCCCAAGCTTTCCTGTCCCTTCCTCTGTCTCCAGCCTAGAGGCAACCCCGTTCACAGATGCTTCCCTGCTCCTTCCTTCCCACATCACCAGAACCATGTGCAAGTCTTCTCAACATCCTCCTACTCCCAAAATGCCAGGGTCACCTGTGGTCTGGGAAAATATCAAAAGGCAGCACCCCCAAACTCACATGCCAGTGGGAACTGACATCTTTCCCATGTGCCTGTTTTCACTCTTGGTACCCAACAACGAAGAGAACTGTGTAGCAGACTGCTGCTGGTTTTCAAACAACTGTCCACATAAAATGCAAGTTTTGTTCCTTTATTTGCTGTAAATTAGGATCAAGGGAAGCAGACTACAGTCAGGCAAGCTCCCAGGAAATAAACCTAGTATAGATTTTGCCTGCCCATGGTGAAGTTTGGCTGCCTGGTCCTCGGTGGAACTGACAGGAAGAAACAGCAGCAACCAATTTCACTGTGGATTTTCCTGTTTTTGCTAGTTCATTTGGAATATACTTAAGAAGAAAAGGTTATAGCAGATTTGATAATTTTAAAGATTTTTTTTTAGTTCCACTCAAATATTCTCAAATCAAACCCTGACTTGAAATGAAATTTGGTGGTCAAATGATGGTTTTGTTAAGAAAGTCAGAAAAGTCAGTGAGAATCCTTCAGCCACTAAATTCCAGTGTCACTGACTGAAACCTCTGGCTAGAAGATATGTGTCCCTTTTACTGTATCCCTGTGAACTCCTCCTAACTTTTTGCCTGGCACATGATAGTTTATCATGGTAGGGCTGCTTATGTATGCTATATAGTCAACTCCAACGTTAAAGGAAACAGAATTAAATACTTACTACAGACTTGTGCTTTCACACACACACACACACACACACACACACACACACAATCTCCTCTCATTGCACACATACAGGTCACTGCTTTGTTAAAACATGCAGCTTGGGCCTGTATATCATGATGGTTTGATTCAGAGAGTTTGCTCATGGGCCGGTTGCCAGGTACTGGAGCACAAGCTCGTGTAGTGTGCAAATCCTTGCACAGCTCCCTCAGCTCTGTTTCTTGTATCTTTGGCCCATGTGGGATTTGTATACATATGCAGAAGGAGGAATATTCAAATTCCAGTTTTGCCAACTCTAAAACTTTAATTTTAAGGAAACATCCTCCTGTATTCAACACATTAGCCTGTGTCATCTCATCATACTTCTGGCAGTCTAACACTGAACTGGAATGTATTATCTTCATGATCTCCTTTAATCAAGACTCAAGAATCCTTGGAGCCACAGGTCTAAAACCAGGAAATCACACTGCTTATTGAGAGGCAATCAAACACACAAGCAGGTCCTGCGTGTCTGCATAGCTTTGTGTTCAGCTGGGGAAGCTGTGTGCTCCAGGGGCAGCCATAGAGTTGCAGAAGGCAAGCCAGGCCATAGCTGCTCAACCAGCCGTGGTAGCAGGGCATGTGCACAGGCTTTCAACAGGTGGCAAGAGTAACCTCATGCACAGGATTTCTCTGCTACTAACACATGCAAATATCTGATGTGCAGAGACATCGCCAGCCTTTCCAACAGCTCCTGAGCCACTGTGCACGAGCAACTTGGATAACAGCTCTCACAAGCAAGGTGCACTGGCAGTTAAGCACAAGCAACCATCAGCATGCTGCTCTGAAGTTGAAGAGTCAGCCTGTCACATATTGAAACCATCTATAAATCCAGCAGACTTGTTGAAATGACAGTTTATGCTGTTCATGTAATTTTGAAATTATTCTTTAGCATGCAGAGGAAAATGAAGTCACATTTTCCTTAACAATTGCTGTTCCCGCCTTGTTGCATGTCACAGGGTGACCTCGGAAGCACTGACCTTGGATGTTGCTGCAGTGGCATTACTTTCCTTACCACTCCCTGGTGCACTCTCCTCAACTGTTGCTGCTGTTGGGGCTTCTGCCTTCTTTCCACTTGTTTCCAGAGAAACAGGAGTCCCTACTTTCCCCAACCCACTCACCGGGGTTGAGCTTGGACTGCTTGGTTGCCGTGACTGAGACTTATACCAGCTAGGGTAAAACAAGGGATCGATGGTTTCTGCTGTGGCCGGCACTTGGGTGTCAGACTCTGGGGTCTGTTGAGAACCACTTGGTGTCACAACCACATCCTTAATCAGGACAGATAAAGAGAAGAACAAGCAGAGTGCACCACATTACCTTTCTGCTGTAGTCACATTGTTCTGCATGCTGTGCTTGTTATATATCACTGCAAGGCATAGATTTGTCCTAGCATATGGTCTGAAAAAATTGCAATCAAAATGTGAAGCAAAACCAACTATCATTTGAATAACAGACAAGGGAAAGAAAATAAATTACTCCAAAAATAGAACAGGAGACTAGAACTAGCTGGGAGGGGGGTGCTGATGGAGAAAGGAGTGAGCAAGAGGTTTCTTAATTCAGATAAATGCCCAATTCAATTCTAAAAGCATAGAAATTCTGCATAAGAACCTCATCAACCCACACTAGCCATGAACGACTGGTGTAGGTACCTTCAAAAGACTTGCTGGGTTTTGTGTTAAGAACAACACCTTTACCAATGAGTCTATTGATATGAGCAGTCAGAAAAAGAGGAATAAAAGAACACTGGAGAGGAACACTTGCCCACCATCTTTGCCATCCATAGTAAAAGCCAAGCACGTTTGCTCTGCCAGGAAGAGGAGTAGCCAGCTGAACCATACCTCTCTACCTGCATGAAGATTTTTGGTGTTCCCACACACACTACCTGTTGTCACCACAGCATTTCTGCTTTGCCTTTCTTACACCAGAAGGCAAAAGCTGAAATACAGGTACCCCTCACACCACAACACCCACATGCCATGTCTGACTCCACACCAAATGCCTAACGGCATTTTACAATTGCTAGAGCAGCACACCGTACCTTTCTCATTTTAACCTTAGAGGTGAGAGAATTCATGTTAGTGGGCAGAATTGCTTATGTCTAGTTCTTGTTTGCATAAAACCCTACATCAGTTAGGGAATATAAGTTTAGTTAAGCCAGTGCAAATCCTCAAAAGACAAATTTTGGCTAAATCAATAAAGCATGATTGAAGAGCATCTTCACACCACTGGTGAAAACTCAGGCATGTTTTTAGATCAAAGCAAGAATTAATCTATAGTATTTGTTTTTTCTTATTTATGTGGAGAGTTTGCTACAATCAAAGATTCTCTATATGTTTTCTTTTTTTCACATTGGCCTCCTCAAATATCTTCACAAGAGCCTTTGCCTGCTCAGCAACTTCACCGGGTAAATTTGCTAAGTTAATTGTATCTAAGGCAAGATAAAGCAGCACATGGAGTGTATTTTTAATGTAGATATTTTAGAATATGTGGCAATTATGGTCTCATTCTAACCACATTCCCTAAGAAAAAGTGCTGGCCTAAAATATTCACACCCTGAAACTTTCTGCTGTTAGGTTGTAAGAGGCAGTTTCCTCTCCTGTTTTTTGTATGATATTCCTGCATCCAGCCAGACATATCCCTAGGATGAGCGGAGAAGAAGGTAGCAAATGCCACTCATAGAAAACAGATTAGAAGTATGATTGAAAAATTGATGGTGGAAAGCTCACTAAATCCAGAGGGAATGCCAAATTCTTTCAGTAGGAATCTTTAACAACTATTTCATTTACAAGTTAGTCTGAGTTAAATCACAGCAAGCAGAACATCCATTGTAATGCATTTGACTCCCAAAATGAACCTCTTCTGTTTGTAGCTTATGTATCCCATATATATCTTAATTTATCTAGCAGGTAATTTTTTTTGCCTATCAGGTGATATATTGAGAGGACAGGGTAAAGCTGCATATATGAGTGCAAGGGCTGCCCAGTGCATCGACTCCCTTAGCCCTGCTCCTGATATATGGTGCCTACAGGCCACAAGGGAGCATTTTTTTGCTGTACCAGGCTCCCTCAGCATAGCTGGCAGGGCAGCAGAGGCACTTACCTGACCAGCTGGGGCAGCAGGCAGTGGCACTGGAATGGGTTCAGCGAGGGGCCCTCCTGCTGCACTTTGTGATTCAGGGTCTTGCTGAGGTGGCTGTGATGCTGTCTCAGCCCCTTCTTCCTCCACCTCTTCCTCCTCTTCCTCCTCTCCAGAAGACTCTGTGTGGACTTCATCCAAATCTTCGTCACCCTCTGTCTTCTCCTCTTCTTCTTCTCCCTCCTCCTCTGAGAGGACACATGTAAAAAGACAGGGTTGAGCACCACGTGAAGATGGCTACAGTCTCTGTGTAATTGAAAAGCCATTTGCAATTGCATTGCAAAGTCACTGATGGTCTGCTGCCTGGCAGAGATGGTATTGGTGAGGAGCCTGCTCCCACCAGCCTGGACTGGGCACTGCTATGAAGCTGCCAGCAGGTGCTTTGTGGCAGGGAAGACACTGAACACACATCCGGCTTAAAATCTTTAGCTGGCCCTTTCCACGGGAAGGAGTAAAGAAAGTCCTGTCAATGCAGTTATCCTTGTGAAGGATGTGCAGTGCGGCCCTGCATCTTCTGGGGAGAGGATATTTGGGATGTGTCACAATCTGACAGAAAAAAAAGTCCCTCTTCCAGTTCTAGGTATAGGTTTGTTTTAAACACCATTGAAGCTGTCATCATAAATCTTTACTAGACCAGTGCTTTGCAATACATGACAGAAGGTTTGGGATACCAACAACTCTAAAACCAGACTGTCAAACTTGGTCAAACAATTGCTTTTGTGCCATCTGACACATCCTGTGGTGTGCAGTTGTGGCTCTGCTTGTTTCCAGAGAAAGCCCTTTAACAATTTTCTTCTGCATAACCACACTATTCATCCTAACAAATGTTGGACGTTGTTTAGAGTCATCCTAGCTCTTCAGAGAAACAAACTTAGATGGATGCATCAACCCAAGCTTCAAATTATGCACAGGTTCAGGTTCTGCTTGATTATGTAGAAGGAATGTAGATCTGCAAATCAAGTAATGCCCACATAATGGAGAAATGTTTCTGCAAGCAAACACACTCCTATAAACAAGAGAGCTGCCTCTGCTTCCGTGTCCCATGGCTGCAGAGCACCTCATTGACTACAGTAGGAGTTGAAAACGCAGGACTGAATTACCAATTGCCAAAGTCCTTGCTAATGCTTTGTCCCCTAGAGGTGGGTGTCACATTTCCCATCACATGGAGGGGACGTGTGTCCAGAGCACAAGGTCATGATCTTGGCAGATGCATGTATGTGGCAGCTGTGGCTGATCACAGGGATGAACTGCGCATGAGGCTGTGACTAAGGCTTGTTACTCCCAGGACAAATCCCTGGAGGTCCGTGGCTCTGCTCCTCTGCTACTGTCTGGCGCCACAGCTGCTGTCCTGCTGACCCATGTGCCAAGTACAGGCAGCCCATGGATTCCAACCCACAGACCAAGACCTACACACAGGGCATGCAGGGTCTGTCCTGGGGAACAGCCATGAATTCAGAATGTGGTGTAAGCTGTGGCAGGGGAGTAAGAGATGGGTGACAACTGCAGGAGTCTTAACTGGGCCGATAAAGGTAAATGTAAATGTAGCAGAATCCAATGCTAGCAAGCAAATTAAAGGTATCCAGATGATGATTAAAGCTGGCTATTAATAGGACAGATCTACTTATTTGAAATACTTATCTCTGTTAACTTCTTGTGGCTTGCTCTGTAAGGCAAAGAATAGGTGAGCCTAGATTTCAGGCTACTTTGGTAAATGTAGAATCACAACTTTGCATTATTCTATAGATATATTATTATATAGACGTATCACGATGTCATGAAAAATTACATGCACAAGGTGTTAAAAACATGAAAGATTATGGCAATTTTTACTTTCCTCTATAACTCTGTGATATTGAAATTCAATTATGTTTCTGTTATGTTTCTTGATTATTGTAAGAATAGAATTTTTAAACAAGTGCATTGTAGAAGTACTTCCTTTAGTAATAAACATTGTATTTCTTTAATGACTTTCTAGAGAAGACAGGTCATATAATAATAACATATTTTAGGGAAGAAAAAGAACTTTACAGAATGAGAGAAAAGCTTATTTTTGTGGTGCCTTCACATGAGGAGTCAGTAAAGACTATAGACTCAGTAAAGTGCTGAGGCCACAGAAATGAGAAGATTAATGATATCAACAGGTTATGTGATTTTTTTAACTGTGATGGATTTTTGGTTTTGATTATAATTAATTCAAAATGCTATGGTTTCAATTTGGGATGGAGAGAAAGGTTTCCTACTCAGTATCATCATGTAAATCAAACACAACTGCAACTTAAAGCAATTTTGGTGAAATAAATTACATACCTCTGTCAAAATCAATTTCTCGTATTATCTTTTCTTCTCTACTGAGGTTCACTGTGAACTGGTTCATATTTTCATACCCATCTTCTATTTTTTCCATTTGAAATCCTTTAGATGCTTCAGTAATTCTAAAACAGAGAGATTGATTATTGGCAGATGGATTTGCAGATAAATTTATAATTTGTAATTGATTGCAAAGAACAAGACTGAAGTTTAAATACTTACTTTTGTAGCAATGTTTTGGCATTCTGTGGAAACAAAAAGGAAATTACTTCTTAAATGGTTCCACTTTTTTTAGAAATGTTATGCATTTAGATCTAAGTCTTACATTGGCTGCTTCTAAATGCGCTAATAGAGATCTCATAAGTGACAGCTATGACATCTATGAATGAGATCAAATTTGCATGGTAGTTAGTACACAGCTGAGTAAACATTTTAGTTCATGAAAGACTTTTTAATTAAAACCTGAACATGACGAGAAATATGTATAATTGTTAAAAAGAAACAAAATGGAAATATTTTTACTCTTTTTTTTTGCTGTGTTTGTGGTAAAGGGCAATTCTTCTGTTACTTTGGTTCTGTATCTTTGGTCACAGTAGCTATACCTTTGATTATCCATAAGGACATGACTTCTGGAGAGACAAAATTCTATTTGTCTTAAAAGAATATTGTTCTCTTCAAAGGCAATTCTTCGATGAAAATAAGTGGGGGTTGGGTTGGTTTGTTTTGGGGTTTGAGTTTTTAATTTCTTTCTGTGTTTGAAGATTTTGTTTGTTTTGTTTTGTAGAAAACACTTTTCCAGACTTTAATATAGAGGAGTTGTAAACTTGCAAGACAAAAATCCTACATCAATGAATTCAGTGGACAGGCTGCTAATGGTTTCCTACTCACCTCTCCTAAGTTTATAGTAAGAAAACAGAAGGAAAAAGAACAAATAAAGGCATAAAAATGTAACTTACAACATAAACATTTAACTCTTGAAACATTAGCCACTTTGTCAATATGCAAATGAAACCTATAATTCACAGTAATTCATGTACAGATGAACATATTTTCCTGCCATGATATTGGTGGGAAAATAAAGATTTGTTGGAAAATGTTTAAATTTCTGTTTCTTCTTTGAGGACCAGGAATTTGTTCACAGGATAGCATATTTTGGTGCAAATAGCAAATACTTATGTTCTAGATCTGTACACTTTCCACAAGAAGACTAGTCATTTGTCTGAGCTGATTCAAATGTTTAAAAAATGAATTTGTATAAATGTTCACTTAAAGATAACCAAATTCTGAATGGGTCTAAAATTGAAAAATACTTAAATAGTGTATCAATAAACCTATCATTCTTTTCATATTTCTATTTATAGAAATTATACCTGCAAAAACACGGCCATTTCTGGTTCTTCCATGAACTGGATACCTGATTCAACTAGTTTTGACACAGCTTCCAAATGATCTGCATACTTCTTCATCAGGGAGCGAACGTGTTCCAGTTTCTCCTCTTGGGTTCTAGTGATTATTTGTGTCATCTCATTTTTTCTTTCTTCCAGGACAGAATAGAGATAATCAAATTTTTCACACAACTGCTCTTTCTGTCGTCTGCAACATTCCTGTGAATCATTTGGTTTATGTTAAACATGTTATGTTCTTAAAAGAGTTTCTATTTTTACCGTTACTTGGAAGTGTTTTCATCAAAGAAATTCCTCTTTCTGAACAGTGCAAAGGATTCTGAATGACCCCAGAGACTTTTATAATTTTCAAAGTCCAAGCTATTGGAACAAAAGCTTAAAAACTGTTCTCAAACTGAATTTCAGGCTGCTGAAAGCCCCCAAACAGGTTATTGTATAACTTGTCAGTCTGTTAAAAAAATGTAAAAGGTATTTATGATGTCTGTAGTGATACATCAAAGTCTGCAGAAAAAGCAAAAGCTCCCACCGTATTAGCAGCGGGTTCATTTGCGCGAACAGAACAGTTTTAAAAGGAGCGGTCATCTCAAATCAGCTGTGGAGAATTTGCTTTTTCTACCAGAGTACCTGGAACAATCCTGGCTGGGCTTGATTTTTACATACACCCTCTTAGACTCTATTTAGACAATAGGTGTCCGTTATATTCCATTTACTGTGCACTGAATAAGGTAGACGTTCTGTGAAGAAAATGGTGTGTGACAGAATCACAAAGAAAAGAAAGAGGAATCAGTTTCTAACCCTAAGTTCAGGCACCAATTTTCACATCATTTTTAGAGACACTTTTATTGTCCTTCCGACCAGACAACAGCGTATTTCACGGAGTAAGGAGGATGGGTTTGATGACTGCTGCATTGAGCGCTCTCTGAAAAGAACAAAATGCACTTGTAAGGGAGGATTTATGGGGAGGAAATGGGAGACAGGTTATGTATAATGTCTGAGGTCTACCAAATAGAAGTACTTGAGTCATCTGTGTGCTCCAGGGCATAACCTTATTGTGGTTATGCCTGGTTGTGGATGGTGGTGATTGTTTAAATCTCTTTCCTAGGAACTGAGTCTGAATCAATTCCTCATCTTTGTCCCTTGAGGCATAATGCTGAGATTCTGGCAGCACAGGACTATTAACAGTCCCACAGTACTTTTGAAAGTGATAAGACTGATTATTCATAGCACTTGGCCAGAGAGAATCCCACTTTTTTTCTTGACTTTCAGTCAGAGCTCATTCCTACGAGTGGTGACAGTCTGTTCTGTATTGTTCAAGGGAGAAAGACTTTCAAATACATACATTTGGCCAAAAAATCACTGTCTGCATTGGCAGGGTGGGGGTGGGGAGTGGGGAGAAGTGAATACACATCTTGTTGCATTGATCCATGTATCCGCATCTGCTTCCCAGTGGGAAAGGCTAGGCTAAACAGGCACTCCTAGAAGGGGGTGCAGGCTTGTCCTACCCTTCTGAAGGTCCTGCCACTTCCCAGAAATTCCTGATTAGTGCAGTTATAAAGAGGGGTTAAGGACATTTTCAAACAAAGTGAGTCATGGTTCCTGGGTGTCATTTTATTGTTCTCATCTCAAATAATTTTCTTCTCCTCTTTCACTCTCTCCTAGCTTTCTCCTTGTGAAATGTCATTCAGATCACTTGCAAAACAACCTTGATTTCAAGACAGGTGTGTGCTATCTTTGTCATTTGATACAGGACAAGTGTTAGGGAAAGAAGAGCAAGCAAGAGATAGCAGGGTGCTCTGAGAGATCCTTCCCTATCTCTAAGCTCTAATATAAAGTATTTCCTGCCAGTATATATTATAGAGCTGTGCCTCTCAAGAGTGAGAGTGCAAAACAGGTTCCTAACTGCAAATGCTGAAATATATCTGAAATATTCTCTTTCTGAATAAAATGTTCACATACAAAGTCCCTGCCTGATGGAATTACCCTAATCAGATTCTGTGTAATCAAAAAGGTTAACAGATATGTGACTTTCCATTATAAAAAGTTGCCAGCCTTTTTGTTTTTTTAAAGCATAGCTACAGCAAAAAGAAAGGAGTCCTTGCTACTGAGCATGAGACTCACTGCTTGTTCCAAAGGATCTGTGTTGACTGGCCTATGGTATTAGCATTTGAAAGAAACACTGTAATTTTTCCTTCATCATTTGACTCATATTATTTACAGGGCTAAACACTACTTAATTATTTATTAGAGTTTTCCAGTATTTAGCATTTTATAATCCTTTCTCAATTTTCAGTACAGTATGTGGATTTGGTCTACCTTTCAATTAGTTAAAAACTATACTAGTATTGATCGATTTTTTTGTTGTTATTCTGTTTTTCAGGTTTGCACAGGAGCAATAGCTAAATATTGAACTGTAGGGTATTACTTTATCTAAAAGGAAAATGATTGTGTATTTTCTACTAAAGTAGGTATTTACTATTCTCTGCCAAGTGTTAAGCAGAGAGAAGAGACAATCCTGGATTGTAAAAGTTATTTCCATGTGTGAACATTTCTCAGTTACAGCTGCTGCTTTTCATCTTCAAGGACAAACTGATGTCAATTCAGGCGAAGCTCTTGTATGGTAGGAAATGTGATTGCTTTAAATGTAACATGGAAGTGCCAAGGTAAAGTCTGAGATCTATTTTCTGCAATTTTTGACTTTAAAGGTGAAAAACCTGCTAAAACATCTGAAGGTAAAATGGCTGCACTTTTTCTGGGCTTTGACTTTAAAGATTAGGCTTTAGACTGAGTGGATGACACTGAGAAAGCTAGTTTTAGATACTGTTATTTTTCTTAAGGTATTTTTATCACAATGTTTTCTCCATACTTCAGACTAGATGTTTGAAACTTTGTTTCTGGTTCAGCTAGTTCAACTTAAATGAGTGTAAGGTTTTGCTTTAGTATTATTCAAATTTCTGCAGTTAACCTACTTGAAAGGCTTGTTTCTGTATGCAAAGTCCTGATAGCAGCCAATTTCATCCCTGCAATGTGAAGGCTTTTTGACTACAGAGTTCTGACTGCCACTGATGTGCTCTCTCATTTACTTGGGCTAATGTTTTACCTTCTTTGAACCAAACTAGGACAATTTTTATACTTCCTTGCTCTGAGGAAATAGGAGCCTTGGGGAACTGTGTACATAGATTGTGTAATCAATTTTTCTTACCAGTTAGAATCTATACATCTTGTATTAATTTCCTTTTCTCTACTGTTTCTCTTTTCTGCTGCAGCTCTGAAGGTCAATATAATTCTAATTGGGCTGAGAGGGATGCAATTCCTTCACTAGATGCTTCATCAAACTCTTATCACAAAATCAATTCATATGAGCTCCTTTCAGCCTATTGCTCTGTGATGCTCAAATTGGTCAAAGTTGATATTTACGTTTGCTTTGCTAATGCAAAGCTCTCGGAGAAAATGAAAGCCACTTCTGCTATTAAATGACACAAAATTAATTCCAGCTCTTTCAGAGTGAGACTTTTACTAGAAAATCCAGTGAGAACTGAAACTACTCTGTGGCATAGACTAAGGCTCTGTTCACAGGACTACTTAGGCTTCAGACTAATACTGGTCCTTTACAGTTCTAGAACCTGACTTTAGATGTTAAATGGGCTGCGAGTTGATGGCATCGTACTGGATCTGCTTTTAAATTCAGTGGTATCTTATTCCACTACAAATGTTGAGCAAGATGTGCTGATATCAATTCTCCTTACTCTTTATCCTCCCCCACATGGCCAATGTCAGAGGTGCGAAGAGGGATCCATCCTTGGGTTGAGGCAGTACATCTTGATAATGTACAAAGCCACAAGTAATGGCTTAGTGAAATGATATGGGAATGTATTTGGTTCAAGTGAGGTCTGCTAGAGAATGGTCATTACCAGAAGTTTAAAAGATGGGACTTCACACTGAAATAGCTGCTTTTAAAGAGGTGGTACCTACCTCAACCGTCTTGCAGGTCTCCTCCAGCTGCGTGACTATCCCTTGCACTCTGTCATTGCTCCCCACCAGGACTGCGATGCCATCACTCAGCTCAGACTAGGCATTAGGGGGAGAGCAACAGGAGGGTGTTAGATACTGTCCCACTTAAGGGTGGCACATCTAACAGTGGGGAGCAGGAGACAAATAAGGCATATGAGGGTATTAGCTTGTCTTTCCACCAGAACTGAGGAAAACTGGAGCTCTATGTGTCCACAAGATACCTGCCAGTACTTTGACATTTGTTTCCTCTCCCAAGACACTATGAAAACGCTGACATTTAGGAACTTTTGGTTGAGAAAAAACTGTGGTTTTGAAACTTGTAATGGAGAAGAAACTGGAAAGGAGGAAGCACTTTGTTCTAGGAAAATCTTCTACACACTTTTGTCTGAAGAGCTGTTTCAAGAGACCGAAAATATTTCATTTGGGTTTGTTGAGAGGAAAGACTTTGTCTCTGGGGAGTTGTTTTTTTCAGTGTCTGGTACACCACTGTGGTATTTCCTTGAGGACTGTAGCCCTTGGCCTTGGAGAGAAAAAGAGGTGGCCCGTGGACCTGGAGGGATCAAGGTGTTACTGAGCCCCTGGCATGTGGACAGTGGGTTTGGGTCTTTGGTGAGAGGGGAAGGGAGAAAAGGAGGAGAAGAAGATGGAGACTGAGCCACTGGCACAAGGAAAATGAGTGGAGGAAGGAAATGACCTGAGTGTGGGGATGGAGAGCACTGTGAGGTATCCTTAGGAGAGATAGAGACACCTAGAGTCCCTAGGGAACTCGGGGAAGATGCTGGAGAGGGCAAAAGGCTCTTGGCACACCACTGTAGTAACAGAGACAACTGTGTACGTGGCCTCCACGGCTTTGTAAAGGATCCTCTGAAGCACACATCCTGCAGCCTCCAACTTACACCTCCCATCTTGGGCAGGACAGCCCCTTTTCACAGGCACTCTGGGAAGGAAAGCACAGCTTGTAAATCTCCATGCAAAAGGAGTGACTGGGGACATGGATTCAGTCCAAGAAACTTCTTCTCCTTCTCCCACCTTTTTTGATTGAAAAGGATGTTTGCAGCTACTTTCCTAAAGTGACGTCTCATTTATAGTTTCCACACACACACATCTGTGTGACAAAGTTGGAGGCTGGGATTGCAAACTTGGCCTGTCTGATTGCTTGCCCCACTGGGGCCATCCAGAAAAATGAGCTGTTTATCTCAGGAGGATAACCCAGTGAGTCAGGTTTTAAATTAATACTGTATTAAAAATAAACAAGTCTTCTACTGGTGACAGCAAGGGCAGAGGATATTAGGTACATCCTGTGCTGCCAACTATTGAATGTTCCTGCATTCACTTGCAGAAAGAGGTTTTTCACTTAACTTTTCTTAAAAATGGGATGCTTAAATGTTAAAGTGCCTGATAGAAAACTACTTGATTTGAAACGATCTGTTCTATTTCAGTTCATGTGTCGGAAATCCCATTTGTTTTTCTGATCTAAAAGCACTAAAAAAAAAGTGTTAGGAACATCAAAAGAGAGATCCTCAGCTTCACATCAAATCGCTCTCTAAAATGTTTGCTCATTATAATAACAAAATTTGGGACAATGTAATATCTTTCTGTGTAATCTCTCATAGATTTATTTTCCTGTATTTAAAGCCATTCCTACAGGTTTATGAGAACCTTTCACTCACACACAGGAGTGCCAAAGGCACCCCAAGACCCTTTGGGAAACTCATAGGAAGCCCATGGGAATACTCTCCTGTGAATGGTCCCGCCACTTCCTGGGAGGACTATGAGATACACAAAGATATTTACCTTCTGTTGTTGGTAAACATTTGTGAGAGGAGCAACTTGACAGTCTTTGTGGGCACCAAAGACTTTGCACAAGGAGCAGGTGGGCATTTCACAGTTCAAACAGTAGATATTAATTCTCTCATCTTCATGCTCTTCGCACATTGGCTGGTCACACTTCCTTTCAGGTCTGCAAAAGAAATACAAGTTTAAAACAAACTTGGTGCTTATGAGTTTCTCATGACCACACTTACAGTATTAGCATGAAATATGGTAGATATGAAGAGCAGCATCCAAGTTCGACTTGAGCATGAGCATAGACGTAAATGTGTTCTGTAAGATGACTGAATAGACAGTGGTACAGCTTAATGTCCTGACCCCATAGGATGTGATGACAATTTAGCAACTTGACTTCATATGGGGACTCCCACATGAATGAGGAATGAGACTTGGAGTGTGACAAAACCCTTGCTCATATTTAAAAATTTAAATAACCTCACTAAACTTGATCTCAGACTACTCATGTATTTTAATTAGAATGTTATCTAACATCTGTTTGAAATATGAAGCATATGTAATTTCTTTCTGGTTCATCATACAAAATGTTGGGCACTTGGCCTTAATGCAGCAAAGATTTTATGAAAGCTCTTGAAGCCTAAAATTAAAATCTGACACCAGGTAAAACTGAGGCCATGGGGACTGGAGTGTAACAGTCACCCAGATGAAGTTTGTGGCACAGGTTTAGCTTATACAGTGTCAAACATTTAATGGTTGGTTAGTCTATTGTACCCATCGCAGAGGGCATGGGTTACACAAGGAGCGTTCCTCTCCTCGGCTAAGGCAGGAACTGTCACCATGTTATAGCTCACTCCTGAGCTTCTCTTCACCAAAATGATTTAGCTGTACATGCACAAGTCTACACAACCTGCTGTTTTAGGAACTAATTTAATTGCAGCTTCCTTCAAATGAGCCACTTAGCTGACGTTTCCAGTGCAATGAGAGCTCTGGTCTGATGCGTGTGGGCAGGGCGGTGCTTTTCTGAGCCCATGCTTCAGGCTTAACACCCTGTGCACTCTGTGGTAAGCACGTGAGTGTGTGGTGATGTGGTGCCAGAAGACACATCAGTAGACTGATGGAGAGAGTGTGTCTGAGTGTTCAAGCTTCCAAAAGCCACCACTTCTACTGTGGCAATGTTAAATATTTCCAGCATAAACCATTATCCCTTTCTGCTACAATCTGGAATAGGAACTAAGACTTACCTATAACAAGTGGAGCAGTGGCATCATATAAATACATCTTTTCATCATTAGATAGAAAATATTTTCCTAAATTATAGAACTTAATGGAATTGCATGGGAATGTTTTTTAAAGCCATTCTACAGAGCTCTGTAGCGAGGAGGCAACCAGTCATTCTATTAAAGCTTAAAAATGTATGGAAAAAAATCACTATTTTGTATTATATTACAGTAGAATTTTTCCATACAGTTTGGTAGATTGGATATAACATTTATTTTTTAATGACAAAATACAGAATTTTATCGTGTGAAGGGAATGGAATGTGATCAGTTAGATGCATACTAAAAAAAATCAAGCAAGAAAAATAATGTCTCATACTTTTTGTTTGTTTGTTTTTGTTTTTGTTTTTTTGTAATTCAGGAGGGCCCTGGGATTTCAAGTGTTGATAAGGAAAATCTATAATGTGAAATATAACATGATATACCAGAATAAAACAAGATGAACACTTCTGAAGGAAGCCTGTATTATTTGGGTCAGATTTCCAGCACTCATTAACATAAGGAGCATTGTCAAATCCAGCATCATTTCAATGCTAATCAAAAGAGGCGTGTCTCCTCCATAAATAAAGCTTTACATTGTTAGCAGATAACTGCAAACAGCCCCTAAAATATTCACATAATAGTGCACCAGTGGGAGGGCCCATGTGTGAGGGCAATATAATGAATTTCAAAGTGATTAAATAGGCCTGAAATAGTGGCTCTTCCTGCAAGTATTTACAAGACCAGAGCCAGAAACTACTAGAGTTTTATTGGACACTGGAGTTGTGCCAGTTACATGAAAGACACATTGCACAGAGCAAAAAGGTGATGGTGTCAAGCAAGTTCAGCCAGAAGCAGCCAACCTTCAAAGGTGCCGCAAAGAGCTGGAAGAAACCTGGCAGAACTCCCTGAACTAGTGGGGCCCTGAAGATAGTGTCAGAAGACTAGAAATAAACAGATCTACAGTCTCCTTCCTATGCTGTGCAAAAGGAAAGGATTTTAGCACCACGTTCTTCCTGGACTTCAGAGAGGATCCTCTAGGTCTGTGCTGGTGTAGCAAAGGCCAAAACACAACCTCTAAGTATAAAATGGTGATAGTTTCTGAAAGAGGAGATTAAAAGGTAGCTGATAGGAAAATTACTTTTTGGCTTTAGTAAGAGAAAGGGTTCACCACAGCTGTGCTTGTGACCAAAGAAATGGCAGGTTGCTGAAATGTCCTGATAGCTTTGTGGTCTCGTTCTCGGACTCTGTTCTTTGCTATCCTAAGTGTGTGTTTGACTGCTACAGGCTTATTCTTTTACATTAAAACTGGGTTTGGACCTTAATATGCAGAGAGTTGTGTGTGTTTTGTGGAGAGGAGGATTCTCAGGTAAAGTAACTGTTAGGAGGGGCGCACCTAGACTGCTGACTGTGTCCAGTTCCAGACTCCCCAGTACCTGAGGGACATTGACATAGTGGAGAGAGTTCAGCAAAGGGCTGGGAAGATGATTAAGGGTCTACAGCAGCATTCCTGTGAGGAAATGCGGAGAGAGCTGAAACTTTCAACCTGGATAAGAGAAGGTTAAGGGGAAATCTTAACAATGACCTTGATCTTATCAATACCTTTGGGTATCTAAATACTTGAATGGAGGGTGTAAGGAGGATGGAATCAGGCTCTTTTTGATGGTGGCCAGTGCCAGGACCAGAGGCAATGGGCACAAACCAAAACTGTTCCCTCTCAACATTGGGAAACACTTTTACTGTAAGAGTGACTGAGCACTGACACAGGTTGCCCAGGGAGATTGTGGAGTTTCCATCCTTGGAGATACTCATAAACCATCTGGACATGGTCCTGGGCAACCGGCTCTAGATGGTCCTGCTTGAGCACAGCGGGTTTGGATCAGCTGACCTCCAGAGAGGCCCCTTCCCATCTCAACCATTCTGTGACCCTGTGATTTGGTGAGGAAATGCAGAATTGCTGAGCACATAAAGAAGCACACTATAATGAAGAACAGAGTAATACTTTAGGAAAACTGCTGTTTAGTTAGAAGGCATGTTTTCCTCAGGATTTTTTCAAATCCAAAAAGGTCCCTACCAAAATCTTGAACCCAACTTTGATAGTGTTTTTACTGAGGCTCTTAAGAGAGCCATAGCCCTTCCTGTACCTTCACATCACCCACAGTGTCTGCACTTGGTCAGAGGACGGAGAGAATCTGCATGACTGTATGAGGCACATTATGTGAAGTCATTAAATATTAAATTGTGTTTGCTTCAGTATCAGTCTTGAGCATACAGCACTAATGACTGGTCTCCACCTGACTTCACACTGCTTACTATGACCCTTTGATTCTGATAGTAAAGCCAGTTTCCACTGTCCAGTTCACTTTCCAGTGTCCAGTCTAGACATTATTTCAACAGTTTGTCAATAAACATGGCACAGGAGACAGTGTCTAAAGTCTAGATAAACAACATCCTCTCATGCATGGAGTTAGTCCTATCACTATAAATGGCTATCATGTTGGTCAGGCTGATTTCTTCTTCACAAATCCATGCTGACTGTTTCTAATCACCTTCTTGTCTTGTATATATTTGAAAAGGGTTTCCAGGAGGATTTGCTTGAAGTAGTTTCTAAGGACCAGCATGAAGGTGACAGGGCTGTAGTTCCCCACATTCCAGTACTTGCACTCCTTGAAGATTGGAGGAACATTTGTTTTCTTCCAGTCCTGTCCAATCCACAGGAAACTATCCCACAATTACCACAGTCTTTCAAAGATCATTGAGAGTGACCATGAAATGACATCAGTCAGCTCCATCACTACTTACGGATGTCTCCCATGAGGACATCCAATTTTTTTTAATATCCCATAACCTGATCCCCCTCCACCAAAAGCAAATCTTCCTTGCTCTAAACTTCCCCGCTGGTCTCAGGTCTTGGGATTCCTGAAGACAGAACTTATTAGCAAAGTCTGAGGTGAAGGTGGATTTGAGCACCTTGGCATTTCCTATTTCATTTGTTACATGACCCCCTCCTCCTTGTAGCAGTGAACTCTCCCTATTCTTCCTTCAGCTGCTGATGTACCTGTAGAAGCTCTCATTAGCCGTCACGTCCTTTGACAGATTCAGTTCCAGGCAGGCTTTGGCTTTTTTAACTTCATCTGTACATGCTTGGGCAGTGTCTCAAAATCTTCCTGAATCACCTCACCACCTTCTTTTTGCTTTGTTTTTAAACTTCTTTTTTTGGTTTTGTTTTGTTTCTTTTTTAATATTTTATTTCTGTCAGGAGCTCCCTGTTAATCAATGCAGATACCCTGTCACCACTGCTTGAGTTCCTGTATGTGAGGATAGATCATTTCTGACCTTGGAGGAGGTGTCCTTGAAAATCAACCACAATGATGGACTCTCTCAAAAGCAGTGAAAAGCCCACTAATACCCAGGGGATAAATGGGACTTGAAAAATGAGAAGACTAGAGACATTCATATGGACATAAGGATTCCTGTAGCTCTGTTACAGTAATATGAATACCTGGCCCAAGAAAACTATTGATGCAGGTGAGCTTGAGGCTTTGTGTCTGTGGGAAGTTGGAGAAGATCCAGATGAGCTCGCTCCTCATCTCTTTAACTGCACAGCCTGTGGGGCTCCTCTTGCAGCATCCTTGCTTGGTGACCTCTGGTCAGGGAGCTCAGTTCCCTGGCCCAGCCTATTTGAGATCCCCAGACACCACTGCAGCCTGTCCTGGAGAGCCACATCCTCCCCTGGGAGCTCAGACTAAGGCCTTGAAGGTGTCAGGGACAGCTGTTTCTGGCGGTTCTGGCTACCCAGCCCTGCAGCAGGTCACCACCACCATCGCGGAGCCTACACAGGCTGCCCTCAGGACAGTGCCTGCTCCCTGCTACACACACTGGGGCTGCAGGGACAGCCTGTACCTTGGATTCTCCCTGGCAGGGGCAAGGCAGAAAGAGTGCTTGACCCTCCCTGATCAGGATTCAGCTGGTAACAAACCCCAGAGCATCTTTTGATCTGGAACAGCCAGCTGAGCTCATTAGAGGCTGTCAGATCTTACAAAAATTCCCAGCATCCTGTTGCTATCCTTTTCTGGTGGCATCAGGCATCCTGATATTCCTCAGATAGTTCAAGGTATTAGTGGCCTACAGACTTTCAAAATTTGGTTTAATTTTTAGCTAACTCCATTTCCACAGGGTTCAGTCCTTTGCTGTTCTTTAAAGCTTTGTAGGAGCCACCTCCTGCTTAAAGATTTCTTTCCTTTGTTGCTAATACATTCTAAATTGGGTGACAGGCTATGCTGCCATCAGCTGGAATTTGATGAGCAATGGGATAAAAGACCATATGATGTGATATTTAGTAATAGGAGGGGCTGCATGTGATGACTCAGGCAGACTCTCCCAATCCCATAGCCATGCCTGCCCCAGCTTTTATTTAAAAAAATCCCCCAAACCAATTCCTTAATTCAAATAGAAATTCCAATTGCAAAAAAACCCCAAAACAAAACAAAACAAAAAACAAACCAAAAAAACCCCCAATTAACCCTAAAACCAAAAAACTTTTAAAATAAGCTACTTTTGTGTAAGAAGGATAAAAGGCTTGTTACCTGGATGAATTCACCTCACTCTCCTAAGTTCATGTAAAATACAGCTAAGTGATGGCATCATTCTGGGACATGTAGTTGTAGTGAGTTATACCCACAGGAGGACTCTAGGGGAAGAGGCTCCTGTCTGTAAATCACAGGTGCTCCCAATTTAAAGGGTTGTCTTGGGAAGAAACAAAGAGGCAAAGATCACATCTATCCTTTCTCCTATGTACCTCTGCCAGACCTCAGCTATTAGTATGGAAGAGACTGGTACAAAAGGGAGAAGTGCAGAAGACTTATTTCACTTGACTTTTTGGTTTCAGTGGGACAGCACAGGGTAAAGCTGTGGCAGATCTTGCTCACACTCAGGGAAGCCCGAGGAATGTTAGGCAGAGGGAGATAAGCAGCTGAGGCCCACAAAGGGCCAAATAGTTTAGATAATGCTGTTATGCAGTGCTGCTCTACGTAACCCTGACAACAATTTTCATTGTAAGGACATACATGAAGGTTAGATAAGCACCTTAACAGATTAAATAAATGAACCATTTGGACAAATATATAAACAAATATATGTTTATATATTTTTTTCTATTCTCCCCTTTTACTTATCATGTGTTTATTTCTGTGAAATTTGAAAGAAATCTACTAAATGTATTCTTGCATTTCTGTTTTACTGAATTTTGTTCCAATTGCCCATGAATTACATAGGGAAAAGGAGTTGTACTTTGTTGTTTTTATAAGTTAAATACAACTGTGAGCTGAAAAAAAAAAAAAAGCAAAACCAAGGATGACATGAGGCTGCACATGTACAGCTTATTTGGTAAAAGCAAAGTCCACCATCGTGGCTTTGCTGATTAATTTCCTCTGAGATTTTCCTGACTAAAATAATGTTTGGGTATCAATGACACACACAGGGGAAGATGACCTTCACTCGGCGCCGAGCGCAAAGGGCAGCAGAAAGAACAATTTTAAGCCAGCTTCGTGCTCTCCAGTGCTTTGGAGTTCCCACCTATGCCCAGCTACAATAGTCTTCAGAGGGATTCAAACAACCAAGAATAGCCAAAGCCACCATCAGGCTCCAAAACATTCTCTCTGCTGGTGACTGTCCTCCTCTGCCTCCTTTAGGTACTGGAAGGCTGCTCTAAAATGTCTCTGGAGCCTTCTGTTCTCTAGGTTGAACAACCTCAACTCTCCCTCTAGGTTGAACAACGTCAACTCTCTCAACCTGTCTTCAGAAGAGAAGTGCTCCAGCCCTCTGATCATTACTGGGTCCTGCCTCTGGATTCACTCCAGCAGGTCCATGTCTTTCTTGTGCTCAGGACCCCAGAACTGGATGCAGTACTCTGGATGCAGTACTGCCCCCCTACGAAGTTCTCCACAGTGGTGTCATGCATCCAATCCATCCAAAGAAGAGGGATGAGAAAACATTTTTCTGTTGCTGGATCCATTACAGATCAAATGCAGGAAATTACAATCCAGGAGTAGTCTTACTTTTTAGAATTAACCCATTACTCTGCCCTGAGGTCTTGATTCTTGTGCACAGCCACACAGCTCTGATACGTATTATTTCTGGCTATTCCTTCTCCTTTGTGGACTCCTAAATAAGACTTGATTTGATGAGTTTGCATCCCAATCTGACAGGAATGGAGATTTTTTTATTACTGAGTTTTGATTTGACATTATGATGCAGCGTACCTTCTGTGTGAATTTCAGTTTTCTTCTTGTTTGCACTGTCTGTCCCTCAGGATTTTCTATAACAAGATTTGAAATTCTTTTCCTTCTTTAGCATGAGAACACACAGGTTAAAGACAAATAAGAATTGTCTGAACTGTTTTTACAATAAATTTTATGAACCAAGCTACTTTCCCTCTATTTATGTGAGTGGCTGTGCTGACCTCAAGGGCTTTGCTTGCACTGGTAAGTGTTGCCCATGTGAATAAGCCCAATCTTCTGCTGCAAGGGAAGCTCAACATGTCTTTGAACACAGTTTTCTGTACTCAGTGAGAACAGACTTAATTGCACTAAAAGCAGACAGGCTGGCATGGCAGCACAATCCCTTTCCACATTTCCAAGAGAGAAAACAACTAAATCAACATCATTGTGTGCCAAATAGAAAGACCAAGGGTCAGTCCCCTAAGCCATGTCTGCTTTTGTGTCAAACCCCCTCTGAAGGACACACATTCCCTCATTACCTTGTGGACTCTTGCTTGTAGATGTCGATGATATTCTCCACCAGCAGGTTCCTTTGCAGCCCGTAGACACCGTGTCGGTCCAGGACCACCTCATGCCTGCAGGAGGGACAGCGGAAGCGGCCTCCAGATGCCACAGTTGTACCTCCCCTGGTCGGCAGATAGGGGTTGGAGGCCTGTTCTTGCCAAGTAGTATAAGGAGAGGAGGGTAAGTCCATGAAAAACCATGAAAACCTCTACCAAAAGCACCAAATGGTAGGAAACCATTTGTCACTATGCCCAATAAGAGGGTAGCTCTGACACACCACCCCTTGGGAAAGCACCTGGTGACTGCTGGTGAGGGGCCAGTCCCTCAGCTCACACTTGGCCATGTCCCCGCAGCGAACAGGTGACACTTTCACCTGCTGTGAGCTCAGCCCTGGCCCCCGGGGACATCAGCTCTGGCTTTAAATCACTACCCCTACCTCGTCTCACCAACTGTTAAAATCAATCAGTCAAAACATGTAAAAAACCTGCTTTCCCATTCATTCCAGCCAGTGCTGCTTGGGAAGCAGAGCTCTCTGTGGGAAGAAACCTACCTGAAAGATGTCACTGGCACATTTCCGACAGAGGTTGTGCTGGCAGGGCAGGATGACCACTGGCTTGGTGAACATCTCCAAGCAGATAGGGCAAATCAGCTGTTTCTCTAGGTTATCCATAGTTTGCTGCTCTTTGGAGAAGGACTTGTAGCTCAGGGAGGTGCTCATCCCTAGCTTTTCCAGGGGCATGCGCTCAGGACCACTGCCTTGTGGAGAGGTTTCTGGGTTAATTTCCTTTGAAATAAGTCCAAGGCTGTGCTGGGATCAGAGACGCTCTGGGTTTCTCTGACTGGAGGACATTGTTTAAGCGAGGGGCCAGAGGGAGCCGGGGCTGTTTTTAGCAGCGCTGCGTCACAAGCTGCTGTCCTGCCGTGCCCATATATGCGCGTGAGAGGAGGACAGGCTGGGACAGGTGACGGCTGCCAGGGGAGAGGGGGCACGCTGGAGAGGCCCTGGCTCTCCTCACTCACACATGGTGGCCTTCTCCCCTTGAGGAGGAGGGGGAGCAATAAGCAAAGGCTATCCGCTCCCTTCCTTTATCTTTTCAGAGCAGTGGAGAGAGGAAAGGACTGCCCCAGCCACACACTGAAGCCTAATAAATGCCATGATCAAGCAGCCATGGCCATGAGATGCAGCCTGTAATGTTACCCGAGTGTTTTGGCAAGCTACAGGATCTTACCTTTCCAAGGTGTGAAGTACACGTGGTTACTGGAGAAGACAACAGGAGCAATGGCTGTTCTGGAGCTTGGACACTTCAGGGTGTAAACATCTCACCACCTTGAAAAACAGATGAAAAATAATTGTCTGCGTATAACTATGCCTAAGTTTCTTCTGGTAAAACTTGGGGTTTAGGAACTGTAACACAAGAATCTAACATGACTATTCATGGCATTAACTCCATGGCAGCTTAAATATGCATGAAAAACATTATTTGAATTTCCTGATGAGAAAGAAACAGAAGAAATACAGTGTGAAAAGCTTTCATTTGTGCTGCAAGAGAATAGGTACTAATTGTATATGCTCTCTCTCTGCATAGTTTAATTAAAATATATTTTAGTTTTGGGCACTGCTGTGTTTATATCTGTTTATTAGACACTGATATCCCTCTCAGCTTGGCAGTTATTCCAGAGTTATTTTTAAAATGACAATTTCCCAGATAATTTGTGACATGTGATGCCTGATCTTAAGGGAAAGCCATCTGTGCTTCTACTTGCCAGTAATTTATCACACAACTGTACAAGCAATAAATATCTTATCCCCAAATTTAAGCCAAAGTCCCTGTGTTACTGTATAAAATTACTTTGCCAGTGTACTGTACATGTAACCAGAATATTGTCTTCTCTTTTAATCAATAACTACAACACTTTCTCTGTTAAGTGTCTTGTAGAAACCTCCAAAATTTATTCTGCCTCATGCCTGTATAGGGCTTGCATCTGAAATATGCAACAGAGCAGCTGAGTGAGTCCCCTATGCATCCAGGGGTAGACTCTAATTCCAAAAAAGGGCCCTTTTTCTGCATGCAACACCAGTCTGGAAACTGCGCACTTCAGGAAAATATAAAAGTGAAGGTTTTCATGGTTTTCTGCATGAAAATTAATACTATTCTCTGCATTCAATGGTAATGAATCACATTAAATTAAATGTATTATTGGCTATTTTATCTTCCATATCTTACATGCTGCTTAAATGTTTGGGTTTGCAGCCCACCAAGCTGGAAATTCCCCAGTGTAAACTTACATGCATGTTTGTCAGCAGTCCCATGAACACAAATAGATTTTTCTGAAGTCTTGCATTCACAGGAAATTAGTGATAGCTTAGTTAAACCCATTTTAAATTACACTTTTGCTTCAACTGCCTTGTGCAGACAAGATCCCAGAGTCGAGTGGGAGAAGCTGCTCCTGCAGCTGAGCCACAGACAGCTGGGTCTCTGGCCGGGCTGGCAGGGAACCTTCCCTGGCAGCAGCAAGAAGATATTTCTCTTCTTTCCCTCCGCGTCATGGCTGGGTCAGAGGTGACTTTTGCATCTGGAGGAATTTGAATGCCTCATTCCGGCCCTCCTAACTTTGAGTCAGCTGTCCCTTACACATCAAAATCTGCTTCAGTAAGGAGCTTTGAATTAGATGAGGAAAGCTGTCCTCACCTGGTAGGGCAGGCAATTCCACCTGCACATGCAGAAGCAAATATATTCTGGGGGAAAAGCTGAAGGCTATAAATGTCAGTACACAGAAACACCTGCACATGGTGACGTACGGAAGGGGGTATTCACAGCATGGAAAAAATCATGCCACTGTGTTGGCCCTTTGGACAATGAACTGAAGCACCCTTTAGGGTGTAATGTGCCTCCAGGATGTGATTCTGGTGAAGTTATACCTACTCATGGTAACCCACAGAAGTCTTCTGTTAACAGGCTGAGCGGGACACTTCATACATCTGCAGAGGTCATCTGATGGCAAAGAGGTGAGGGGGAGTCTGCTGCTGGCTTTCCCCTTTCTGTGTGTTGAAGCATGCTGACATGAGACATAATATACAGCACAACTACAAAAAGGAGTCAACAAAAAAAAAGATAAACCCACCTTCTGCAACCAGACCTGAGCTGAAATATTTTATGGCAGAAATATGTAGTTCAGACACATGAAAAGTTTGTACAGGTTTTTCTGTCAAGGTATAAGCCACAGCAGTGAATGTTAGGTAAAGAAATGTGGAGGCTTGACCACACTTGCAAAGGCTGGATGAGAAAGCCACACATTGTGTGACCACTCTGCAACAAGGAGGAAGAGAAGAGCAATGTCCAAGAGCCTGCAGAGGCATGGGAAGGTCCTGCAACTGGTGTTCATCAGGGATTACTTAGGATGGGCTTTGAAGGACTCACACTGAGAAAGAGCCTGGCACTTTCCTGTCTCTATCTGGCAGTCCTGTTCCCCTCCTTTCCTCCCCTTCTGCACCTGCAAGGGGAGACCACTAGCACACACAGCAGTCCACTGCCAACAAGTCACAAAGTCAAGCCATTGGTGAGACAACATGCTTTAACCCTGTTCCTGGACAGAAACTCTGGATGTCTGCCAGCCATAACAAAGATGAAAATATCTTTTTGTTTTTGCTTTCCTTGCAGTATTGCTTGCCCAAGAATGTTACCTGCCTTCGTTAACACAACCAGAACACCAATTCCTAAAGATATGTTTGCTTTTACAGACATTGCTTCTAACTCCTCTAGTTTGCAGCTGATTAACAGCTTGCAGCCTGTGGACTGATGGCCTAGAGAACCTGGAAGGCTGGCTGCAAAGCACTGGGTTTAGGAGTGGGATTTGGAGGAGAAAGGAGATGTCCAGGTTCAGGTTTCAATGCCAGAATGACATCTTTGGGGTTTGCATTCACAGAATTCCTCTCTGCAGCTTCTTATCTTGTAACAGTTCTGTGAAGCCCTTGTATGTTAGTCAGAAAATCATCCCTGCGGCTCTCTTGCATGACTGGAAAACAAAGAGAAAAAGTGTATTTTTACCTGAGGATACTGGCAAAAAAATAATTCCATGTGACTTGCTTCCCCACCGAGCCTGGTAGAGACAAAGCTGCTCTTCAAGCAGCAGGCTCCTTGCCCAGACATCCTATCCTGGGCATGGTGGGTGCTGAGAGGTATCCCAGTTCACGGGGTGATGATGCCCTGGCTTGCTGCCACCCCACTTCCCACCTGTCCTGGGCAACGAGCAAGCACCCTTCCACCCAGCCAGGGGGTGGGGAACTCTACACTGGCAGCTACCTAAAGCAGATGGCATCTGCCCGTCATCCCTTGGGCAGGGATCAACACCCACCCCTACCCTGCTGCCTCCAGCAACTCCCTGCAGTCCTGGGCCTGGTGGGGATCACCTGCAGACTTTCCACAACAGTGCAGCTGCTGAAAGAGGACAGGCATGGTGGGTGCCCTTGGGGGGTCCAAGAGGGGAACAGTCACTGCCACTGCGAGAGGGGACCACCAGAACCACCTGCCCATCTCTCCCTTGCTCTGCCCTGCCTTGCTCACCTCCAGTGAGATGTCTTGGCTGCCCAACCAATACAACATCCTAACACAAACGAGGTTGCTGTCTCCAATTCTGTCCACCTAAATGTGAGACTTAGAGCAAAATGACAATGCAGCCTTTCCCCCTTCCCCTATTGCTAACTCTGCTTGTTCTGGCTGGAAAGATTTTAATTCTTAGCCAAGCATCCCTCGGGCATGTTAGAGGAAGCTCTCCATCCATCTTACCTTTTGTATGTGCCCATTTACCCCACTGTAAACAGTCGCTCAGGAGCGGGTGGAGATCACTGGCATTCCCACCTACAGCCAGTATGTTGCAGAGACTCAAATTTCATTTACATTGGCAACAACTAACTGAGCCAATGAGCCAGCCACAGAGTGAAGCCATTCTACCTATACAAGTGCAAACTGCGAACGGTACTTTGCATGTCATGATTTTATTGTGATCAATATACACCCCATGATAAATATTGAAACTACCCTTGTATGTGACTCAATTTATGCAGAGACCCTTTGCAACAGAGACAAGTGCTTTTCAAAATCAGTTGCCTTTTGAGACTGACATTTTTTCCACTCAACACATGTATATATTTGTCTTTGTGTACTTCACATGTGATGACAGGCCATATGCGGTCAGTATTTGGAGACCTTCTAAAAACAATCTGAGAGATGGTTTCAGACCAGCACAGGAGATAATGACATCTTTCAAAATTTCCTTTTGCACATATGAAATCACAGCAGCAGGGGTAAACTCAAAGCATTTCCAAGGGTGAGTCACTGGGAGCACATCAAATGTGCAACACATAAGATTTCAGGGACAAACTACAAAGACCAGCAAGTAGGAGGATATCTACCCTTTTCTTTTGAACTGGGGATGGACACTGACCTGAGCTGAATCGTGCTCAAAAGCAGCCTTCTCTGGACTTATCCATGCTCAAGGAACTTCCACAGTTTGCAGCAAACTGACAGAAAAATGGGATAAAAGGGTAGAGAACTAGATAATAACTTCTGTTACAGATTCATCAGTGGTAACAACATAAATATTATCAGACAAACCTCAGGGATTTGGATTAAAAGACCCTGGGAGGTCAAACAGGGAGACCCTCTGGACTAACTCCATCAAGGAGTCACTCCTGTGTACTGTGGCTCTGCCATCAGCAGGACACCAAGACATGGGTCACTGCTTAGGAAAGGGAGGATCCTTTATCTTCCCTCTGTCCTCCAGCAGAACCAGTAAGCCAGTGTGAACCTGTAACCCAGGCTTAGGGGACACAGGGAAACAAAGCCTTCCCACACAACTTTGCAAGCTCAGAGATTCCCAAACTCTCATCCCCTCCACGCACTGCTGCTAGAAAGAGATAGACATTTCACAGGCAAGGCATAAAAGTATGTCCAAAGCACTTCATAGAGGACGTACTGCATGTGGGAAAGAAATAGCACTGCATTACTACCTACCTAAAAATAGGTTCTTTCCAGGGCTAGGGACAAGTTTCACAGATAACAGGCTCAGGCTTGCTTTTCCACACTCCCAAATATGCCCTGCAGTGAAAATTAGATGTGAAGAAAGAAAGGATATAAATAAAACAAAAGCAGTTAGAAAAATGTGAAAATATACCAATTAGAAAAGTGGGAGAATCCCACTTCTGATTTGGAGAGTAAGCGATCACGTGCTTTACTGTTTTAACACAATTTCCCACTTTTCAAATGCACCCCTGATCCTTTCCCCTGTACTTTGCTACCACAGCATCCCATAGGAGCCAGTTTGGAAATCATGGGGTAGATGTCTCCCCTACTAGAAGAGAGGAAGGAATGGCAGGTCTTCCCCTAGTACCTGCATTTTGTGGAATAACAGGGGTGTTTGGTGCTGGGTTAGCAGTGGAGGAGTTGGTGCTATGGCAGTGGGGATGGGCAGAGGTGACACAGCAGGGGCAGTGCTAGAGGGCCTCCTGAGCATACCAGAACTCAAGGAAAAGGGGATGGCAGAGCTTTAGCAGTAGGAATTTTGACTAGGGGACAGATTTTATTTCTGCTCTGGACTTAACAGGCCACAGCACTCTGCTTCATACCCCACTGCTGCAACTCCAGCTCTGTCAGTAGGAAAGCAGAGTGATGCTCAGTAGAGAAGGAACTTGCGTTTCACAGCACAGATCCAGCTCAGCCTTCCCAGCTGGCATCAGCTCATCACTTAACAGAGATACAGCCCTGTCCCAGTGTCAGGTTTCTCCCCAGCCTTGGTCAGCTTGACATAAGCCACTCTTGATGCTATTTCAGTATCCTCTCCATTGCTCCGCTGGCAGAACAGGGCATTTTTTTCCAGGACAATGCTGAGGTCTGTAGTTCAAAGGAGAGACTGATTTTAAGTTTATACTCAGCATGTGACTTTATACCACATCAGAGACCTGCTGAGACTCCATCCCAAGCCCCCAGGACGCTCCAGGTTATGTTTTCATCCATCCCCATCTTGAGGGTCATTCCTTCAGGACAGAATAGGGATTCAGGGCTCAAAGAAAAAGGATTGAACATTTTGGTATGACAGCTAAACAATAATACAGTGTATGGGGGCAGGAAGGTTTTCACACAGTAATTTGCTACCAGAACCAGTCATGTTTAACATGTGACTGATGACAGAGGTTCCTTGGCTTTTTTTCCCAAACTGCTCTGTTTTCCTTTCATGTGTTCCTTTGCCCTGAAAATGCTCTTAAGGCATATAGCAAAACCAGCATGACTATTCATTTCTAAGTACCAATGCCTTTTTTTCTTTTAAAAGTCAGATGACAAGAGCAAGTTTCCCTTTTGGCCATTTTTCAGCCAAGTTCTTTCCCCCACTCCTTCTTGAGAGATTCATGTGAGCATAGGGGAGCACAGTGCTTAGGAGAGAGATGCAAGCATTTGCAAGGACAACAACAGCTGGAAATGCCTTCAAGCCAGGCAGGAGTTGAATGAACGTATTTTTAGCTATGATCAAGGATGCCATCCACTGTTACACTGTGACATTGTGTTCATTGTACCAAGCAGCAGTCTGTAAGATTAACATCCTTTTGAATTATCACTTCATGAAGCATCTCAAGCATGTTGGCCCATGTCTGCACCATGTCTGCATGTGCAGTATTGCATCACCCTCTCCCATCAGGCTGTTCCCTAGGAGGTAGCCTTTCTGATTCTGGCAGAGTTTAGGGAATGCAAAAGAAAGGATACACAGCAAGTTCTTTGGCCATAGAATAACTCAGATTTTGCGTGTGTCTTCAAAGGCTTTGACGTTGCCATGGAGTGGGTAGCTTTGTAGTAAGAGTTTTGTTTTGCCTGGGCTGCCTGAGGATGCACATCTTTCACTGTGCAGTTTTACCCTCTGCAGTTAGGGCTAGAAAATAAGCTGCATCATAATAGTCTGATACTATGATCTGGGAGAAGACAAAGAGTGATGCTATGCTGGCTGTCTCTTCCCCTCCCACCACAAATTCTCCCCCTGCCTCCTCCTCACTGAGCCAAGCACAGCCAGTCTTCAGTCCAGAGGATGACTACCATGACCCCAGCCATCCGCATCAAAGGAGTCTGCTCCAGGACTGTATGTGAGGGAAGGTGTGCTGCTGTGAGCAGAATATCCATTGCCCTACCACTGTGGTCAAGAAACTGAGAAAACAGGGCACTGCTGACCCCATATCCCCTGCCACTGTCACCCCTGGATCAGGAGAAGGCAACTGGGAGAGAAGATGGGCATGTGCAGGGCACAGGGAGGGTTAGGATCTGGTGGCAAAGCAGAGCACAGGATCAATGCCAGAGCTACTGTGCATTTCCATTATCACAGCATTTAGAGCTGCACTGCTAATGAAGCTTACAAGAAAGGAGAGATGGTGAAAAGACAGACCCTCTGATAGATCTGTTTATTGCAAGTTTTGCTTCCTTGTGTCGCTTGTGTTGCTCGTTTTATAATGCCATGGAGTCAGCTCCCCCTCATCTCTATCCTGTTTCAGGTGTGCGGACAATCTTACTTCAGGGAATTCTTGAGAAGTGACAAGCTGCAGCAGTACACATCATCTGCTGCTTCTGATAATCCCAAAGACTGTAATGCAAATATGAGAGGGGTAATAATAGATTTATGTAAGAGTACACTACAAATCACGTCTCTTCCAGCTCCCCTAGTATGGCCTTGGTGCTTTTTCCATCTCTAATCACTGCTGTGAAGCACTTCACAGTGAGCCAACAGCTTTGCAGCACCAATGTTTTGTGCAAAAATGCGTACTCAAGGTACCTTTTAGGCCTTGGTTCCATATATCTAAGAGTGATGCATTTGCTACTTGCTATCATGCTGCTGGGACTGGGACTGTTGGGGGATCCTGATGGGAGTTTCTTTCAGGACCACATCTCATCTTTTGATAGTTCAGCTCTCAGGGTGGAGGGCTGTGTGCTTTTAGAGTAAACCTTAGTCACTGGTTCTAATTCTAGCTCAAAAGAGGGGTGATTTTCAGGTAGGGAGGAAGATTCGTGCTCATCACTGAACTTCTTACTGGACCTCTGACATTTTGAGGAGCTTCCAGAGTGAATCCTGGAGCCAGTCTTTCATTCCACACCAGTGTCCACTTCTGCCAGCAGAGGATGTCTCTCCCATCCCTGACCTCCACCAGAGGTACTCACCAGGGACCTATGCCAAAATGGGGCAGGTATGGCTATCACTAACCTTTAGCACTCCAGAGAACATGCCAACAAGTCTGACATGAGCTACGTGATCACAGGATAATAGTTCACTGTAATCTTCAGCAAGCAATGTCAGTAGGCAATCAGTAACACTGAACTCTCACTTAATCCAAAAGAGATGAAGCAAAAAATGCAAAAAACCAAACCAAAACCAACAACAAACAAACCAACAAACAAAAACAACCAAAGAAAAGCAAAAAAAATCCATGAAAAATCCATTAATATCCATATTTGAAAAACCTACACAGGCTCCTATCCTTGCTCATCTAAACTGGCAAGATCTCTCACCCATCACCAGATGTGCAGGTGATTGCCCTGAGAAGGTGCAATGCTTCCTCATAAGCTTCCTCTGCATGTCTCACATTGCATTCATTAGGGTGTTCCTGGTGTGTTAGGTCTCATAGCCAATTTCTTGGGCTTCTGGAATGTGTTCAGATGGGCTGCTCATTCCCGGAACTGAAGTCATCAACTGTTCACTTTCAGGGAAGTGTGTCTCTTTAACAAGCCAGGTGTCACTCAGGCAGGCAGGAAGAAGGTGACAATTCTCTCATCTTTTCTCTGGTGACTTCTTAATGTGTTTCCATGGGAAATTCTCTTTACACCTGACCTCACAAGATACATTGGAAATTGAAAAATAGAACATCTAAAGAGGCCAATGTGTAGAGCAGAAAGCTCCACCTTTTTCTATCTTGCTGTTTTCGTTTTCATCCTTTCCCTCACACTGTCCAGAGAAGGACAATGAAGCTGGTGAAAGGTCTGAAGCACATTTCCTGTGAAGAGGAACTGAGGGAGCTGGGGTTGTTTAGCCTGGAAAAGAGGAGGCTCAGGGGTGACCTTATCACTCTCTACAATTGCCTGAAAGGAAAGTGCAGCCAGGTGGTGGTCAGTCTCTTCTCAGAGGCAACTAGTGACAGAACAAGGGGACGTAGCCTTGAGCTGTACCAGGGAAAGTTTGGGTTGATACCTAGGAAGAATTTATTCACAGGAAAGGTGATTAGACATTGGAATGGACTGCCCAGGGAGGTGGTGGAGTCCCCTTCCCTGGAGGTGTTTAAGAAAAGACTGGACGCAGCATGCCATGCCATGGTTTCATTGACACAGTGGTGTTTGGTCATAGGTTGGACTCGGTGATCTCAGCGGTCTTTTCCAAACTTATTGATTCTGTATGGTTCAGTGATTTACAGCTTTCTGAGGGAAGCATGCCTGTCCAGCATGTGGGAAGCAGCAGGATCAGTACCTGGTTCCCCCTGGCACGGCTGCTGCGATCCTTACCAGGGGGCAAGCTCTCCGACCTTCCCCCCTCCACGTGGTTCCCAGGGGACCAGGAACGGCAGCACACGACTCACGGAGAGAGGGAGGCAAAAGAGAGTT
>JAWWEU010000081.1:118104619-118121669 GCA_035583155.1 Acropternis orthonyx | reverse complement strand
CATTCTCTGCATCAGCATCCACATTCCATTTACGACAAGAATCTTTCCATACTTTCAATGGTGCATTGACTACTACAGTACCTCTGCTCTCTGGCCCTGGCCTGGTATTGTCCCCACTCCTCTCTCAGGCCCAAATGCTGCAGGAGTCACGTGGGAGAGCAAAAAGACACTGGAACATTTTCTTCCAGCTTAGGCAGGAAACTGTGCTGCCAGCCGGCTAATGGGCATCTCTGTGTGGTGCTTGTGTGAGGCCACTTTGTGAAAATGGCAGGAGAACATTTGCAGGGGTAAGTGGAAGATGCAAAGGGAAGAAGACACAACAAGATGACTGTGTGTGCATGCACAGTGGTAAGTCTCAGGATGTCTTCTGCACTGAACAGGTCCTTTAAAAGTGATTCATCAAGCCCAGCACAATACCCCCACCTCCACCTTCTCACTACGACAGAAACCTGCTTCTCCTCCTCCCTACATCAACCTTCATCTCCTTTATCCTCTTCCATGAAGGGAGTGGACTGTCTTACCCTCTCCCTGAAAAGACAAGTCCCATCAGGTAAGAAGCAGCCTCTGCTTGAACAGTCAAGAACTGGCTCCCCTTCCTTCTATTGTCAGCCCCAGATTGAAACAAACTCCAAACCACATCTGACTAGGCACGCACACTTTTCTGTATGCCCAGCAGTACAATGACAGCAAGCAGGGCAAAGAAGAGATGTTTACATTACTATGAAAAAAAAATTAAAAAGAGGAAAAGAAAACAGTGGCATTGAGACATCATGAACTGAACCAATGCCTTTCCCATGACAGCACCCAGGCTTAGCACTCAAGCCAAGGTATTGTTAGCCAGCCAGGTAATGCTAAACGAATGAAATCATTCTTAGTTTTCCCAAGAGGAAAGGCTATCCTGTCTCTTGAATGGGGAAGAAATAGGAGGAACTCCATACTAAGGTGGTGAACCTCCTAGGATTGGAATAATTTGGAGTCTTAGGAGAAAATTTTTAGGTGTAGAGAGGTACTTTGTTCTCCCACATGGAAAAACTTCTTGGTCAACACAGCCTGAGGTGTAAGGTGTGGAGGGAGATAGGCTCTTCACTGTGTCAGAAGAGCCTGTGGCAAAATGCCTAGATATGAGCGAATAGCCTTGCTGATTTAATCTTCAAAGCCAGTAACTGAAACCTGGTTTTCTCTCATTTCCCCACCTACCTCTTTTATAAGTTTATCTGTCTTGGCAACTGTGAGAATATGTTTTTATTTGCTTTTTGTCTTAACCTGTCTTGTATTAAGTATGATTTCAGTGTAATTGGATACTAATGACTTGTTCCTTGCCAAAGGATGTGGTAAAACTCCACGTAGAGCTTGAGGCACCTTAGAAGCACTCTGGATTGCCAGCTTGTTATCCACAGCATCCAAAGCATTGTGTGTGACTATCCAAAGCCATGTGCCTTCCTTCAGCTGCAGCCCCCCTGCTCCCTCCTGGACGAGCAATGTCAGGAGAAGGAGAAAATGTCTCTTAGAGATGTATTACCGCTTCGCATTTATAGATCCTATGTTTTCACTCCCTTACTAGGCCACTAGCCTGATTTTTCAGCTCTGGATCCAGCTTTCTCCATGCATTAGGATAGTTTGCTGGCCTGGGCATGCAGTGGATCATCTCTCTGGCTGCCAACAGGAGGAATAGGTGCAAGTCCAAGATGCTCAAGTAGAAAAACGCACCACCTCCACCCTGTGAACTTCTGTTTGCAATTACATTCTTCCTGTTGTATGCCCACCATCCATTTGGACATGCTCACCCCCTTTCATTCACTTTGTGTTTTTTTGTGATTAATTCATGGGAAAAAAGCCAAAACCCATCTGCAAAACAGGAACTATTTGCAAGTCTCTGCTTATGAAGGAGCTGCTCCCCTCAGTGCTTACCCCTCTGCACCAGCCTGAGGCAACCAGGAGGAATTCGACCTCATCTTCACTACCCACCTTACTTACACCTGCAAAAAATAAAGCGAGCAAGAATGAAAATGGAGCGAGGATGGAAATAGCAGGTCTAAAGTGAGCCATCTGTGGAGGCAGATAGTGGCTCTACCTCACACCTACTGGATATCTTCTCCACTTTTCACATCTGGCTCCCACTCCATGTCTTCTGCTTCATTACCTGAGCACAACACTCCTCCTCCAGACTGCAGTTTGGCAAGCACCTGAAGGAGGCTGAGCTGCCCTGACCAGCAGGATGAGGCACCCTGGGCTTCACACCTCCCTTGTATTGGCCCTGGCTGCCAGGTCTGATCCCCTCGTTTGCACCGTCTGAGCTGATTCACCAGGCTGATTGGAAGATTGCCCATTTTACTGGGTTATCAAGCTAACATAGATGCCTGGAGTGACCACAGACCACCAGGGCAAGGACAAAGCAAGTTGTGTAGTTGAAGGCAGTGGAGAAGAGGGGACAAGTGGGACAACTTTACTTTGGAGCAAGGAGCTGCTAAACTGGCTCATCCTCCTTTCAAACTTCATCCTCAACATCTTCATTGTTATATGGAATGTAATACCTTCAGTACTCCACATGACAGTCCACAACTTGAAGGAGCACTCACAAGCAAGTCAAGCCAAAAGCTGTCACTTATCACAGTATAGTCAGGCAAAATGATTGCTGCTGAGGGAAGTACAGTAGCAAGGTATGTTTAAATAGGGTTACAGTGATTAACATCTATCTCCCACAACTCCCAGCATTTTCCGTGGCAGCAGGTTGCATGAATCCCATCCTGCTCCTAAGAAATGTAAAAAAAGAGCCATTCATGTTTTTCCATGCTCCCCAATGTCCAACACTGGTTAACTGCTTTGTTTTGTTTCTCATTTGCCTAATGAAACTAGGGCTAAATATGCAGTTTGTTTCCAGTACTCTGTCTCTCTCTCATACAGACTTGTTTATGAAAGCCTGAATGGACAAATGTCATGCCAGAAATCAAACAGCAATCAAAGTTACCATTGGAAAGAAGCTTGCAGCTCATTGACACACAGGTTATTATCAGTGATGGGTCAACACATTTGACTGCCGTAAGGTAAACAAAGGGCTCAGAAAAACAGGCAGAAATCATCACTGAGAAATCCTGAGATTGCATCCAGAATGTTATAAATCAGTGGCTTTTCCTGGAAAAGCAAAACCTACGTCGTATGTGACTGATGAGTAAAAACTGGAAAATAATTTCTGGGACCTTGTGGCCTTTGTAGAGCCTATCAAGTGACCAAGACCACAGTCACTGGCACACTGATCTTCTTCATGAAAGTAGAAATGTGATGCTTTGTATGAATTCAAAGGCAAAGCCTGTTTTGACAGTGCAAGGAGGATTGTCTTTGGCAGCTGAGCTACAGGAAAAAATTATGGGGTATGGACCAAGAGTTACTCAGAAGCTGGGGCAGGAACCAACGTGCAGATGTGAGTCAGGCACGTCATAACGGGAGAGGTATTGGTGTTACAGTGGCGTGAGGGTTCCCTGGAAGACGAGGCGCTGATGCCATTTCACCGCCTTCAGAGCTGCCCTTATTTCCCTGAACAGATCAGCTCTGTGCTGTACCATGCAGCCTGTCCCAGCCCCACAGGCCCTGCAGGCCCTATCTATCTGCTCTGGGGTCCCTCTGTGGAGGCAGGACCAAGTGTGGGGTGAAGGCTACAAGGCTCATCTGCTACAGCATCATGGAAGCAGCTTCTCCCACCAGCAGGGATTCCTCCTCCAGACACCCTGGGAACAGGCAGGCTCTGCTGGCCCAAATGGCTGCTAGGGGCAGGGGCATGACAGAGTTTATGAGCTGTTTATGTCTGTATTATGTCTGGCATGACACAAGTGACAGAATTTGGGAACTGGATGGTATTACAATGTTTTTCTGATTTCCTTTCAGATAGATACTGCAGCAGGTGACATGATGTGACTTGTTCTCAGCTTGCACTTGCAAAGCTCTTCATCACAGTGGAGCGACATCGGATATGTAGCTTGGACACAGTGGACACAGAAATTGGAATTTTCACTGCGCAATCTCTGCATTTTAGTGGCACTGGGAGCCCAGGTCCCCCTGCAGAGCCAGCGGACAGTCCAGAGATAGGGACCCAGGACCACCCTCAATGAGAACCACTAGCATACGGGGCCAGTGGCGCAATGGATAACGCGTCTGACTACGGATCAGAAGATTGTAGGTTCGACTCCTGCCTGGCTCGCCAGTGTTGGTTTTATACTCCTTGCCTCCCTCACTCCGGATCTCCTTGAGGATCCCCCCCACAGTGCATCGATGAAGGGAAAAGCAGAGAAGTTTGGCTTAGATAAAAAAAGGAAGAAGACGGAAGGGGGGAATTTTGCTTTGTTTATGCTGGGACCCACACACCCTGCTCAGCATCCTTGGCAGGTTTTAACTAGGTCAGCTCCATCTCCAAAGACGTTTATATTTGAAAAGGTCTTGTTATTATATGGATCTTTCGCAGCGTCACTGGGAACCTCCAACATTGACGTCTATTTCCAGCATCTTCCAGTTTTCCACTGTCACACTCCAGCTTGGCTGACCCCGGAGGATGCTCATCTATCCAGCTCCTTCTGCTGAAATGGGGCAGGGGAATATCCTGGGGAGCTAAAAGTCATGCCTAAGTGCTGAGGATGACTGCTGAGAGAGCTGCTGATAACCGAGTGACAACTAGGTAGGTCTGGTGACCCTGAAATCCCACTTGAGTCAGGTGAAGAGCAGGTACAAACAGAAGTATGTGTTTACAATATTGAAAATAAATACACTGACAAGAGTACCTAAGTAAAGGAGTAATAAAGCTTCAGGTACTAACAAAATCAGAATGCTCTCTTGTTTCCAGTGGTTTCCCACCTCTGTGATCAGCAGAACATCTTGTCCATGCATGACATCATGTATCTCAAAGTGCATCCATCAGGCAGAACCTTGTGCAGGAACATTTTCGCCATCTCTAGTTTGAAATCCTCCAGGCAGTCTAAAACCCTCATACTCCCCTGAGACTTATCATATTTCCCTTTTCTCCAGCAGAAGAGTCAGCTTTTGCTTGAAATACAAACAAACTTTTTCTTACAACACACGAGCTGAAAATTTCTTTTTTGGAGCAGGAGTCCCCCCCCCCTGCCCTACTGTCAGGCTATTTAACAACACCTGATCCCACTGTTTGCCTGTGCTGCCTCTCTCTGGTAACTGACCCAGTGTAGCAGAGTGAAGTGTCATATGAATGAGGTTTTCATAACCTCTGGCATCGTTTGTTTTTAAGTGATACTAATGATTGCATAGGGTGTACACACCACGGCTGGTTATTTGCCCTTGCTAAAGACCAGATACAGAACTAAATAATCACTTACAGGTCACTGTTACTAATAACTTGCTCCTAAATGAAGTATTTTGCAAGCTACACTATTATCCAAGCACTGAATATGATGTTACTGTAGTGAAAAGCATTTAGTACTTTTAGATCCATGGGCATGTCCTAGAAGAGTGGGAAGCTGAGCCAAGAAGTCACATGAATGCAACAGGCCATAGCTCAAGAGGCAGAGGAGTTGCTTAGCAGTGTCTACATTTTGTGAAGGTTTTAGGTTTTGGTTTTGGTTTATTTTCTTTCCTGACTTTCATTCTGCCTTATTGGAGATACAGTTACACAGAAAGGCATGCGTGTCAATACTTTCTTGGTGGGTGGGGAGAAAAAAATGTCTTAGAGATGAAGTTGGGGCAGGAAAGGAGATGGTCCCTTCCGCAAAAGAAACTCTGGGTGTGCTTTTATTTTGTGAGCTCTCATTTAGGAGAAAATAGTTTCCACTGAGTCAGTGAAAAAGAACAATAGAGTTTAGAGACATTCATCTTGGAATGGATGAATCTTAGGAAAAAAAAAAATCCTTAGCCCTGAATGGAGCCTGTGCCTTGTCCCACACTGGGGAATGCCACAGGGATGTACTTTTGGACTTCAAATTTAGATTTGACTGCTGGTGAGTGTAAACATGTTTGGATAACAGACACCTAAGGAAATGGATATATTTCCTCAACTTCTGCTCACCAGGATGCCTCTGTTCCCTGACAAGTAGGATTTTCATGCCTGCATTTCTCCTGAAAGTTCCTGAGAAGGATGAACTGCACTGTGCCGTAAGAGAAAGGAGAAAAGGTTGTTGTTGGTGTCTGTGTGTGCGTCTATACACACACACAAAAACATACTAATTAATATAGAGGTGTCTGGGGCCAGGGATGCAATGCACAAAGCATGTAACTACAGAGAAGCAGCTGGCAGGTCTAACTCCTGCTGAGCTTCATAAACCTGTTTTCCTGCTAGTAATCTTGCTTGTATTATATTCCCACAGAGAGTGGGTCTTCCTTGCTCTCATATCTGAAAACTATCCCAGAGAAACACTTTCACATGGAGAGAAGACTGACTCTGGCTTCTGTTGAAGGAGAAAACTTCACTTCCATTCTTTCTCTGCTATGCAGAGCAGACTTGGATGCTTTCAGGCATATTTACTTTCTTCAAGCCAGGAACTGTTGCATGTTTTTCTGCATCCCACATAGCACCTGTAATGGAAAAGAAGACTTGAAGGAAAAAAGGAAACCATAGAAAGCAGGGGGGGAAAGCAGAGTATGAGTGCTGGCTCCCTATTAACTATGTTTTAAGCAAGCCCACGTCTGTCTGCACTAAACCCCTTCTGTATAAAGGACCTCTATATCCCCTCTCCCTCTGCTCCGTGTTCTCCTAGAACATCCTCCTTTATGGCACAAGCAAAGGACCAAACATCACATCTGTCGCCTTAAGTCAAGAGACTGTGGAGCTCTTTCGTCCGCTCCTATCAGCCAGGATGCTTGCAGCCCTCATTCATAAGGATTATCTGGCATCACAGAAAGCACAATCAGTAAGGATTACTTGGCATCATGTAAAGCAACATGCAAAATGAGGAGAGACTGTCCAGAGCTGAACTAGCACACTAAGAACCACCTTGGAAAAGAGGACGTAATACAACTAGACAAGCTTGAGCCAAAAACACATACTGTTTTTGGCTTCACATAGGATAATGTGAAACACACATTATTAGATTGAGAGGGGATCTCATTAATCCGTATAAATATCTCAAAGGCAGGTGCCATGAGGATGGTCCCAGACCCTTTTCAGTGGTGCCCAGTGGCAGGACAAGAAGCAATGGCCATAAACTAAGACATAAGAAGTTTCACCTCAGTATGAGTAAGAACTACACTGAGGGTGGCAGAGCACTGGAACAGGCTGCCTGGAAAGGCTGTGGAGTCTGTCTGGAGACATTCAAAACCCACCGGGACGCATTCCTGAGTAACCTGCTCCAGGTGATCCTGCCTTGGCAGGGGGGTTGGAGTAGATGAACTCCAGAGGTCCCTTCCAACCCTAACAATTCTGTGAGTATTATAATATATCGTTAAGCACGTATTATTAAGTTATAATTAACCATAATGTAATAATAACTAATGTTACAGTGGAAGAAAAACAGGCACTTCCAAAAGCACCGCTGCAGCATGGATTTCGATGTTTGCCACAGGGCTGCCACCTCCTAGCAGTATTCTTCTTTTTTCCCCCTCCCAAAAATCCCGATGTGAACTGCTTGTGTATCAGGTGCTTTCGAAGCACCTCCAGGAGCGCCTGCCTGACCCGGGGCGCAAGCCGCGCTGCGGTTATTCCTCACCAGGGAGTCAAAATCCAGAGGAAAAGTTTTGGCGTCTCCTTCGAGCCGGAATCGAACCAGCGACCTAAGGATTGCCGCGGGGCGCGCCTCTACAGTCCTCCGCTCTACCAGCTGAGCTATCGAAGGGGCCTGCCACCCGCCCCCCCGCGGCCGCACAACCGCCGCTCCCCCCGCCCCGCCCCGTCCCGCCCGCGGCCGACGGCGCTCCGTGACGGGGAGGCGGCCATAAAGACCCCCGCGAAGGGGGCCAGTGGCGCAATGGATAACGCGTCTGACTACGGATCAGAAGATTGTAGGTTCGACTCCTGCCTGGCTCGCGTTCGTTTTGGTGCCCCCCCGCATCGCGGCCGTCACCGCTGCCCTCCGCAGCGACTCCAAACGCTAACAGAGCTAACGAGGAACTGCCTCAGTTATTTATGCGTAACTCCGTTATTTATTACTCACTTCTTTTGGGAAACTTGTGCTCGATCCACAGCCCGATGGCTTCAGCCCAGGGGTTCTCAGCCCAGGAGAGACGTGCGCCCCTTGGAGAGAGCCCAGTGGAGGCAGGCCGAGATGATCAGAGCCTGGAGCGCCAATCCCATAAAGCCAGGCTGGGAGAGCTGGGATTGTTCAGCCTGGAGAAAAGGTGGCTCCAAGGAGATCCCAGAGCACTTCCCATTTCCTAAAGGGGGCCTGCAAAAGGGCTGGAGAAGGACTTTTTACGAGGACATGCAATAATAGGTCAAGGAGTGATGGCTTTAAACTGGAAGAGGGTAGACATAGGTTTGATATACGGAAGGAGTTTTTTACAATGGGATTGGTGAAATAGCAGAACAGGTTGCCCAGAGAGGTGGTAGATGCCCCATCCCTGAAAACACTCAAGCTCAGGTTCAGCGGGACTCTGAGCAACCTGACTGAGTTGAAATCGTTGCCGCTGAATGCAGGCGGTTGGACTTGATGGCCTTTAGTGGTCCCTTGCAACACGAACCGTTCCGTGTTTCAATGGCTGTGGGTACTCTCGAATCTGGGGAGGCCCTTCCTCAGCTCTCCCAGCTCTCCAGGCTAATGGGTTATCACCACGCAACCAAGTCTGCATCACAGCCGCTGTGTGAGACTGACCGTGGTGCCGAGCACTCTGCTCCTCTACTCACGCCCAAAGAGATTTCCCCCACGTAATGTGCTGGTGCCTTAATCACGTTAATTTGCTGGCACAGTTACTAAAGCATTTGACAAGTTGTCTGTTTAAATGATTTGAAAAGTTTAAGTGTACCATGTTGTTTTTCTTTGGGAGGCACAACGCTCCAATGATGTGCCGGGAGGACAGAAGACGGGGTTACATCACAGAATCGTGGAACGTTAAAGGGGTTGGAAGGGACCTCAAAGATCACCCAGCCCCAGCCCCCCTGCCATGGGCAGGGACACCTCCCACTGGACCAGGCTGCTCAAGGACAATCCAACCCTGGCCTTGAGCACTAGCAGGGATGGGATATCCACAACCTCCCTGGGCAATGTTTCAGTGCCCCGCCGGCGTCATAGTGAGGAATTTCTTCCCAACATCTAACCTAAATTTCCCTTCTCTCAATGCATAGCCATTACTCCTTGTCCTGTCGCTACAGTTCCCGACAAAGTCAGGATGGGAGGTCAGATGAGAAAGAGAAAAGTGACCGCGGCGGGGGGAGGGGGGGGCGGGGGAGGAGAAAATGAGAAGTCAGAACGCTGATATCGGATGGAAAAACAAAAACCCTCAGTCCCTCGTTACCGGGTGCGGTGAAGAAGAAAAAACAAATGCGAGCCAGGCAGGAGTCGAACCTACAATCTTCTGATCCGTAGTCAGACGCGTTATCCATTGCGCCACTGGCCCCGCACAGTCCTATGGTACTGCTACCTCCATAGTGTGCTCTATACCTCAGCATCGGGTGACCCCACCCCCGCCGGACCCGCGGCTCCCCGGACAGTCCCGCCCGCCCCCGGACAGCCCCGCACAGCCCTGCCCGCTCCCGCACAGACCCGACCCGGTCCCGCTGCACTCCCGGCACAGCCACAGCCGCCGACCGCAGAGCGCCCCACGCATGCGCGCATGGAGCCGCCTGTGCTCTTAGGGCGCGGCGGGGGCAGCTTGAGCAGGTCCCTTCGATAGCTCAGCTGGTAGAGCGGAGGACTGTAGAGGCGCTCCCTGCGGCAATCCTTAGGTCGCTGGTTCGATTCCGGCTCGAAGGAGACGCCAAAATTTTTCCTCCCTGCTCCGCTGAAGTGCGTTTAGACTGCTTCCGCTTGGCGTTTTGCAAATGCAGTTGTTTCTCCCGAAGCGACCCAGCCGCATGGAAAGCCGAGCCTGGCTGGCTCCCGGAGCGGCTGCTCCGCGGGATCAGGGAATGCCGACAGCCTCCGAACTGCGGAAGGAAAATAAGGTGGATGTTGGGTGGATGTTCGTACTGCAGCGTACCCCAAGGCGAGTCCGTGCACGAGGTTACCTGTTGAGATCCCCTCACCTCATTGCAGTTAATTAAGATGTTGAAATTCTGAGGGTCATTTTTCCAAGCCTCCTCTCCTCCGAGTGTCTAGGCATTGCTTTTACAGAATCAGAGTGTAACTATGCGTTTACCTACTGCTACAACAGGAACGCATTCTCAGATCCAGCTCAGTGGACAGTTCACGGCCAGGCTGGACAGGGGTCTGAAAAACCTTATGGCTGGCATCCCTGCCCATGGAAAAGGAGCTTGGAACTAGATGATCTTTAAGATCCCTTCCAATCCAAACCATTCAAAGATTAACATGTATTTCACTCTCTCCATAAGTGAGAAATGACATGTCTTCACCAGCGTCTCTCTATTACCTTGCAGGTGTCAGATACCATGCAGTTGTCCCACATTACTTCCTTCCCAGCCCTGGGACAGGTGACACTGGCTCAAAGGACCTGAGTTCTCATGTATGAAACTTATACCTGTTCATCTCTCAAAGCTAAAGGAGAAGGCAGATATGATGACTGAGCTGACTTTGTTTTGTGGACGGAAGGAAGGGGTTACTGTCATCTGTGGTCTTTCTCCCAACATTTTCTTTTCTACAGGAAATAACATAGAAAAATAAATTAATAAATTTTAACTATACTCAGTTTTTCATGCTTCTTTATTTTTCTCTAGTGATATTATTCTAAAAAGAGGCAGAGATGTAACTCTTTTTGACTGAAATCATAGCAGTATTCATTCTAATGGAAGGTAGGTAATGACATTAAATTACATACCATTATGTTTTAAGCTTTTCATATTAAGCAGGAGGGGCTTATCCCCCAAACTTGTGTGGAGAAAAGTGCACAAAGTACCTAAATAACTAGTTACATGGTGGTATGCCTAAATCTTCTATGATGCCTCCTGTTTGATATTTTGAATGAATCTGGGTATGTGTTAATATCTAAACACAAAAAGGGACAGATCTTTGAGAATACATCCAGCCAGAACAGTTGGCCCTTTTCCATTTTTCAAATGCTTTCTGCATCATATAAAGGCCTTGTAACATGTGGCTATAGCTCTGGCTGCTTTGCATAGGTAGGCACATCTGCTGGAATCCAAGGCCTAGTTCCTCTTCGGGGAAACCCTGAGTTTCCACTTGCCACTTGCCAGGGTGCAAACCCATAATTTTGGAGAGCTGCCTCAACAGCCTCTCTAGCTCTTACTGGAACGAAGTTGTTAGTGTGGAAAGGTAAAGGGAGTGCTACAATTCATACATACAACCTTTATTAGTCAGAGTGGTTGACAGCCAAGGTAGATTTGAATACATGGTACTTTACATATAAATAAATTTAGCAAAACAGAGCAAAAATTTGAGGATCTGTACATTTTGAGAGGATTATTGGGTGTGCAATTGAGTTGTACACAGAAACAGATCATGTGAGCATATGTTCCTGTTAGGAACTTTCATGAAAAGCAAAAAAATGAGTAAAGTCATACGGAAGAGCTAAGTCCTGAAATCCTTATTCATCCATTCTCCATGTGTCCTCAGAACAGCTGGTCTTCACATTAGTGAGAGAAGCAAATGCCTCGTAGTCTAAAAACTAAGTGTTCTGTTTGAAATTAGACCATGGGTTCAGACACTCAGACCTTTAAGCTGCAAGTCCTGGACAACCCCTCAGAGGTTTGGTCACTGATTTGAGGTTTGTTGCTGAGATAATGCATTGTGGCTCTTCTGTACAGATCCCTATGTCTGTAAAAGGGATTTGCAAACATGCAGCAGCTTGTCCACTTTTGCATCACACTGTGAGATCAAGTCCCAAATCTTTCCCAAGAAAAATCTTTCATTTAGAAAGTGTAAATAAGAAGCACATGATTTGCGGTACATCTCAAGCTCATGGAGATCATTTCCTTGATTTCAGTGAACTTTGGCTCTGGCCCACAGAGTGGGCTCCTGAGGGACATCAAAGGTATTGCATGTGAAAAAAAATTCCCCAATTGCTTTTGCTATTATGGGATTTACTTTTTCCTCCCTTGCTTTATCCCTTCTCTGTAGCTGTTGTTGAAATCAAGGCTGCAATTCCCAGTGACTTCCATGGGAGCAGGAGGACAGACTTCACACAGGAAAGGATTCCATGTGTAGGGTAGCTTTACACTAGGCTTTTCTCCCAATGCCTCTTTCAGCTCTCTGCTGAAAATAGTCACTATGCAACATTTGGACATTTTCACAGTGATTTTCTCTCCCAGACAGTGAAACTTAGGAAATCACTTCGCCTGCAGATTTGTTACATACTACGTGCTCTCCCTACTCCTTCATTCGGGGATAACATCTCACAGCAGAGCAAACACCCTGCAAAGGGGAATAGTGAAGAAAGCCAGAAGATGCGTGTGTGCTCTGGGTGCAGGGTGCAGGAGGGCAGTCTGGGTTTACGTACATACGAGTGGTCCCCAAAATCATTTGCAATGTGCAAGTGAGAACCAAGAGTAGCTCATGGCTGGCCCCATTGCCTGCACCCAGAGAACAGATTTATAATCTGAACTGGAAGTAATGGACTTTAAAATGTCCCATGTGTTATGGGAAATTTAAAGAAATGTTGAAAGCTGACTTTGAAATTACAGCTGGTGCTATGAAACACTGTTTTGCCATATATTTAGCTGCAATTGGATGACCTTTGAAGTGGAAGGTGAGAATAGAAGGAAGATAATAATGTTCCACAACCATGGGATCCAAGTTTTGACTAGTTATATATTCAGTGGTCTGTATAATTTAGTTCAATATTGCAACCCCCTTTAGACCACAGCACATAAAAATAGTAAATGCACAGAACTGACAGTGATTGATATAACATGATCAATAAGAGGAAATTCAGCTGTTGGTCTTTACTATGTCAAATCAGTGACATGCTAAGTTTAGGATCTAAGAGGTATTCCTTTAGCTCTTACAATTTAGTGGCCTAGTTTCTTTGCGCTTGCTTTAGATGTACCAACATATATCTCCACTGACTTGTGCAGAGGTACACTTGCACATACACCTCATCCATACCTTTTAATTTAAAATCATGCCATATGCTCTTAAAGCCCCTGTGCCTGGGGCAGAGGAGAGGATTCAGTCTTGCCCCAATGAACTGGTGAGTAGAACAGTCACTCCTTTGCTGCTTCTCTTTCCTGCCAAGTCCCTGCTGCTCCCACAGCCCCAGTGCCTCCACTGGTGTGATGGCTCCCATCCCAGTGCCAGCAGGGCAGTGTGGCCAGAAGCCAGGGGCATGGGGAATAAGCCAGCTGGCAGAAAGCTGTTGGCTGGGAATCAAATGGGGGAGCTTTGCCACAGGCCTGCAGGAAGAGAGGAGAGACTCTGGGGCAGCCCAGGGCCAGCCTTCCTCTCCAAGTGGCATTTGGCCACTGTCTCATGGGTGTGCAGCTTGTGCAGAGGAAGACACAAAGCCTATGTGTGCTTCTGGATGAAGCTCCGGGATTTGAAGTGACCTGCACTGAAACCACCAGCAGAACAATTCCTGTGCACTTTGTCCTGGCTCAGGTTTGTAATTGCCAGAGCTGTGTAACAGCAAGCCGCTAGCTGCTTTCCAAAGAGCACTTCCTCTCTAGGAAGGAGAGCCCCATTCGTCTTGCCACCAACTTTCCCCATGAAGCCTGCTAAAGAGCCCTTCCAGGACTCCTTCAGAGTACTGTTTCACATCCAACAAAACTGCTTATAAGGAAAGTTCCTGGAACAGGGAAAGGTGGAAGCAGTGGGTCTGCAAAGGGACTTGGGACCATGCCTGGGAGGTGAAACTACAGCTGAGGGCAGGGAGGAGAGCAACTATACCAAAGGGAGTATTATTAGAGGGCAAGACCATGTTGAGCCTGGCAGTTTGATGCCATGAGAGACTAGCATGCTAGCCTGTATAGCTCTGTACTGGCCATAGATATCTCCAGGCAGAGTGCGGGTATCAACCTAACGAAGTAGCCTAGAGGGAGATTCCACCTTGATAGGAAAAAACTCTCATATTACTCTTGATTAGCTTAAAGACAACTACAAATACAGGCTGCAGAACATATAACATTTTTTTTTCTCGTTGTGAGACTGGTGAGCAGCACCAACAGGTCGTGTTGTCCTCCTCTAGGAGTCTGTGTGATAGCTCCGATGGCTGTCCCCAATTAGTTGCGTCTTCTCGGTTACGTTAGTTGGCTGAAGCAAGATAGGAGTTTCTCCATCTAAATTGGGGAGGAGGATAAAAAAATACTTTAAGAACCCTCCACTTGCTACCAGAGTCAGATTTCTTGTTAGTACCACAACATGTCATCTGCTGTTCTGGTTACAACTTAATCTTGATTTCACAGGCGGCTGTGTGGGTAATGACAAGGTGGCAATGTCCACACCGGGTCTACAAATGCTCTTGCTCCTTGTCCTTGTATAACAGCAGATGTCTGGATGACTATTGCTGCTCCTGTTAAACTGGACGTTTGCTGCACCTGACGCTTTGCAGGGATCGCAGGCTCAAGGTTCCTGCCTGTTCCAATACCAAGTGCTTGTTCCCGAAAATGTCTAAAGGTAATGAGTGCTGTTGTGAGTCAGCAAGCACTAACCTTGACAGCACTTGTGAGAATGGGACAGAAGTGAGTCTTGAAGTAGGCATAGTTAACAGTAATGGAAGAAGAGAGTTAAAAGGAAGAAAATGCGTGATACACTCGAGAGGGAAGAAATCACATATGTCCTGAAAGCCAGCTAGTTAAATAAAAATGTTAAATTGAATTTGAAGTCTTATGTAATGTATATGCAATAGGACTCTGGGAATTACTATTTTAATGAGTTTGGAACTACCAAAACCTCATCACTATAAAAATCCTTACTACTGTGTACTTTCTCATTCTGTGCAGTTTTGTGTTTGCTTTTCCAATATATCGAGAAAAAATGCATTTGTTGTACAGTGGAGGAAAGTAGAGTGGAGGAAACTTAAGTCTTTACACAGTTCCTTGATGGCTACTGTGTTCCCTCTGCTAAAGAACAAGGTTTGGTTTCCCTTCTGCTAGGCCTCTTTCTAACCCACATTTTTTTTGGTGGGAAGGAAGGGACTCAGGTCTCAGAATCTCTGACTTTTAAACATTCAGCCATCTTAATTGTTTCATATGAAAAAATCTAGACTATTTATATCTTGATACTAACCGAGCCTTCACAGTAATTGAATACAAATTATGACTTTTTTTGCCAAATGACTGAATGTTCAGAAAAAAATCTCATCTGACATTTCCTCCTGTTTACATGACAGTTGATGGGATGAATCATGGGCAAAAGATGTACTGTACAGGAGTAACTTAACCCAGAGTAGGAATCTAATTGCATGCCATACGGCTTTCCCTCAGTGGGGGTAGAACAACTTTGACTCTGTCAAGGTGAAAGGCAAGAATGATTAAATGCCAAGCAGCTTCTCTGTATGGGCAATTCCATATTTAGACCCAAGGTCAAAGACAGATATGTTTCATAACTTCTAAGAGTATATGAGTAATTAATGCTTTGAGCTCAGCTCAGGCTCATATTATTTTGGCAGTTCCAATCCATTTTTCAGTTGCTGTGTATTTTCTAGATTTCTGAGCAGCACTCCCTCCCACCCTCTGCTGCCTCCAAGTTGTTCATTTTCTGGAAGATCACTGATGGAGGGCAGAGAGTAGCAGTTCATTTTGCTGTGATACCCAGGTGTGCAACAGGAGAACAGGACCCACTGCAAATCTGTCGTGTTCCCTCTGGCTGATTTGCAGACAGTTCTGAGCTGACACCCTCACAAAGCATTTTGCTGCTTGAACACTTCTAAGATTTATGATGGGGGATTTTTTATCAGAACAGTGATAATAAACTGTACAAATATAGTCTGCTAATGGCAAGCTGCAGAATGGAGGTGAGGCAGAATTCACAGTTTAAACTGCTTTCTATAGATAGCTCCTGCTCACTGTTCGCCTACATTTGTATCATATGGAGTGTGGAAGAGACAATGAAGTGATAAAAACTTACAGCTTCTGAGTTGGGAAAGTATTTTGTTTTCCAGGTTCTTTTATTTTTTTCTCTTTTTTTTTTTCCCCCCTCTCCCAGAATTCATTTTCTGTAAAATCCTTTGCATTGTTCTTACAATGATAACCAAACAGGAGAGAACAAACCTGCCAAACTGCTTTGAGTGCATCATTACTGTCTGAAGTACAAAGGCAATCCAAATTCCAATGCCACCTCCTCTGGAGCCACAAAAGTTAACAAAAATTTTGCCATCAGCTTCAGTGGAAGCAGAATCTGTCAACCTGCCCCATGTGTGGGGGAAAGTGATGAACTGTTGCATATGTCCGTGCTGCAGACAAGCAAGTGATACTTCCCTCTGCCAGTGTATTTTCACAGGTCACCTGTAACATCACGGCATGACACCACAGGTTAACCTACTTTACACCTTTCTAATGTCACGTTTCATCTGAAACCCTAAAAAAAATTTCATGTTTAAAATGTAATAATCCAAATATAACATTTAATTTTTGTTCTTCCTTGTACATTAGGTCACAAAATTCCTTGTACATTAGGTCACAGACTTCTGGTACTAATCAATAGTTGTGAGAAGAAATCATTGTAACTTAAGTACATGCCAGGGCTGGCAAAGCCCTAATTTTTTCTAGTTCTGATGGTCATGCTACCTCTGGAAGTACATGCTCTGAAATTAATCTCTCAAGAGAGATATTGAAGCTGAGCACTAGAACAATACATATATTTGACTAAAACCTTCTTCTAGAAGAATATGAATTCCCCTAGAAATTCTGTCTGAAGAAATAGCATTTCAACAGAACTGATGCCTTTGACATGACTGTGTTGATTTCAGTGACAATTCACTTTGTTTTTACATTTTAGGGAATGGATCACTGAATTTTTTGACTCACATCTCTTTCCCTCCCCCTCCTCACACACTCATCCCTCTGCCATGGTCCAGATCCATCTCCCCTTGCCCACCCATC
>JAWWEU010000081.1:118094135-118104609 GCA_035583155.1 Acropternis orthonyx | reverse complement strand
CTTGCCGGCCCCCGGCCCCCCCCCCCCCCCCCCCCCCCCCCCAATAATTGTGTATTATGGTTTGTTAATTTGTTAATTTGAGGAATGAAATCAACCCTGTAAAACCTTAATTTTGTTAATGAGAAGTGCAAGGCACTCAAAATTACTATTGTCATGTCAATTCAATAGATGAAGCCTAAATCTCAACTCCCACAACACCCATATGGCCTCATCTTCACAGCACGACTGGCTCAGGCAGCTCCCACTGAGCACGGCAGCACTGAGCACGGCAGCAGCTGCTGGAGACTCGCTCTCCTGGGGGTTTAGCATCAGGAAGGGTGATGTTTCATCGATGTCACGTTCCTCAGAAAAGCAATGACTGACTACAAAATACTTGGGTAATTTTCAGTGTGGCCTTAGCTTGAGAATTCTACCTTGAGAATTTTGACCTTAGCAAAAAGTTCTGGTTAGCAATAATATAGATGCTGGGGACAGCAGGCAGCAAAGAAATTAATTAATGGCAAGAATGCTCAGTCTGTGGGCAGAGGGCATGCAAAGAATTTGGACTCTAATAGGATCTCCTTTTCCAAAATGAAATCTGCTGCAGGAGTGATTACAGTTTGTTTCTGAATTACATACAGGAACATTTCTATTATTTACCTAAAGGAAGGCATGAGTATTAATTTCTATGGCCCAGGATTTTAAAATGTCTGGTGGAAAAGCACAATCTTTTCCATTTTAAAGATCAGCAGCATCTTTGTGGCCAGCATCCCTAACGCTGGGTTGTGGGGGGTGGGGGGGTGGTGAGGGGAAGAAGTGGGGAGGAATTGCAGTTTGATCTGGCCATCATTCAGTTTTTTCTAAATGCAGTGTCTGTTTTCCTTTCAGCTGCAGAAAAGATGCTCATGTTACCCTTGTCATAAAGTTTTTATTTTTATTCCTGACTCATTGCTATCTTCTAATAATTCTAACAATAAAAAGAATTCTACTTTACTGAGGCATGCTGGTTTTGACTGAGAGGAAAATATAGCAAGACAGAAAAGTAGAAAAGGTACAAAGATCTAGTTTTTTTCTTTCTGGAGAAATATATAATATTAAATATATATATATGTATTTGTTTAATATTGTCTTCAAAATACTTCAAAAACCCATAATTCCACATTGTGTTAATTTTTCAGACTGGTACTTTGCTAAAGATTTTAAATTATTTTTTAAAATTGGTATCTCAGTGAGACTTGGTTGGAGTAAAGGATGTCAAGGTGGCCTAAAATTAAAGAATACCAATACCTTCTGGTAACTGTGCCAGAAGGAGGGAGCAATTTTTTTCTGCCACTGGGGAATTTTGTGCTGGATTTTGAGAGAGAGCAAAATACCTGACAAATTAAAAAGAAAAAGAAAGGTAGAATTTAAACATTCTGATTCTTCGAAGTTCCCTCTTCATACTTTAAACTTGGATTTGGGATCACAGACTCATGAAAAAAAACAAGACCCGTTTTAGATTTCTACTTCTCAGGTGCCTAAAGTCATAGAGTTTATGAGATTTGTTTCAAATAATGCATTGTATTTATAAAGTTTTCACTAATATTTTTTTATTGGCTTTGCAGAGACTGATCAAGTATGATCAGTTTTTAAGCTAACAATATTTACCTTGTTATGTCTCTAAGCAAAACCAATTTAAAAACACCACCACACACTGACATAACAGTTACATAAATAGCATTTGTTTCAACTACTACAAGTGTTTTGTTACATATTTATGGAAGGGTAAATTTGTGTGAAAAGTTGGGGGGGAAAAATGTCTTCCTGCTAAAGGAACATGACACTTGCAATCTGGCAGTGCTAATTTAAGCTTAATAAATGTAAGAATATAAGAGCAGAAGATTTTCTGTAACAATGGAAGAAAAAGAGAGCAAGCTGACTGCTTAGGTCCTTACTGTAAAAAACCATAATTCTAATATCATAAATTTATATAAATTTGCAACTGAAAAGTGTCCTAGGTCTTTCCATAGTACCTTGGCTTCTTACTGCTGGAGCAAGAGTCATTGTATGTCTCACTCTGTGTATAACTAACCAATTTGAGACGTTTCTGCTATCCCTGAGGATGAAGGCAACACTCTGCCATTCTCCAGCAGATTAGGACAAGGCTGTTTGTTCAAAATATGCAATCCACACTAGTGTCAAATTAGGAAATCACCACCATAATTCCTTGGCATAGCCAAAACCTGAATATGCAGCTGAGGGAATGCTGCAAAATGAAGAAAAGACAGTTACCTGCTGTGAAGGTTGTCCTGCTGCCTCAGGCCCATGTTCCTGGCTGGGTTAGTCTTGCTCCTAAACCTGCCCCACCCTGAAGCACAGCAGGGAACTAAGTAGGCCAGAGACTATACACATATTTGAAAGGATTAGTTCTCACCTAAATTTTATCCAAGATCTGGGTCTTGGTAAAGTAGCAGAATTGCTACTGCCAGTGCAGAAGAGTGAGCAGCTTGAGGGCTGGATGGGAGAGGGGCAGGACCACAGCAGCTGCTATGCAAACTCTTTCATATGCTGTGCAACAGTACTGCTGGAAACATTGCATCTTTTCTTGAATGCATACAGTTAGTCCATCACAGGCAGGGACAAATTTTACATGAATAAACCCCAAATGACAGCTTATTTGGGCCAATCAGAGACGACAAGCACCAGTCCAGCAGAGCCTAATGTGTGAGTACAGGATCTAGGATAGGAAGCAATATGGGCATGGAGGCTACAAGGTGAACATTTTCTCTTAAGATAAGCCCTGAGACTTTCAATATTGAAGTGTGTCATAAGAGATACAGGAGATATTTTGTTGTTAGTACCATAATTTTATTTTTGCATTAGTACATAACTTGGGAAGTTCCCTGGGTCATGGTTTTAGCTGGAGTGAATTGGCATATCTCCACTGAAGTCTGGAAGCAACCTCAGCACTGTGAGCAGAACATCTGGACTACAGGCTTTAAAGATTGTTTTGAACAGCTTTGCCACACAGTAAGCCCCTACAATACACACCTCTTTCCATGTCGTTCTTAATTTGCTCTTCCAAATCTTCTGGAGACACGCAAAACTCCTGCTGTTCCCCCTCGGGTGCCTTGGGTTTACACTTTCCGCAGCAGCAGTTGAAGCAGCAGCAGAAGCAGCAGCAGAGATAGCAGCCGGTCAGCAAGCCACAGACCACAAACAGGCCCTGGGTTAAACACAGCGGGTCGAAAAACCTGTCAGCAGTGACCGTCCTCAAACCTCTTACAGATGAAGGCAGGTCATCAGAGGAACTCTGGTTTCCAAGTGCTGGGCACTCAGAGGAGTCCAGCTGCTGGCCCAGTGCCTGAGCAAGCACCAGATCTTCCAAAGCCCTCCCCACTCACAAGCTTCTACTTGTCACTCAGGACTACATCCACAAAGAAGACACCAATCAACAGGCTCCCCACATGCTCAGCTTTTGAAAGTCTGTCTTCAGCTGATGGCCCTCAGAAAAACCCTCCAGGCAGTATGCAAAACCCCACCTACCTTAAAATTACTCATTTCCATCTTTAAAATGACTCATTTGCCCAAGATCGTTTTTGCAAACACTTATTTACTGTCAGGTTCTTGTCAATAACAAAGCTGAGAGAAAAAGAAGCAAAGACCCAGATGCATCCCACATAACTTCAGGTACTGCACTAAGGCCCCCAAATTAGGACTGCAGCCCCTCTGAGCTCCCCCCATAGTCAAAGGGAAGTTAAAAGCCCTTCCAGAGAGTGATTCAGCTACAGGAGGATTTGATTTGCCTGTTGGGGGTGTCTCTTTCTACAGGACCACACAGGTGACATCTCCTAAATTATACTCCTCGGTCTACAGTTTCTCGATCTGGGGCCTCAGGCAAGTAAGAAGCTCCCACCTGCTCACTCTTGTTCCTGGGGCACAAAGCACAGAGGCTTCAGCAGAGCCAACACAACTGCCTGGGACCAAGACCAGAGATCTCAGTCAGAGTCAAGATCCAGAAAATTTTAATTTACAGAGCTTTTCTTCCTCTAGAGCAGGTCATTGCCCAGGTTCATAGCACAGCTCCCCAGTTGCTTGTGTGTGTGCTGCATCACAGCAATGGGATGAGGGACCTGCAGGAGGGGAGCCTTTAGGCTGGCATTGCCACTCTGTGCCCTATGGGGACATGACAGCAGCCTGGCTCCTGATCCAAGGGAAATCCAGGCCTGCAACGAGATGTCTGTGACACAGGAGACAACTCCACACCTCTTCATGGACATAGTGGTATAAGACCAAAGGAAATTCAGTGACATTCCTGAAAAGTGAATCAAAGCTGATATGTAGAAATAAAGAGAGTATGTTTAGATTAGATATTAGGAACAAATTCTTTACTGTGAGGATAGTAAGGCAATGGAACAGGTTTCCCAGAGGAGTGCCCCGCCCCTGGAAGTGTTCAAGACCATGTTGGATAGGACTGTAATCAACCTGGTTTAGTGGAAGGTCTCCCTGCCCATGCCAGAAACTTAGAACTAGGTGATGTTTCAGGTCCCTTCCAAACCAAACCCTTCTGCGATTCTATGAACATGTATGTGAAAGCAGCACAGCTTTGTGGCCACCAGGTATATATGGGTTGGAGGTATAGCCAGGCTTTAGCATTATGGTTATACAGTCTGCCCTTTACTAACTATTCATTATATTCATAAGACAACATGCCGCTGAGGAAGAAAGTAAGCACAAATGTCAGGATACTGTCAAACTTTAACAATGGAGCTACATAAACAACATTGTTATGTATGCATGTCTCAGGCAACATTAGTGGGGGCTGACTGGAACATCTTTGAAGGTAATAAGACTGTTTATATGCCTAATATTAATATAGGCATGTATCTACAGTGAGCAATGTGTTTTTAAATGAAAAGGACTCTGACTTTTTGTTTTAAAATGTTTTCCTTCCAACAGACATCTCATCATCATGGCTAGGCTTCGCGAACAAAGATTTGGGAACAGACATCTAATACTGTTCTAAATGCCTTAATCCCTAAAATAGGTTATCTGACTGTTTATAATTTATGCTATAATGAAGAATAAATCACTACTATGTACAGAATGAAGAAAGGGAATAAAGAAGTATATAAAGGGGGGGGGGGGGGAAACCTTGAATTTATTAATGATACCTTTAATGTTTCAAGATTTCTTGTGCTTCTATTATCACAGTTGGTAAATCAAGAATTGTTTTATTGATGTGATCAATAAATTATCTTCATGGTAGAGGGAGAATTGGTTTTCGCTAAAACAGTTAAATGAATAAGACCTGTGCCTGCCACTGGAGAAGTAGTTCAATTTTCCCTTATCCATGCCTGTATGTTCCCAGTTTAATATGCCTGCTAAGAAGTCTGGCACTCTGAAAAAAAAGTAATCTTCATGTCACATTTCTCCTTTCAGCCCAGTTTCCTTACTGCTAATGATAAACCTCCTCACAATTGTCAGATTTTCCAAGTGTGATGAGGAAGAGGAATATTTGCAGTTGAAGAGCGAAGGCTGTGGTCCCTACTGTCTTCTACCAGAATGGAGGAAGTTACAGGTTTGGTGGTCATGTGTAGATGATGCCTCAGACTCAAATAGTATAATAATAATAATAATAATAATAATAATAATAATAATAATAATAATAATAATAATAATAGTAATTTGGTTGCCTCTTTATGCTTTGGAGGTGGCAAGATTTCAGGTTGGGGAGAGATAGAGAGACCACTTGTGACATTCTCAAGTGAGTCTGTGTACATATTTTGAAAGTTTTGTACAAAATTCAAACAAACGAGCAAGCAGTGATTACTTTTGCTATTCAGCATATTGTGTCTCACTTGTGGGATACAGCATGCTTGAAACAATCCTCACGTTCCTCTGTTAGCTGTTAGGTACTTACTAACTTCCCTCTGTACTCTCCACTGCTCTCCTTATGAGTCAAAGTCACAGCTGTTTATTTCTGTTCCTGATTTTCTAACCCCAGAGGATTTTATACTCCATAAAATCTCATTAAAGATCAGTAAGCAGAAGAGCAAATAAAAGCTAAAAAAAGGCAGCAAACAGTGAAGAAAATCTTCTTTACCAAGACTGTTAAAGGTGTCAACATTGCTGCTCTCTCAGCACTAAGGCAATGCTTTCCGGCACCTGAACTGTGACAAGAAGGCCAAAGAACATGGTGGACAGCAAAAAACAGGGAATGATCCATTCAGCAGTTACGGTGGGGTGTCCAGCCTGCAGCAGGGGTCAGCTACGGGACCTGCAAGTGGGCAGCCTCCAGCCTGCCTCTGGCGGGACAACTGCGCCTTCGCAAGTTTAATTTTAATACCAAGTATTTTATTCATTGGTTTCATTCACTACATTTGAGCAGCTTTTGTCTCATCCTGATTCAGCAGACAAATTATGGCTTCTCAGGCCCACAAAGTGCCCAAGTGACTTCCCAGTTTGAAAGGGAACTGCAGAGCACTGGCCTGATCCATTCTGAACACAGGAATCTGTGTTCCACGGTTCTCAGTTAAAAGATCTCATAGCGTGCTTAGTCCAGACAGTACAGATCATTTTCCTATGTATTCCAGCACAGTCCTTAGTTTCCTGTGCTTCTACTGCTGCAAACAGGTTGGGACAGCATGGATTTTGCACATTTGCAATTCTGTTTGTTGCCCATCTGTAACATTTCAATATTTGCAGAAACACTTGAATTTGACATATGCAAACATCAGCAGACACCAGTGAGATAAGAGAACACATGAACCCAACTCCTAGAACAGCCCATGATGTGTTTTACCTGGAGCAATATGCAGGGTTTTGGTATATACTTCTCTGCCTCTCCTACTCTCTTCTTCCATTCCACTCTTCTAACCTTTTCTTCCAGTTCCTTTCTCTCACACTCTCACCAGGGTACATATATGATGCCATAATGACAGTGTTATGTATTATTATTGCTTACTTACATTGTGTGCTATATATAGCAAATAAGACAGCTAAATTTGTATGGTAATAATTTATTAACTGGTTATCACATAAGTGGGACTTCTTGTTTTTGAATAGTGAGTCATTTTTATTTAATCATTGCTGAAAAGAAAGTAAAAATTATCCTGGAGCACTAGATTCAAATCTAATTAATGTTTGAAAGTGTTACAAAACATGTGCTGTAACTATTTACCAAGTTAAAAAAAGGAAAACTTTCTATATTAGCACTAGTCTGAGGTTACATTACATTCTGCCTCTGTCGATTTTCCAGATAATGTTGTTGCTTTTTTAAATTTTAGTAGCACTTTAGAGTCAGATCCTACTATTTGTTAAGCCTGCAGAGACACCATGTTTTAACTTGTGAGTTCCTCGTGTATGTAATTGTCCCTGTGATTGCAACTCTGGATTTCCAACAGAAAATAACAGCTTACCTTTGCCCACCAGCTTGAGAGCATGAAGTAGGTGTTGACGTTTTCCTCACCAAACTGTTCTGCCACATAGAGCCCTAGTGATCCATATTTGTCATATATGTTTCGCTTGGACAGATCAGTCAGCGTTGCATGAGCATTGTTGATCTCTTTAAATTTTTCTGCAGCCTCTGGATTATCTGGATTCTTGTCAGGATGGTATTTCAGAGCCAGTTTTCTTAAACATGAAAAAAACCAGAGGGAAAATAAACCTCCTGTATGTGTGCATATATATAGACATGTATGTATACAAAACACTATCAAAAATATTTTAATAGAGATATAAAAATTCCAAACAGTATGTTCAGACTTCTTTTCTTCCGGCTCCAATGTACTCTGTAGAAGAAAAGTGACACAAAGGAACCGAACATGAAAGTTTTGATAAAAGAGGTGTTTCTATTACACTGAGAATGAACTTTGTGTATTGATACCTAGTCAGCTACTGTGTTAAAGGAGACGGTGATATATATGCTGAAAGCACAGATTGCAGCATGATAATAAATCACAGGCATTTGTTGCGTTATGATTGCCAACTCATTTGCATCATTTAGCAGGTTTCAACAAAGATAAAGATTTTTTTAAAGGTTGTTTAAAAACATGATGATCACACTGCTTATCCAGGCAACATTATTTTCTTTATGGCAAAGAAAATTCTATATTAAATTGCCTATCTATAGTAGCTATAATAAAATTTTGTAAACAGTGTCTGTGTTTGCAGAAGCCCAGACAGTGATGATGGAAAACACAGTTAGGAGTTGCAATAGAAGGAAAGCATCTTTCTGAAGCACAAGGTGGAAAAGCATAATGAGTTAACCCTGGTTTCAAGTGCCTGTTTTTGGGCCTAATTTACCGCTGCTGCATACGATCATAGAATGGTTAGGGAAGGAAGGGGCCTTAAAGATCATTAGTTCCAGCCCCACCATGATGAGCAGGGACCCCTTCCACTAGATCCAGTTTCTTAAAGCCCCATCCAGCCTGGCCTTGAACATTGGCAGGGATGGGGTATCCACAGCTTTTCTGGGGAACCTGTTCCAGTGCCTCACCACCTAACAGTAAAGAATTTCTTCCTTGTATCTAACCTAAACATACCCTCTTTTAGTTTAAAGCCATTAGCCTTTGTCCTATCCCTGCATACCCTTGTGAAAAGTCTGTCTCCAGATGTCTTGCAGGCCCCTTTTTAGGTAATGGAAGGTGCCATAAGTTCTCCCTGGAGTCTTCTCTTCTCCAGGCTGACTCTCTCACCCTACCTCCATGGAAAAGGTGCTCCAGCCCTCTGATCATCTTTGTGTTGTCCTCTGGACTTGCTCCAAATGTCATGTCCTTATGTTGGGGTCCCCAGAGCTAAATGCAGTACTCCATGTGGGGTCTCAAGAGAGTGTAGTGTCAGCCAGGTTGGGCTGTTTGTGCTGGTGGGAAGCCTTTGCTAGGACAGGGTTTTTCCCCATGACTGTACTCAGGGCTACGGCATCTGAGGACAGATACAGCTTGAAAGGTACTGTGTGTGACTGTTGGCTCACAGGGCTGGGGAAGAACAGCATAGAGAAGAAAGGGTTTGCTTCCAACCATGTTGAAGGCTGGCAGTGTGAGCTCACACACACTTGCAAAACAAGGACAGACAGAACTGTACCTTTTCAAAAATCACCACTCCCTTTGAAGAACCGGCAATAGGATTTTTCCGGGGCATTTATTTAATGACTAGTGCTGACCTCTAGTGGCATCAAAAGTCATTTAGTAGTGTTTTAAACTGATTCAATCACAGCCAAGCTATGTTGCATTTTGTAAATGCTCTCTGAGTGTTTCGGGAGCTAGCCATGACTGTTATGACCAAAAATAATTGTGGTGTGAAGGCAGAGTGCTTACACTTCCTCTAACAAATTTAACCTCAGAGTGGAGTACTACTTGATTTTCCTCTGAAGCCCCAGTAGAGGATATTCCCCCAGTAAAATGTAACTGCTATGTTCCTGATGACAGTTCCTGCCTGGAAGACATTCTGCCAATATCAAGACTGATATGAGCGTGGGAACAGCCCCTGCCAACAATCTCTTCAGTTCTGCTGAACTCAAGTTATAGAATCATAGATCATAAATAACTACTTAAACATGTCTCTAATAGCATGAAGGGGATTCCATTCAATCACATTTAATATAGTGGTAATATTGTACCTTAAACATAAATTTTTGGCCATATTTAACATGTACCCTATACACAATAAAAAATGAAATATAAGAACTGGAAAAACAAGCTAAGTCTTGCATGACTAATGACATTATATGCCATCCAAGTATTTAAACAAATTACGCAATCTATCCAAACCCCAGCAATTAGAATTAAAAAAAAAAAAGAAAGAAAGAAAAAAAAAAAAAAAGAAAGGGAGAGGTTGGACTTTCAAAACTCATGTGTGGTTGCAGGCATCGGACAATCAACAGCCAACCTTTCTTTTCCACAGATCCAAAGGCACCTTCTGTACTCCCCATATCCCAAACAATCTCATAAAAAACTAAAAATTTGAACATAAAAAACATAAGTTGCATACTCACTTTGCTTTGCATTTAGACTGCTAACAGGATTACTTTCAACAGTTAACAAAAGATGACATATGTTCTTATTTAATTTTGGGAAAACTGTCCTCACTACAAACAGTACATTATCAAAACAGCTCTCCACACACTGAGGTGACATAAAATAATTGCAGATGATTTAGTAATAGAAAAGTAAGGACAGGAACTACATGACATAACAGTATCAGCTATACAGAAGCTTCCCTGTGGGCCCCTGGAAAAGTGACATTCCTAATGATGTGACAAATGGGTGTTCATTATGAGAGAATGAAAGAATACAAAAAAATGGAGAGTGAAAGGGACACGGGTTTCTTGGCTCCTTCCTACAACAAACCCATGGATTTATGTACATTCATATTTTTCTCATGGTTGATGGCCTTCTCCTTCACCGCCTTAGGATCATTACCCACTGCAGGCCTCCACGGCAGCAAGCAATGTGATGTGTTTGGGAGATAAAAGTGACAACATGCAGAGAAACATCTATCAGACAAGATGGATAGG
>JAWWEU010000081.1:118080881-118093801 GCA_035583155.1 Acropternis orthonyx | reverse complement strand
AGTGGAGGGCCATGAAGAATCACAAGGAACTCAGGGATTTCTCTCTAAGGATGGGCTGAGGAGAGTGGGCATATTCAACCTGGAGAAAGAGAGGTTCAGATGACAAGCAAGGTATTGTGATGTTGGAGATTAGTCTTTTGAAGCAGGATGTTGTAATAGAGATACGATGCTGTGCCATGGCTAGGTAAGTGCTGGATGAGTGTATGATGGGTTAGGTAGTGGGAATGGCCTTGTGCTTCCTTCAATAGCTCAGTTGGTAGTGCGGAGGACTGTAGGCTCCCTTGCATGGCCATCCTAAGGTGGCTGGTTCAACTCTGACTCGAAGGAGTGCCCTTTTGGCTCTGGCCCTGATCTGGGCCTCACTGTGGTTTTGGCCCTGACCAGGTGTCTCTCTTTCAAAGGGCTGTCCAGCCACGAGCTCTTGCCTGATCGTGAGAAGACAAACAGCCAAGGCAGATTTGGTTGAGCCCTGGTATGGGGTTGGTGGTCCTGATCACTGGAGTTTTCCATGGCCACCTCCATCAGGAAAGTGAGTGGGTAGGTGGTGGTGTGAGAGCAATGCCATGGAAGGCCCAGGCTGTGGATTCAGGGCATCCTGGGTCAGGGGTGGATGCCTGGGAGGAAAGAGGCCCTCAGGTAGAGGCTGTGGGGTGGGGAATTAGCTCAAGTGGTAGAGCACTCAGAATGTGAGAGGCAGCAGGATCAATGCACGTTCTCCAATGCTTTTCATACTGCTTGCCTGGACACAGGGCCCTTTGGCAGGGGCCCCTCCGCTCTCTGGCGCTGTTGGGAGCTATTCGCACCTGGGCTGCACAGAAAACAACAGCATCCAGGGCTGTATCAGGAGCAGAAAGGGCTGTGGATCCAAGTACTTGAATATTCTTCTTTACTTGGGATTTGATCAAGTGATCAACATGCTCAATTTTATGTGTCCTCAAGCAAAGTCCTTAATGACTGCGAGAAGAGAAAATACCAAACTAATTTTTAAATATGACAAAAAGAATGACTCTGGGAACCCCCAAGCAGTGAGATCCACCCTGCTAAGGTCACAGAACAGATCCTTCTGGAACCTATGTCAAGACATGTGAAGACAGGGAGGTGTTTAGAGACAGCCAACATGGCTTCACCAAGGGCAAATCATGACTGACTAATCCAGTCCGTTGTAATCTCATCTAGGCTTTCTACAATGGATTGATTGCATTAGTGGACAAAGGATGAGCTATGGATGTCAGCTGCCTTCTCTAAGGCCTTTGACATTTTCCCGCACAACTAAGTGCATTTTGATGAATGAATGAGGATGAATTCAATGAATAAGGAATGGGTTGGATATCCACATCCAAAGAACTGTAGTCAATGCCTCAGTGTCCAGGTGGAGACCAGTATCAAGTGGTGTCCCCCGAGGCTCTGTATTGGGACCAATACTATTTCATATCTTTATTGACATAGTGAGTGGGATTGAGTGCACTCTCAGCAAGCTCACAGATTGCAAGGGGAGCGATACAGTTTATATGCTTGAGAAAAGAGCTTCCATCCAGAGGGACCTTAAAAGACTTGAGGAGTGGGTCCATGTGAACTTCAATAAATTAAACAAGGCTAAGTGCAAGGTTCTGCATCTGGGTCAGGGCAATTGCCAGTATCAGTACACACTGTGGGAGCAATGGATTGAGAGCAGCCCTGTGGAGAAGAACTTGTGGGTGCTCGTGAATAAAAGGCTGGACATGAGCTGGGAATGTATCCTTGTAACCTAGAAGATCTACCATATCCTGGGCTGCCTCCAAAGAAGTGTAGCCAGCAGGCTGAGGGAGGTGATTCTGCCTTCCTATTCCACTCTTGTGAGACCACACCCGAAGTACTGCATCCACCCATGGATTCCCCAGCACCAGAAAGACATGGACCTATTAGAGCTGGTACAGAACAGGGCCACAAGACTGATTGGAAGGATGGAACACTGACCTGTGAAGACAGGCTGAGAGAGGTGGGATTGTTCAGCTGGGAGAACAGAAGGCTTCAGGCAGACCTTATAGCATCTTTTCAATTGATAAAGGGAGCTTACAAGAAAGACAGAGAGGCATTGTAGCAGCCCTTGTAGTGAGGGAACACAAGGAAATGGTTTTAAACAAAAGAGGGTAGATTTAGACTGCATAAAAAAAAATTCCTTGTGATGAAGATAGTGAGACACTGGAACAGGTTTCCCAGAGAACTTGTAGACATCCCATCACTACAAAAGTTCCAGTCTGGTTCAACAGACTTTTGAGCAGTCTGACCTAGTGAAAGAGGCACCTGCCCACAGCAGGGCAGTTGGACAACATGACCTGTAAAGATCCTTTCCAACCCAAAACATTTTATTATACTACATAAAAGGCAGATGTTGGCAAACTGGAGGTTTTGGGTGAGCTAAGCAGGTCTCAAATGCCCCTCAGGAGGGCATTGATTGAACAGTTAGGCCTTTTACTGTGGTGATGGGAAGAGGAATGAGACACAGTTGGCCACAACTGAACCAGGATAGGTTCCACTTTTTCCCTCCTTGGATCACACAGGCAGGAGAAGGGTGCCCTGGAGTGCTGTGCAGTCTCCATGATCAGAGATTGGTGTAAGCTGATTGGCTGAAGCCTTGAGTCAGCTGCAATGATCCTTGAGCTTGGGCTGCTATAGGAGATTTGAACAGAGATATCCTGAGGCCTCACTCAAGCTGACTGCTTTGACTGCTCTGTCATAGAGGAAGAGCTTGTATGGGGCCCTGCTGTTCCATCAATAGCTCTGCTGGTGGAACAGAGGGCTGTTGGCTCCCTTCCATGGCTACCCTCACATCCCTCTGGATGCCACATGCCCTAGAATATCTGAACGGCCCCCTCATACGGGACCCCCATCTCCACCCATGGGTCCAGGAGCTCTACTTACATTCAGCTCTCATTCTACGCTACACCACAGGAGTCTTGGTCTCTAGCTGAGTCATGCCCATAGCCTTGGATATGTCCAGCTACAAAGACCCTTGATTCATATGCTGATGTGCAGATGGATATTCTGATTTAAACTCAACCCTGGCTGTCAGTCTGGACCTGCCTGGCACTCCCTGGACATGACCATCATTCTGACCTCTACAATGACTTCCTTGTTTGCAGCTGTCCCTGCCTGGCTGTGGTAGTGCTGTCTTCTCTGGCCTTTCATTTGGAGTGAGCCACCATGGGCTGGGTCTTGTCCTGGATTGTGTTGTGGACCTGAGATGTTCTGGGCAATGTGGATATAAGGCAATTCTTTTGTTTTATTTCCTTCTGGACACTGTCCTGCAGGTATGTGTGAAGTGGTATGAGAACTGAATGAGTGTGTGATGGGCGAGGTAGTGGGAATGGCCCTGTGCTTCCTTCGATAGCTCAGTTGGTAGAGCGGAGGACTGTAGGCTCCCTTGCATGGCCATCCTTAGGTCGCTGGTTCAACTCCGGCTCGAAGGAGTGTCCTTTTGGCTCTGGCCCAGATCCTGTGGCACCACTGTTTCTCTGTCCCTTTCCAGATAGCTGTCCAGCCTTGAGCTCTTGCCTGAGTTTGGGAACCCTTGGTGAGGGAACCCTTGGTTCTGAACCCTAGAGTTGTTTAGGGTCACATCCAGCAGCAAAGTGAGTGGGTGTGTTGGTGGTGTAAGAGTGAGGTTGATGGGATGTCCAGGCCTTGGGTGCAGGGCAGCCTGAGTCAGAGGTGGATGCCTGAGAGGGGAGAGGCCTCAGGGAATGCTACAGGGTGGGGAATTAGCTCAAGTGGTAGAGCGCTCGCTTAGCATGCGAGAGGCAGCGGGATCAATGCCCGCATTCTCCAATGCTTTTCATTCTGCTTGCCTGGACACAGAGACTTTTGGCAGGGCCCATGTCCTGTGGAGTCTGTGAGAACTGCTGTGTGCTGCAAAGAGAGAACAGCATCCAGAACTGTGGCCATGGCACATGGGCTGTGAAGGAACAGATTCTCCCACTTTATTCTGAGTATGATCAATGGAATCCAGCACATTGTGCCCATCTTTGGGCCTCCATGTGTAAGACAGACATTCACCAAGTGCAGCAGTCTCAGAGGCCATTGAATGTTGCCTTGTGCAGATCCTGAAGAAGAAAGGAGTGTTGGGGAGATAAGCAAGCACTTACCAGAGTGCCTGTCAGGAGGTTATTGATTCAAGAGTTAGGCCTTTTACTGAGGTGATTGGTGGAGGACTGAAACATAACAGGCCACAATTGAAGCAGGACAGGTTCCATTTTTTTCTCTCCAGTGAGAGACCGAAAACCTAAAAGAGTTAATGTCTCAAACACTTGGCAGAAGAGAACAGCAGTGTTTCCATGTCAACTGGAGATAAAGTGCAGCTAGAAAAGAGCATCTTGCAATGCAGGTTAGCACTTTTCTGTGACCAGCTCCTTATCTTCGGTAACTACCTCCAAAACCAAGTCTGAGACAGCATTGCACTTGTCTTTCTGACAGGGGGAGGGCTACCAAAACCATGAGACCCACAACCCCCTTTCTGAAAAGTTTGAGAATAACAAAATGTGCATGCGAGAGGACTAATCAATAATAGTGCAACTGAGAGGGGCAGGGTGTGCATCCACCATCCAAAGAAACCAAACCAGAGACAGCATTGGAAGCCTGGGTGGTGATCCAGATATTTTTCCTCTATCTCTATCTTCCTATCTTTTCTACTTCAGCTGTTCCTCTTCTTACAAGTTTAAATTGCTGCTGCCATGTGCTGTTCAGGAAAGTTTAAATCCTTGCTGCCATGGGCTGTTCAACCTATGATATGGTTTAAGGTTTAAATCTCTGCTGCCGTAAGTGAAACCTTCTAATTGTTTGGCATTATTGTGCCTTAATTTAGGCTAAGGGTATCCTGAACATCGGTTGTGTCAGAGTAAGCAGTCCAGGACTGCCCTCTAGGGACCTGACATTTTATGGCTATCCCAGAACAAGTGGTCCACAACCACCCTCTCAGGACCTGACACCTCCTCAGATCAACCAGGTGGGAGAAGGTTGCCCTGGAGTGCTGTGTGGTCTCCATGCTTGGAGGTTGGCATGATCTGAGTGGCTGAAGTCTTGAGCAAGACACTGAGATCCCTAATCGGAGGATGCTTGGAAGAGAAGGTGTACATCGAGATGCCGTGAGGACTCATTCAAGCTGATTGCTTTGAGAATGCAGTCATGGACACAGAACATGGAGGGGACCCTGATGGTCCACCAATATCTGCTGGTGGAGTGGAGGACTCCTGGTTCTCTTGCATGGTGACCATTATATCTTGTCCAGGCATCAAGGGCCTGAATAGGCCTGAATGGCACTGACTCGCCTCATATGGGATCTCCATCTCCACCTATTGGCACAGGAGCTCTCTTTATGTTCACTTCTGGGCCTTCACTCCTTTTCCGTGCTAAACAACAGGAATCCTGGTTTCTTGCTCAGTCATGGCCACAATCATAGCAATATCAAGCCACAGAGACCTTGGGTCCCGACCCAATGTGCAGATGTATGTCCTGCGTTGACCTAAGCCCTGGATTGTCAGTCTGGACCAGACTGTCAGTCACTGGATGTGATCAGCACTCTGACCTGTGCAGTGACCTTCTTGCTTGCATCTGTCCCTGCCTTGCCATGATTCCAGCACTTGTCTGTTCTGGATGCTCGCTTCTAGTGAGCCACCATGGCTGGCCCTGTCCTGGTAAGGAGTTATAGGCTTGAGAAGCAGTGTGATCTAAGGGAAGGCTTTCTTATTTCCTGCAGAAGAGAGTTATGAAGATACATGGTGTGAAAGCTAAACAGCTGGATGAGTGTGTGATGATTGTGTGAGGTGGCAAGATCACATGCTTCCTTCGATAGCTCAGCTGGTAGAGCGGAGGACTGTAGACTCCCTTGCATGGCCATCCTTAGGTCGCTGGTTCAACTCCGGCTCGAAGGAGTGCTCTTTTGGCTCTGGCCCAGGTTCTGCAGCACTGCTGTCTTTTGTCCCTGCCTAGGTGGCCTCTCTTCAAGGTTAGTCCAGCCTTGAACTGTTCATTTGATGAGAGAAAGAAAGCAGTTTTGATTGAAGCCTGGGCAGGGCATGGTAGAACCAGGGCACTGGGACTTTCAGGGATCACTTCCAGCAATAAAGTGAGTGTGTGAATTGGTGGTGTGTGAATTAGTGGTGTGAGAGTGAGGTCACTACGAGTCTTGGCTGTGGATGCAGGGCATTTTCAGTCAGAGTGGGTGCCTGGGAGAGGACAGGACCTCAGGCAGAGGCTGCAGGGTGGGGAATTAGCTCAAGTGGTAGAGCGCTCGCTTAGCATGTGAGAGGCAGCAGGATCGATGCCTGCATTCTCCAATGCTTTTAACTCCCCTTGCATGGAAAAGGGGACCTTTGCCAGGGGCTGTGGACGCTCACAGTATATGCAGAATACAAAGAGTAGGAGACCATCCAGGTCTGCACTAAGAGCTTCACAGACAGTTTAACAGAAGTTTCTCCCTCTTTGCTTGATAGATGTCAAATGTCATCTTGAGTACTGTGTCCAGTTTTGCGATCCCCTATGCAGGAAAAACATCAATGAAAGAACAACCTCTGGAGGGTCACCAAGAATCTCATGGAATGGATGATTCACCTGTGTGAATGGACTGAGGAAAGTGGGTATGCTCAGGCTGGGGAAAGAAAGGTCCAGAGGGTTCTGCATGACCTTCTGACTTGCAGAAGGTTACAGAACAGAGGAATGTCTATATACTTTTCTGGCCAGAGGGCAAATGACAGCACAGTGAAACAGAATGAAAGGGAGATGCAACATGATATGGGTAAGCTCTGCTTGGCCACGAGGAGAGTCCAGCTGTAGAAGATGATGTCCAAGGAGCTTGTGGAGTGGTTCAGTTTGTGGTTTGCATGACTGATGGGCTAAAGTGCTGAGCAAGGTATTGTGATGTTGAAGATGAGTCTGTTTGAAGCAGGATGTTGTAATGATACTATGCCATGGCCAGGGAAGTGCTGGATGAGTGTGTGATGGGCGAGGTAGTGGGAACAACCCTGTGCTTCCTTCGATAGCTCAGCTGGTAGAGTGGAGGACTGTAGGCTCCCTTGCATGGCCATCCTTAGGTCGCTGGTTCAACTCCAGCTTGAAGGAGAGTGCCCTTTTGGCTCTGGCCCAGATACTGCTGCACCACTGCCTTTTGGCCTTTCCCAGCGCCTCCTATTCAGAGGGCTGCCCAAGCTTTGGAACACTCCTTTAGGGGGAGAAAACAACCAGCAAAGGCTGCCCAGGGTGAGCCCTGGGCAAGGGATGGTGGTCCTAAGCATTTGTCTTGTAAGGGGGCACCTCCTTCAGGAGAATGAAGGGTGAGTGGGTGGTTGTGTGAGAGCAATGCCATTGGAGGGCCCAGGCTTTGGATGCAGGACATCCTGGGTTAGGGGCAGGTGCCTGGGAGGGGAGAGGACCTCAGGCAGAGGTTGCAGGATGGGGAATTAGCTCAAGTGGTAGAGCGCTCGCTTAGCATGTGAGAGGCAGTGGGATCAATGCCCACATTCTCCAATGCTTTTCATTCTGCTTGCCTGGACACAGAGACTTTCAGTAAGGGTTCCCTGTCCTCTGGGGGCTGTAGAGAGTCTGCAGCATAGCTGGGCAGCATAGTAGATGACAGCATCCCTGGTTTCTCCAAGAACATCAAGGCCTCTGGATCAAGGAAAAGTATTCTCTGACTTTCCTCATAATCTGATAGACAGAATTTAGAATAGTGTACCCCTTATACATAGGTTTTGCCTGGGAGAGAGTTAATTTGATTCCTAATACCTCTGTTTTGGATTTAGGGTGTGAATAATGTTGAAAACACACTCATGTTATAGTTGTTGCCAAGCAGAGTTTACACTAAACCAAGGACTTTTCAGCTTCTCACACCATGCCACCAGCAAGGAGACTGCGAGGCACAGGAAGCTAGGAGACATAGCTAGGACAGATGACTCCAGCTGTCCAAAGGAATATTCCATACTATATCACATCATGCTCAATATATAAACTAGAGGGGAAAATGGCTGGGGCCGCTGCTTGGAAGCCGGCTGTAGAGGCATCACTTGGCAGGTGTTGAACAATTGTGTTGTACATCACTTCTGTTTCTTCTAATTCTGTTATTATTACTATTATTGAGATTTCCCCCTTCCTTTTCTGTTGTACTGGAATTGTTTTTCTCAATGCACAAACTTTCCTTTTTGTTCCCAGTTCTCTCCCCCATCCCTCTTGCAGGGTGGAGTGCGTGAATGGCTATGTGGTGTTTAACTGCCTGCCAGGTTAAACCACAACAGCCCAGCATGGGGCTCGAAGGGTTGAGATATTGTCAAATCTGACCAGAGCATGTTAAAACTTTTTTTTTTTTTTAAGCAGTCATTATATTAGTTTAATAGTAGCTGGTCCCAATGTTGATTTGTTTGTTCTTACAGGAGTTGAGTCTGTTTTCAGAGTTGCATTATGTAACATCTTACTTGCTGTATATGTTCTCTGTTGTGCTGTTTATCACCTCTGGGGACTAGGTTAAGGTTATCATGTTGTCATACTTTGTAACATTGGCTTATGATACAATGAAATCGATGGTCATGAGAGTAATCTGGTATTTGTAGTCAATTATTGCTGTCTTCTCTGTACTTTTAGAGCCATCTATTGGAAACTATTCCTAATTACATCCTTTACCTTTTCTCCTCAGAGAGCCAGTCTAAGGGGCAGGCAGACACCTTCCTCCATCTTCCCCTTATCCTACAGGCTAATTACAATAGCTCTTCAGAATTTTGAACATTGTCAGGATGTGCAAACCAGTATCTTCCTATTGCTATGTCTCCTGACTGTATTTTAGGCTTTGTTTAGGCTCAAACAACTATTTAAGAATACCAGTCAGATGTCTGCCCAGAAGCTGAACAGTTATGAGAGACAGGATGTGTGTGATAGCATGGGCAAATGCCTAGGACAGTCGGCACGTCTAACATTTTGGAATTTCACTCCCGAACAAGTGCAGAATCCTGAAAAACTAGTAAACTGTTTGGAAAAAGTATGCTATCATGCTGGCAAATTGAGAGAGAAACAAATGACTGGAACATGCTAGGGCCTGGTCCATGCCTACCCCTGCCCTGTTCAACACTACTCAGTACCCTCAAGGGCAAGAGAAGGTCTTTTTATCTGGCAAGAAAATGACAGGCACTTTGGCAACCCTAGTCCCAGTTACAGACACTGCATGTGAACCAAAGAACCAGCCTGTACTGCTATCAGTTGCCACTATACACAAGAAGAAATATTGGAAGTAGAAGTCGACTCCTTTAATAAGAGATGAAGGAGCTTCTTCTAGGACTGAACAGGAGGAAGAAGGGGACAAGGCAAACTACTCCAAAGCAGAGCCATTACACGAACAAGAGGAGGAAGAGAGGAGGCTGCTGCCTAGGGAGGAGGAAGAGGAAGAACTGATAATTGAGGCAGTAACCACCTGATCTCGAGTGAGCTGTGAGATATGCAAAAAGATTTCAGCTGTCATCCAGGTGAGCACATTGCCACTTGGCTGCTCTGATTTTGGGATAACAGGGCCAGTAGCCTGGAATTAGAGTGTTCAGAAGACAAACAGCTGGAATCCCTTTCTAAGGAAGAGGGCATTAATGAAATGATTGGAAAAGGGTTGCAAGTCCTCAGCCTGTGGAGGCAACTCTTGTCAGGCATGAAGGAAAGGTATTCCTTCAAGGAAGACATTCAGTGTGGCCCAAGGAAGTGGACCACCATGGACAAACTTATCCAGTACCTGAAGAATTGGCTGTGCTGGAGGTGATCTATGATAACCTGAACAACAAGCAGTTATCCACAGATCCAGATGAAGTCATGTGCACATGACCTATGTGATGGAAATTTGCATGGAGTGCACCATCATTGTATGCCAACTCATTGCCAATAATGACCTGGAAAGAAGGAGAGAGACAAATGCTGGATGAACAGGCTGGCCAACTCCAGCAACAGGAAGAAAGTCTCCCTTCCTCCTTCATCTCAGCTATGGAGAAACAGGTCCAGCAATTCAAAGAGGACAGATCCTACTTCTCACCTAATGGACCTCTCAGCAGTTAGCAGTAAGTGTTCCTTTATTCAAGAGAGAGGATATAGTGGGTACATATCATGGGCCACTCTGGTTTTACCTGCATGACCACTGACAGGACATGGGAAAGTGGGATGGAAAATCTACCTTGACTCTAGAAGCACAGGTACGTTAGTGGTGATGAAAAACAATCACAAAAGGGGCTTCTTTCAGGAAAATTGCTGCTCCAGTCTCCAGTAGACAGTTTCCCAGAAAGAGTAGAAGGGCTGATCTTCCTAATGATTTTGATGAAGGGATTTTTGATTCATATCTACAAGAAGTCAGTAGCAAATACTACGGCAAGGACTAGTGAGATTCTTGCCTCCAGTGAGACGACAGAGAGGGACAATGGGGTTTACTGGACTGTGTAGATCTGATGGTCTGGCACATCAAACCCACAGGAGTATAAAGTTCTAATAGATACAGGGATAAAATCCCTGTAGTGCACATAGAAAATATGCTGTGGAAGACAGTCTGGGTTATTCCTGCTTCAGGCAAGGGCAAAGGCAAACCCACCTGTGATATTGCCTTTGCTCAAGGGCCTGGGTGCACTTGGTGGGCAATACAGAAGGATGGAGAAGCATGATGTACACCTCAAGGGGATTTGAGCCTGGGTTAAGAATAGCCAGTGATTTGAATAGTATTACGTTAATTGCTATACAATAATGTATGACATCTCTACTATGGTTGCTATATGCCACATCAACATTATTACAATAAAAACTAGCCAGATGAATGAAGAATGAATTTTTGTTAGAGCAGGCAAAGTGCAGCAATGACAGAACAAGAACTGTCTTCAGCATGCCACAATCTAAAATCATACATCAGCACTCCTCCCTGAAGGACTGCTATGACAGAGGAGCCCAAAGTCATGAACTAATAAACTCAACTGATATTTTAGAGATGGTCCATAGGCTAGGGGAACAATATCTGCATATATATATGAAAAGACAGGAAAAGATGTACTGCAAAGTATGGAACCTGGGCATGATGTAAAATGGTATAGAATAAGAGGCAAATATTGCACTGGTTTTGGGTGGTATTGAGTTAATTATTTTCCGAGCAGCTGGTACAGTGTTGCATTTTGGATTTAGGAGGAGAATAATATAGACAACAGATTGATGGTTTAGTTGTTGCTGAGCAACGGTTATCCTAATTAAAGGACTTTTCAGCTTCTCACACCACCCCCTAGCAAGGAGGCTGGGGGACACAAGTTGTTGGGAAGAGACATAGCCAGGACAGCTGACTCCAACTGGGCAGTGGAATATTCCATACCATATGGCATCATGTTCAATATATAAACTAGGGGAAAAGATGGCTGGGAGTTGCTGCTCAAGAACTTGCTTAGGCATCATTTGGCAGGTGTTAAGCAATGCATTGTGCGTCACTTGTTTTGCATATTCTAATTGTATTAGTATTATTGTTGTTATTGTTGTTGTTGTTATTATTATTATTTTTTCCCTTCCTTTTCTAGCCTTTTGAACTGTCTTTTTCTCAACCCACGAATTTTACCTTGGGTCTTTTTCCCCAATTTTCTCCCCCATCCCCCTGTGAGAGAGGGAGGGAGGGAGCAGCTGTGTGATGTTTAACTGCCTGTGAAGCAGAGCTGTGACAGTGCCCAACTTTGTGCCTTTGTGAGAAGACACACATGGACCAAGAGCAGTGACCTCAGAACAAGGCCACTAGGACACTTGGGAGCAAGTGATTTCATGTAAAGGAAAAACATTAATACATGGAAAAATATTAGTGGAGGGCCCCAGGGAACCTCAAGGAATAGAGGGATTTATCTTTGTGAATAGGCCAAGAACAGTAAGAATGTTAAACTGCAGAAGGAGAGAATCTGAGGGTTTATACATGCCTTTCATGCTTCTAGGAGATTACAGAGTACAGGAAATGCTATCCTTTGTCTGATGCTTGACCAGAGAGCAAAAGGCAGCATGCTGAAATAGAATGAAGGGAAGTTGCAGCAGGATATGGGTAAGCTTTCTGTGGCCATGAGAAGGGTTCAGGTGTAGAAGATGATGTCCAAGGAGCTTGTGGAGTGGTTCTATTTGTGGCTTGCATGACTGATGGGCTGAAGTGTTGAGAAAGATATTGTGATGCTAGAGATGAGTCTGTTTGAAGCAGGATGTTGTAATAGAGACATGATGCTGTGCCTGATGCTGTGCCATGCTGCCTTGGCTAGGTAAGTGCTGGATGAGTGTGTAATGGGTGAGGCAGTGGGAATGGCCCTGTGCTTCCTTCGATAGCTCAGCTGGTAGAGCGGAGGACTGTAGGCTCCCTTGCATGGCCATCCTTAGGTCGCTGGTTCAACTCCGGCTCGAAGGAGTGCCTTTTTGGCTCTGGCCCAGATCCTGCAGCACCACTGTCTTTTGACCCTGCCCAAGGTGGCCTCTCTTCAAGAGCTGATCAGCCGTGAGCTCTCATCTTTAGCTCTGAAGACAACCAGACAAGACATTTTGGGGGGGAATTTTGGCCAAGGAGCTGTGGTTTCAACCAGGTTGATTCTCTGGGGTCTCATCCAGTAGGAATGATGGTGGTGATGTGAGAGTGAGGCTGATGGAAAGCCCAGGCTTTGGATGCAGGGCATCCTACATCACAGGTGTGTGCCTGGGAGGGGGAGGACCTCAAGCACAAGCTGCAGGGTGGGGAATTAGCTCAAGTGGTAGAGCGCTTGCTTAGCATGCAAGAGGCAGTGGGATCGATGCCCGCATTCTCCAATACTTTTAATTCCCTTTGCCAGGACACAAAGACTTTTGGTGGAGGATCACTGACCACTGCAAACCTCCACAGCAGCAAGCAATGTGATGTGTTTGGGAGATAAAAGTGACAACATGCAGAGAAACATCTATCAGACAAGATGGATAGG
>JAWWEU010000081.1:118053198-118077041 GCA_035583155.1 Acropternis orthonyx | reverse complement strand
TGGTAGAGCGGAGGACTGTAGGCTCCCTTGCATGGCCATCCTTAGGTCGCTGGTTCAACTCCGGCTCGAAGGAGTGCTCTTTTGGCTCTGGCCCCGATCCTGTGGTTTGTCAGTGCAGGGCATCCCAAATTGGCAGTGGATGTCTCTAAGAGGAGAGGACCTCAGGAAAAGCTGCAGGGTGGGGAATTAGCTCAAGCAGCAGAGTGCTTGCTTAGCATGTGAGAGGCAGTGGGATTGATGCCCGCATTCTCCAGTGCTTTTCCTTCCCCTTGCCTGGACCCAGGGCCTTCTGGCTCAAAGGAGTGTCCTTTTGGCTCTGACCCAGATCCTGCAGCACTGCTGACTTTTGGCCCTGCCCTTCTGACTCCTCTTCTGTGGGCACCCAGCCATGAGCTCTTGCCTGAGTTTGGGCATACAACTGGCCAAGCAGTTTTGACTGAAACCTGGGCCATAGATGGTGGTCCTGGCCACTGGGGTTTGTCCACACCTTCAGCAGGAAAGTGAGTGGGTGCTGGTGTGAGAGCAATACCAATGGAAGACCCAGGCTTTGGATGCAGGGCATCCTGGGTCAGGGGTGGGTGCCTGTGAACAGAGGACATCAGGCAGAGGCTATGGGGTGGGGAATTAGCTCAAGTGGTAGACTCACTTAGCATGTGAGAGGCCCACATTCTCCAATATTTTTAATTCCCCTTATCTGGACATAGAGGCGTCCTTTGTCCTCCTGGGTCTGTGGGGAGACTTGGGTGTACCCAGAGGCTGTATCAGGAATAGCACAGGTCATTGGCATAGGCACAGGCAAGCCATTATTCCTCCTTGTTTGGCAGTAATTAATGGTATTAATAGTACAGCACACAATTTCTAATAAAATTCTTAATTACCAGTGTCACAGAGGTGTCTAACTGTTGGAGCAAGACCAGAGGAGGGACACCAAGATAATTAGAGGGATGGAGCTTCACTTCTATTAGAAAAGGCTAAGAGAATACGGATTGTTCAGCCTGGAAAAAAAAGAAGGCTTCAGGGTGACCTAACCAGGACTTTCCAGTACCTAAAGATGGCCTACAAGCAAGCTGAAGAGGGACTTTTGATAAGGGCATGTAGTGATGGGGCAAGGGGAAATGGCTATAAATTGAAAGAGGGTTAGATTAGATATGAGGAAGAAATTCTTAACTGTGAGGGTGGTGAGGTACTAGAACAAGCTGCCCAGAGACCTTGTGGATGCCTCATCCCTAGAAGTGTTCAAAGCCAGGCTGGATGAGGATGTGAGCAACCTGGTATAGTAGAAGGTGTCCCTGTCCATGGCAGAGGGTTGGAACTAGATGATCTTTAAGTACCCTTCCAACTCAAACCACTCTATGATTCTATGGCTTTTTTGTAAACAGTCTATAAAACAGGAATTTTTGAATCTTCTGAAGAAGAGAAATCCAGTATCTTTCTGCGTATTACTTTACTATCAAACTGAAAAGCAGAAGTCAAAGTACAGTTTATGTTATTATGCCAAAAAAAGCCTCTAAAGTTTATTTTTGTAGAGTATTGAAGATAAACAAACCTCCTTTGAAATTCTGCTGTTTAGAATCCTATTAACTTTACTCCTTGATAAATTAGATTGTGCCAAACTCCAAATAAAAGCACAGAGAGGTACCTCTGTCATGTTTATTAAAAAGTAAATTTTGCCCCAGGCTGTAGTAGTATGATTAATAGTGGCTTAATTAATAATGGCAGGAAACTCAGAATCAGGTATTGCTGGTTTTATACCTTGTACTAAAAAATACCAGTTCAGCAGCAGATTTTTGGATTAGCATAAATTTAAAGTTAATGAAAGAAAATCTATGAGACTGACTCATCATTTTATCTTGCAAATATTTACAGCTACTCCATTAAAAGTGAATCCCTCTGACATTTCTACTTTAGGCGGAAGCAGCCTTTTTTTTTCCCCCTCTAATTACTAATAGAAATGGAGAAAGGACCACTGCCACTTTTGCCATAGATTGCTACATCAATAAGCTGTATTCATGTTCAGCATTAAATAGAGTTAATTCCATTCTACATTCTTGCATGACAACTCTCTCCACTGGGGATTAAAGAAGGCCTCCTTTCCAGAAAATTAAATGTAAAAGCAAGAGGAAATTATGAAGTTTGTTACAGAAGATGGTTTCTGCAGCCAGGCAATACTACAGGGACACAGAAGGTGCAAATAATGAGTGAATTTGATACTGTAGTAAGCTTTTTTGCAAGTGGTATAATTATGCAAGACAATGGAATGATGGGAGGTCAACATTTCCTTCCATTGTATGAAGAGTTTGGACATTCTCTACTTCTGCCTCCATTGAATGTATGCCTTTAGAAATGGAAAGTGGGAGAAATGAATTCATTCAAAAATATGGAAGACAGAGTCCCAGAGAAATTCAAGCCAAGCAATGATGCAAGTAGACCTATTTCATAACTCCCTTTGGAGTTTGAATGTATTCTTACATTTGTTAGGAAAAGCAAGCTGCATTAAAGTTTGACCGGTAATACAGTGCAACCAACTATACCCAGAATGATGCTGTAATAAAAGCTTTACAATATTTATTAAGCCTGAAAGTATGTTTTATATGCTTCAGTGTCAATACTATCTACTTCACTTATGACATTTAAAGTTCTTTCTCTTTCAACAGCAGCTGAACAGATTTAAGAGCAAAATGACCCACAAAATCTTCTGGTCTTATTTTTAGGTCTTGTTACATTTCAACACTAAAATATTTTTCACCATTTTGTGTTTGAGTAAAACTTGTCTTAATGTCCTCTCTTCTTTTTCAGTAGAGAAACTACCATTTCCTGAGCCAGTATTTTTCAATAGTTAGTTACACTCACAGTTTGAACCAGGTACCTTTTTCAGTTCAAATTGCTTTCAGATTCCAGCCACTGGTTTTGGTTATGCCTGCCCTCATAAAGTGAAGAATCCTCTTAACACCTGGCAATTTTACCCTTCAAGGATACACTATAATCAAATAATCTGTCAGTTTTCTTTCCTTTTTTTTTTTTTTCCTGACAACATAAAACTCATCAAACTCCTTATATCTCTGACTATAGTTCTCAAGTTGTCATTGTATCACTTTTTTGCACTGGCGTTACTTTTCAACATACTTCAGGAAAAAACTGTTATAACACAAAAACTGTGTGCAGTATTCAAAGACTGTGCTTCACAAGCATAGCCTGTGTTAGTTTAGCCTAAGAGTCTGACCTCTCATTCAGTTAGACTAAAACATTTCAGATGAAGCACGTATTGCTTGTGGGATGAAATTAATAGATTCATGCTGCATCATCTGATTCTTTTCAAGCTCAAAGGTTAAAAAAATTGTTGCAATGAATGTCTACAGTGCAGTTAACTCAAAAAGTTTTACCATCATAATCATGCCAGACACATAAACATTTTTAGACCTGTTGCAAAGCACATTTTACATACCTGTAGGACTTCTTAATCTCATCATGTGTTGCTCCTTTCTCTAGTGCCAGGATTCCATATAATGCTTCACCTGATGTTGACAAAGCACGTTGCCTTTGTTCAGCCATGTTAGCAGTGCATTACCAAAGCTGCCAATGTAAAACATAATTTAAAACACCAGGGCCTGCAAGTATATATGGATAGTATTACTTACTGTTCATTTTAATAGATTTTAATCAGGCAGTAAAAGGCAAAAAAATACATGAAAGTGAATCTAGAGTAAAATCTCCCCTAAATTAGCCTTTGTCCTTTAAGATATTTTACAATTAGAAAAAAATGAGAGAATGAAAAAGCAAAAGCCAAAGAACAGAAGTTTTTGTGTTAGGTATTACTGTTCATATTAAAGGTTTGATGATGCTGTCACTGAATTGAATGTCTAAATTTGCTACAGCTTTAATAACCAAACACTGTATTTCCACCTAGTTTTATTTGTGGTTTTATGTCTCTAAGTCTTAGAATAATTCTACTATTTGTTAAGGCTTTGGGCTTTTTACAGTGGGGTAAGAGTTTTGTATCTCTGAGTATTATGTAATGCAACAGACTGGAGAATTTTTGCTTTCTCGACACCAAGGACTCAAGTTCAGCCTGACTAACTTTAGATGCCTAAGTTGAGTGATTAAATTTGACTCTACGTCAAATTAGACTTCTTATATTGTCAACGCAGATACATACTCAGAGCACAAGGGGCCAAGCACTTTCTCCCAATTCTCTACAGTGTGCTCGGGATGACTGCATTCCCAACTCATGAGCCAGAGGACAGGTGAAGTGAATCTGGACCTGGGTAATGAGACCATATACCAAGAAGTGACCTTGGTATTATAAAAGTAACTTTACCACAAAATTCTGCATGGGAAATACTGACACCAGTTAGGGTCCCATCTTATTTGAGATACAACACTTCGGGCTGAATTCATGAGCTTGTGATAGATTTAACAAAGTACCCTAACAGTACAGTTCAAGCATAGACCACAGACAGGCTAACAGATTTAGTCTTCTTCAGATCTATCTTTGTTTCTTCTTTCATCACAGAAGAGAAGCAGACAAACCAGTGATTCTCCACTGAGTGCAATCTACTATCTTCTTGCAGTTTGCAGTTCATCCTTCTGTATTTGAAGAACCGAACATTTTTAACCCAGACCTAGGTAATGCTAGGCAATGACACAAAGAAACTCATATGGCAGAAACTCCTTCTAGCAGCCTTCCAGTGCCTAGAGAGGGCCTATGAGAGAGCTGAAAGGGACTTTTGATAAGGGCATGTAGTGATAGCACAAGGGGAAATGGCTATAAACTGAAAGAGCCAAAGTTTAGGTTAGATATGAGGAAGAAATTCTTAACTGTGAGGGTGGTGAGGTACTAGAACAGGTTGGCCAGAGAAGCTGTGGATGCCCCATCCCTGGAAGTGTTCAAAGTCAGGCTGGCTGAGGATTTGAGCATCCTGGTGTAGTGGAAGGCGTCCCTGCCCATGGCAAGGGGTTTGGAATCAGATGATCTTCAAGGACCCCCTGATCCAAATAATTCTGTATGAACCATAAAATACAAGATAAAGATACCTATGATTCATAACAGAAAGCTGCAGCTCTTTAATGGGAGACTTGCCACAACAAAACTCTCACCACAACTTCTTGATTTCTTTGAATGTTACACCCTTCTCCAAATGTTGAGAAATGATCACAGAAAAGGCCTAAAAGTGAGCTGTAACCCCAGCCGTAAGAAAAAGTTTTGAGAACCTGTTTTGTTAGATAAGACTACCCTCTCTGCTATTACACTCTTCTCATTGCTGAGCTAGAAACGCTATCATGCCATTATTCATATATTATTTACTAGGCCACATTTTGGTTCAGAACCAACCATGTAACACTTTTAAGTTCTTCAGCTTTGTTCAGTATGAAAAAGAAAATCAAATACCTTGTAAGTATACAGAAAAGTAAAATCCACTGAGTAATTCTGGTACATGGTATTTGATTTACTAAAAGATCTAAATTTATTCATATTTACTTCGATGTTTTCTTTTTCTGATCAGCTGACACGCAATTTAGGGTTCCGTGATCTGCTGAAAAAACATTCATTTCTATTTTAACTGTTGTACACAATCCATCAACTAAATGGACTGAACTTTTGTTTTTAAGTTAACAATTAAGAATGAAATTGCATATGAATATCTAGGTATTACTTTACCACCTGCAGTAGTCACCATGCTATTTGTTAATAATGGTATGCCTGGAGCATATTTAGTGTAATCCTGGGATCTATCCAGATTACACTTGAATCAAGCAAAGGCATCAACACTGTTAATGCACAAGTTCATGGTGGGCAACCATGTGAAGTCACAGATATACAGCATTATTCAAAAAATCTGTCACATAATGCTGATCAGCTACATGACAACCCTGAAGCATAAACAAAAATGAAAGTTACAATGGATTTAATTCTGAAGAACTACAGTTATGTAATTTGTACTTTCTCATAAAATAATTTTAATAACCTAGTCAGCTATGGAAGTTTAAACTCACCAACCTATTCAGTTTTCTAGTGACTAATCACCTTTAATGTCTAGCTACTCAAAATTATTTCTTACTCATTTAAAGCAGTCCTATAAAATACTAAAAGTGCAATGAGACAATACTTTTCTAGAAAAAGTTACACTCTCCTTATTAAGAAAGATGCAACTGTCACAATGTTAGTACTAGATACAGTCCCAATGCCTGAAACTACATTAGAATCCTATTTTCAAGCTATGTATTTTTCTTACAGTAGAATAAAGTCAAGAAAATATTGTTTCCTTCCTTGAATGACAATAAAAGAGAATCCAAATTCTGGTAACGATTCCATATCTCCTAAGAGGATGGGACCCCAGTCAATTTCAGCTGGTTTTGCACATGTTTTATACTATCCAGGATTAAATATCTTACACAAGGGTTGTAATAATATGCCTTTTTTTCTTACAGTACCCATAGTTCATTTGGATTTGTGCTGAAAAAATAAGGTGAAGTTATTCAAATAACATACCTGCTTCAAAAAGCAATGGAACACAGTCTAGCATGTATAAACTCACAACATTATCAGTTCAATATCTTGATGTCTTTATGCCAATATCATCCAAAAGGAAAGAAGCAAGTGCCACCAGAAGCCCAGTTCCACAGAAAGTGGCTGGTGCTTTTCATCACAATCAAGGTAAACAGGTCAGTGGAGTCTGATTACTTCTTTTGTTTGTTTGTCCAGTATCCAGTTGGTTATCTCTGAGGAAGATCTATGAAAGAACTAATAAAATATTCATGAGCCTAAAGGCTGATATATCCAAGAGTTAGTGACACCGAAAAATATGGGACGACTGTGTATTTAGTTAGTTGCTCTCTGTGCCTTACTCTTGATGGGGTCTTGAGCTTTTGTTCCCCATGCAAATGTATTAAGTATTTTTAAATATACAGCAGTCTTGCTCTAAATTCCACCACTTTAAAACTAGCCATGGCTTAGCTTTACTACATAGTCTCTTCCAGAACAGGATTAACTGAAGAAGACCCTTTAGGACTTCTCCTGAATTCTTGTAAATTTCTATATCAAAATAGAAGATGTAGAATGTCTTCTCTTATTCTGATGAAGTTTCTCCTCTAACTTATACCATGAAAATCTATACCATTCCTTTCAGTTTGGAATACACAAGACTATAAATGCCAGAGACTTAAAATCCACAATTTTTTCTTAGTATATCCTCCTTGGAACCAAATATTTCATCCCTTGAACTGAAAAAGTTCCTATATCACCCAGTTCCAAATTGTACCTTTTTACAGCAGGTTGACCTTGGCTGGTTGCCAGACCTCTACCCAGCCGCTCCCACAGTATCCCCCCTCAACAGAACGGGAAGAGAGAACAACCTGAAAAGCTCACAGATAAGATAGATATGGGATGATCTCTTACCCATTACTGTCTTGGGCAAAACAGACTCAACTTGGGGAAAATTAATTTAATTTATTGCCAATTAAAATAGATTTGGATGGTGAGAAACAAAGACAAAAATTAAAACACCACCTTCCCCTCAGCACCCTGTTTCCAGGCTCAAATTCATTCCTTCATTTGCAACTCATCTATTCCCCATCACCTATGAGCAGAGCCAGAAGGATGGGGATGGTGGGTTTTGGCGAGTTCTTACCAGTTCCTTTCTGCTGCTCCTTCCTCCTCACACTTTTGTCCTGCTCCAGTATGAGTCCTTCCACAGACTGCAGTCCTTCATGAACTGTTCCAGTGGGAATCCTCCATAGGCCATGTTTCCTGTCAGGAGACCTTGCTCCTGCATGGGTTCTATCACATGGACCACAGTTCCTTCAGGAAATAGCCACTTTCTCTGGCATGGGGTGGATGGGCCGCAGTAAAATATCTGCTTCCACCGTGGTCCTCTTCACAGGCTGAATGGAAATACCTGCTCCAGTGTGGTCCTCTCCACAGGCTGCAGGGGAATTTTGGAATCTCGGCTCCAGTGCCTGGAATATCTCCTTCCTCTCATTCTTCTCCGACCTTGGTATTTGCAGGGCTGTTTCTCATACTTTCCCCTCACTCCTCACTGCCATGCTTTGTTTTGCTCTTTCTTAACTATGTCTACCCAGAGGTGACACCAGCCTGGCTGATGGGCTTGCCTGTGTCCTGTGGTGTGTCTGTTGTGGAGCTGGTGGTGGTATGCAGTCCTTACTTCCTGCCACAGGGGCCTCCCTACAGTGCACTGCCACCTAAATCGTAACAGACATTTCACTTTTATGTAGGCTAAAGTCCTACAAATGGATTTATGGAGCCCCATAATCCTAGTAAAACTGCCTTAGAATCAGTAAGTTTGTTCTTGAATTCTACTATAAGACTGAAACTATAAATCAATTTTTTATTATTTTTTTTTAAAAGCAAGTGTAATTATGATAATAAAACCCACTATTTATGAAAAACAAAGCAACAACATGACAGCTGATAAAATTGTTAAGTGAAGCATATGATTCTAACATTTCTCTTGTTCTTAGGTAAACTCTTTCCTTTCAAACATCCCGTCAAATTTCAGCTTTTCATGGGGACAAGGCAAAGCATATTTCAACCTAAAATGTGAGTGTTTTTCGTAGTTATGAGAAATCAAAGTAGCATAGACAAAGTGTCTTTCCCAGGACAATAACAACAGAGTAGGTACTGCTAATTCTACTACATTGTATGAACACAATAAACCAGATTATTCAATTAGCGTGCTTGATCTCTATCTTTAAACTACTCTATCATTTAACAAAACAAACCAAAACAAAATGTACACTTTTTAATGGTAAGAAGGAAATAAGGGGGAAAAAAATAAATAAAATCACTTCAAGGCTCAAATCCTCTGTCCTTACATACATGCCATTACCAAGTACAAGATCCCTGCTCTGCATTCCCGGCACACACCGTGACTTGCCGTTCTGTGTGGATACAGCTCCCTCTGCCGCGCAGAGATGACACCGCTCTGCAGCCTGACTTGCTTATAAGCATTCCTCGTTTCTTTGAAGGAAACGAACACAATCCCAGCAAATCTAGTTTGGTGGGTTTTTTGTTTTTTGTTTTTTTTTCCCCTTTGGGGATTCTGTACCCTAAGCACATTCTAAGGAATCTTTAAAAGACTTAAACTTTGCTGAATTGTCGTAACTCTTTTGTCAGATGAGCTATGCAATTTAGAAGAAGAGCCAGATAATGTAATACTTGTCCACTCTTCTTGGTAAGTTTTATTTTTTTATATCATAACATCTAATAGTGCACCAGGACACCACTGTGGTAGGCAATGCAAAACTAAAAGGCAGTCCTACTCCCAAAGGACCTTATATCTAAAAGTCTGACTTTACTTTTCATTTATATATTGCATATATTTCAAAACAGACAAATCAGAACATGTCTGGAAATTCAAAGCTGAATATCAGACTACAAGAAATTTGAAACGTGGGCCAGACAGAACAAGAGGTTCGGGGTTGCTCCAGAAGCCTCCACTCCGGCCAGAGGTAAGGGCTGAAGAACTCTGAGTCACTGCAGTCCTTCCTCCTACCACTCCCTCCTTTTCCTGGCTCATTGCGAGTTCATGAACTAAAAGCCTGGAAGTGAAAGACATACATGCATGAAGGGACTGGCATAATTGCTCAACAATGTGTGAATTTTTAGCTTCCAAGGCAAGGAAAGACAATTTTAAAAGTTGAATTATTGTTTTAGTTTGTTGAATCTGGTAGTGTTAATATTGACAGCAACCAAGCATGTAGGAGATACAAATGGTCAGATAGAGCACTTCTGACGTTCATGGCGAACTTACAGCTCCTGACTCTTTGAGTTGTGGCAGGGAAAGAAAAACTCAGATTTTACTTTGAGTAGTTTGGAGACTGAAACAAGTTGTCTTGTTGACATGCTTCAGTAAAGCCAGCAGGTTAAGGGAGATTATCCTTCCCCTCTACTCAGCACTGGTAAGGTCACATCTGCAGTGCTGTGCCCAGATCAGGGCCTCCCAGTACAAGAGAAACATGGACATACTGAAGAGAGTCCAAAAAATAGCCACAAGGATGATGAAGAGAGTGGAGCATCTCTTGTTAGTTGATGACTTTTCACAAGAGAAAAAATGGCACTCTGAAAAAAGAAGACCCAACACAAGTAAAGCATGAGGATACAAGTATGGTAGGCTGATGAGATGAGAAAATATGTGCATTGAGAAAGGTTGTTTACAGGGGTATTGTGTGCTGTTTTTTTACTCTCTGAGCAAGATTTTTTTTAATTATTTTTTAATATTATGCTATAGTGATATCAACATTAATAACACCCACCTGAGCAAGCTACTCAAAGGCCAAAAGACTGAACAAGTGGAAAAGAATTCTTCCGCCAAATGTGCTGGGCCTCTGGTTCAGGCACGATGATTGAATTTTGGAAAGAAGGGAAGAGTACTTCTGAGTCAGCTATGTTCCATAATGCTCTGCTTGTCATTTCTTTTTAGCCAGGTCTCTTTCATGTGCTCCTGGACATCTAGTGCCCTGTCTGAACTGTACTGCATGCTGTAATATATTTAGACAATTTCCTAAAGAAAAGAGAATTGGTTTAAGGTCTCTTCTTCAGAAGCTTTTTAGATCTCAGTCAAGTCCAACAATTCTACAGCAAGAAATTACATTCCACTTGCCATATTTACAGAATAGTTACTGTCATTATGGCTTCAAAAGCAGTAACAGAATTGATTTAAATAATATGATTGCACTGCATCCATTTTTAAATACATATAACTATATTGGTAGGAAGGTATTCCATCTGGTAACCCATCTGCAACTCCATCTATATAAGAAGTAAGTATTCCTAAGAGAACATTCATGTATTTGAATTCTCTGAACATATTGTGACCTTCTGTTACTATTCACATAGAATATCTCAGTTTAAATATATCTTGGGTTTTTAATATCTTTAACTGAAGTATAGAAAAAAAGTAGCAAACTCAAGAAGCATGATCCTTAAATGAACAGTCAGTTGCACATCCAAATTGCTCATGCTTTTACATGGTCAGTTTGACACAGAGAAGCAATCCAGAACTATAACTTCCTTGTTCATTCCCATAAATCCAATTCAAAGGCTTGGCAGACTACCTAAGTGACACGATATGAACGTTTCTTCCCTAGAGTTTAAATTAGAGGCCCTCAAAATGATGTTTTAAGTAATAGTGATATATTTAACTTTTCCAACAAGATACTCAGGGGAACACCGGGAATTTTATTTTCATCTGTGCTTTATGAAAAAGTTCTGTCTATCCCCCTTAATTTAAAGTGGGCCATGGAGGTAGCCATAACTAAGATGTAAATCACAATAATATCTCTAAGTTAAATTGCCTTCTGCAAAGCAAAAGTTAGGAAGTCCCTAGTTTATTTAGCTTTGACAATTCAGCAGTGAGTTTTCTAGGACTTGACACAAAAGTGAAGTAAGAGAGTTCTGTAATTCTTTATTTAGGCAGTGCCTTGGTAATTTGTTTTGCAAGCAGCTGTAGTGATTTAAGACAATATGCTACAACTTTTTATTGTAGATTAACAAATTTACAGTTCTGGTAGTAGGGTTATTCATTTTAGCACAGCCTAGTCAGCTACAGCTAAGAATCAGGAAAATTAACTTGAACAGTATAAACAAGGGTTTTGACCTATTTCTCACACTATTTTACCAGAAACAGATTAGAAAACAGCCACACCACACTTTCACAGGACTGGGTCTTTGGGAATCAGCTATTGCTTTTAGTCCTCCCCACCAGGTACAACCTTTCTCCAGCATCAAACAATTCTCTCCACTTGTTTCTCCTTCACATAGTTTTCTTAATTCACTCTCTGACATCTCCTGCAGTCTCTGCCTAAGCACACTCTTTCCTGAAATCCTGGCATAGTCCTCACTTCCATTCTGCACCTACCCCTTAACTATTCTCTCAAAAATTCCTACAAGCTGGCTCCTTACCTACGTAGTTCTCAGGAGGGATGGGATGCAGCAGGGGAGATAGTAGTCACTAGCCATTTCTTTTTAAGGCTTCATTGATCCTGACATCGGATTTATTGCCCTCTCTTAGAAATGCTCACTTAATTAATGGCTGAGAAAGATAAAATTCTTACTAAAATGCTGAGGACTAACTATCTTATCTAGAACCAGAAAGGAATGTCTATTCAGTGGTTGAGTTACAAGTCAAAGAATTAGAACAATATGCAATCCTAAGAATAGAGGAATTACAGAATAATGGATGAGAAGACAGAAGCCTAAGATATTTTTCTTTCCTGAATGTCTCTTACTGTCAGAAAGCAAAAATTCCCCCCAAATTATTTCATTATCCTAAATATTTCACTGATAAAGTAAATAAGCAAACTCAATAATATGAATGTTATTATCCACATACTAGGTATAGCAAAAGCCATGGAAATATTTTGCAATGATTCAACAGACTAACACTTTAGTAAATTAGTAGCTTCATTGTTAACCATTTATCACAACTGTTCTTAGGGTTCCCCTCCTCCCTTTCAGCTGGAAAATACCCAGAGCTGAAACTCAGAATCTGAACCCATAGGCTCACAGTTGGCTCAAGTTAATCTGAGGGCGGCCAGTGAAGGAGCAGTCCAAACTTTCACTGGTTTTATTTCTTCTTATTATTTTTTCTTAGTTTTCAGTTAAATCAACTTGCTAGTCTGACTCACTCTGTCAACTGGCATCATTACTAGGGCTGATGCAATGGAAGCGGTGACATCACACCTTTTCAGTAGCAATAAAGCCTTACATTGTATTCAGCTCACCACAAAACTGCACCTTAAAAAGTATATAGGAGCCAGAACAACATCCAAGTATGAAATTTTGTGGAAAAGAGCACGAATAAGGAGAATTAAGACTCCTCTGGACTAGTCTGTGGCTACAGGATAGGGTAATGTTTTATAGCATATTAAATACGTTGGAGGCTTCTGGTGCCAGCTTTACAGTGCCATGGGCGCATGACACAAGGTGGTGTTCCCGTTGAAAGGCTCTCTGCCAGCTCAGTTTGTTCCAACAAAACTTTGATGGGTTACCTTTGCCCCAGCAGGATGAACTGCTGCAACAGGGATTGGTTGCCCATACAGCCCTAACCCGCTTGTGGTTCCGGCACCGCGTGTTCCTCTGCAACCAGGATAAAAGCAGACAGGCGGCATAAAATCCTCACGAAGCACTCTGCTAATTTGACAAAAATGTAATCATGTGCCCACACCTGATCCAGATCAAATTTGTACTGCTGGGTGATGTGGCATGGCCAAGAGCCAGCGGTAATGATTGTGGAACCACAGCACTCAGCTAAGGCTTCTCCTGCAGATGAATTACCCGTACAGGAGACTGTAAATACAGAGTGTGGCCTATCACTGTGGAAACAGCCTGTGCAGACTCCCCAGAACATGCCTTGATCTGCACAAAAGAGACATAGCATAACCCCTTGCCAAACCACCTTTCTTTCTACCCTCAGAGGGAGTTAAGAAAAAAAAAAAAAAAGGAAATTACATGTCTGAGGTTTTTCTTTCAGGCAAGTCTCTTATAAAAATAAAGGAGTGTACAAATGTCTTTGTTTCCTTGCCAACTTTTATAAGAAATAATTAAGACCAAGGAGAGCTTCATTTTCTTGTTTATTTCATAGAGGGAACAGCTAATGAATTTGACCTATTGACGATTTTGCAGCTGCCTGCTTTAATTTGCTTAAGATTGGGAAACAAAAAGTTAGTGTAACAGCAATGAGCAGCGAGGTCACTGGTGCGTGACCAGTGATGCAGCTGTGTGATCAAACTTCAATTAGGCAGGTGTGACAACAGAATGTGGGCTGTCCTTCCGAGGAAGAAAACAGTATTAAAATTATGGCCACTGCTTAGTACTTGCTTATTTCCAAGTCGGCTGATTTGTCCATAATAAGGTCAGTATAACCATAAAGGTATAGAGTGCTGGCATTTATTCCCTGCTAAAGAACATCTTGCACTTTTCAACTTTATGATTTGTCTATTGATTGTGATAGAAAATTTAGCGTACAAAATTCAGTGGTAATTGCTATCAATACATGGAGAATTATACTTTACTTGAAAACAATCTTTAGAGGGAAATATTCACAGGCCTTAACATAACTTTTCTTTCTTAGTCCAGACGAATGGATCACCAGGCATTTATTGCATCAAGTAGTCCTATGGACTTTATGGAAATCACACAGAATTCAAGAAATTATTTTATGGCTGCTATAAAACCTACAATATAATTTTTAATGTCCTTTTCATTCTGAAGGTGAGATCTCAGACCTCTATAGATCAGTGACAGAACTTTCAACTGGGATCGGCAGAAAGTGAGCACCCAATCATTTGCAACTCTTATTTATAAAATTTTCCATAAATTACTCTATGTGCCTGGGGAACCTTGTGGGTTTTACTTACATTAAAATTTACAGTTTTTTTTTTTCCTTTTCCAAAGTAGAGGGGAGGATGATTCACTTCAGGGGAAGTGAGATACTTTATTTTCTTGCTTTCCTTAAAAAAAACCCAGCTCTTCAAACTTTTACATGCTATATCAAAATATAATTTCAAAACAATTTACAAATATTAGCTAGGGATTCCCAAGCCATGGTATCCTAACAGCAGACTACCTAAGCTACTTAAGAAGGCATGTGCAGTCCTTGGGAACTACTGCTGCCCTGCTGCACCACTGGTCTCCAGCCAAGGTCAAGCCTGCAGCAGCTCCTGCATGAGGTTTTGTACAATTCTAACAACTGGGAACTAGAATATCAAATAACAGCTGACTCTCCAGATTTCTGCTGTTTATTCTCTTCCAGACTCACAAACCTGGAGATGTGAAGCTTTTCCTGGGAAGCAGGGCAAAAACCTTCTCCTTATAGCAAGTAGAAATTGGTCCCTAGAACCCTCTGGCTGGACTGTAGCAGTATCATAAAGACTTCCAGTGTGTGCAGGGAGTCTATGCCATAGAAAGGGGAAACGGTTTGCTGCAGAATGCATGTCAAATCTGAGTAGAACAGAATCCATATTATGTATTACTTGGTAACAGTCAGTATATGCTGCTACTGTTCGTTCACATCTTCTCTGCTGGTGCTCGGCAATAGCGGATTTCACCAATTCTTCCTTTTTCCTATTTACATATGATTTGAAAGTCACATACAATTTAAACTAATGTATGGTTACAAATTGTACAAAAACCCACTGTTCCTACATTTGGTATGTAGCAATTATGAATAAGTTTGCATGATGAACATTTGTTCAACTTTTTTCCAAGCAGTGTTTAGAGAGATCTATTTCATCAATTGTTTCCGCAAATGGACCTTCATGCATACAGACATGATAAAGTGACAAAACCCCAAAAATATAACTGAAATTTGAATTATAAAGTAACTTATGCTTTGAATTTATATACTGTTTTGGAGCATAGCTTCACACTGTACATTTTTTCCTTCATCTTGCAAAAAACCAGACATTTGTAATGCAAATGGTATTGACTTGAAATGTATTAGTATTAATTCTGACTTCTAACAAATTAAAGTCAATTCACCCATTACTTGGGAATTGATTATCTTGGTTACAGGTGCAATGACGTGGTTTGCCCACAGATCATCTAGTTCAAGATCACAGCATTATAAGCAATCTTTCACCAAATTAATCTTTTTGGGCCTGCTCTCAATTCTTTGTGATCTGCAATAAAGTGTCAGCCTCTTTCTTCAGAGGTTTTACACTCTGCCTTTTTAGACAAATTACAGGTACTGCAGAATATGGGCTTTTTTCTACTTATTTTGTTTAGTCACAATTTGAACGTATAAGTAAAACCTCCTGCATAGAACTAAACAGATGTCATGGTTTTCCCTGGTTGTAGGCATTCTATAAAACATGCCATCTTGCAGGTTTTGAGCAATTTTCAGACAAGTATATTTATTCTGATTTTATACATTTTAGTATGAAATCGCTTACTAGAGAATTACACTAACAAGTAGTCAAAGTCCAAGGTGAGATAAAACATTATAAATGTTGCTTATTTTTCTAGCGCTATACTTGCATAAAAGTAGTCTTCAAACTTCTAGTCATATAATTTAATCTAGAAAACTGCTGACATATTATTGATTTATGTAGATTTAACGGATGTTCTGACATGACTAGAGGGTGCTCTCCATAGTCCCAGCTCAGCAAAGCATGTAAGAACACGCATAAAATTAAAGATATGCTTTGTACCACTAATACTTTATGCCAATTAACCCATATTTTCACCACAATTACTGCTATGCCTGCCTTGTATAATAAGTATATTACATATATAATCCACATATGTTATATATTCCATATATATAGGTTATATATTACTCTTACTTGTTATATATTTCAATATGTTACACGTATATTGCAATAAATATATTTATGTGAGATTTTAAAACTAGATTTTTCTAAAATGAACCACTTGTGGAATTATATACTATCAGTAATTCCTTACATAATGCTCTCCATTAGGTGAGTTTTATGATATAGATAATGTGGTCTAACTGTGGGCTGACTCCAAGAGCGACACTCCCATTGCCAGTTACATAACTGCACCCTGTACCAACCGTGCTGTTTTTGGCCTTTCCCAGTCTGTTTTTTTTTTTGCCAGGGGGAGCAGGGCTAAGATTCATTTTTTGCCAGTAAACTCTCTCGGCTTACCCTAGAGCTGAGCATCAGTACTGGTAGGAGCTGACAGCCAGGAAGAGTGAGATGGCAGGGCAGGGCCTCTCTGCACAGCAGGATCTAGCTTAACACAATGTGTATTAGCAAAACGCATTTTAAAACCACATTTCCAGTGCACTCCACACCATTAAAAGGCTCAGCCTCTGTTTCAGTGCAATACTCCCCCCACTCAGCTTTTAAACAAGAAACTCATCTCTAATTAAATGTAAAGCTGCTTTTAAGAAATTGATCAAAAGATGTTCTTCTAGTACTCAGACTGTCTTTTGTCTGAACATGTTGTAAATCTGACAGGATTCCAGTTACCTTTTTGCAATTGTTAAAAATAAAAGCTTTAGCAAAGAATAAACCTAAAGAAAAGCAGAGCTAGTATCTTGAAAGTAATGAAATCTTCTCGCTGCATTTGCTCAGATAGTTAATGGGAAGACTGGCAGAATGACAGCTGTTTTTTCAGACTTGCAAGGAGAACTCAGCTAATGCTAACCCTGACACATTCTTTCCTTCACAAAGAAATGTCAGGATGCTACATGGTGGAAAACCAAGAGTAGCTGCAAATATTTAATCCTCTCACTTCTATTCATCTGAATGGGATTATCTTCTGCTGCTATAGGTTTTGATAGAAGAGCAGTCCCACCAATCAGCTAAAATGCAAGCACAAAGAAGATGAAAAACCTGATTAATTTCTGAAAAAAGCTCAAATCCAATGGAGAAATTGAAGTAGTACTTTTGAGTCTCTTAGGAAAGGCAGAAAATAACTACTTGGAATATAATGTATTAATTTAATTTGAATACTAATTAGTATACATTTTTACTGCTACTGTGATCCTCTGAATTGAATTGTTAATTCTAACAGTAGTTCATATTTATTTCAGCATAACTCTTTTTGTGAGGGAATAATTGTATACAATTCAATAGAAATAAAATAGAATAGTAAAAAAGTGAAAATGCAAGAGTAATGTTGGTGTAACAGGACTGCTAGGTTCCTGCATGTAGTCATCCCAATTATCAGGTGTGCAAATGCTGCAAGTTACTCCAATTCCCATTCCTGGTTTGCTTCAAACACAAAAGGGAGATTGTTGTTTAAATGTACTTTTGTTCCTAAAAGTTTTCCATTAATTTTAGCATATATAGAAAGGCAACTATTCTACATTTTCATACAAATATGCTTCTGTAACAAGGGAGTGCACTCATCTCTAATATAACCAGGCATAAATTAAACTGTACTTTGAAAAGTTCTAGTGTTATTACCAGCACTGGTCTTATAAAAACTAGGACTAGTTAAAGCTCGTGTTTGATTATTTTTTTTAATAGGAATTGCATTAGCTGCTTTTCCTACGAGCTGATTTCACTACAGGACTCTCTGCAGAATTAATTCAGAGGAAGGTCCCTTCTGCCCTAGAAGGCAGGACCCCAAGAAAGGTCTCATTTTTGAGCTTCAGACAACAAATTGCTTTCCTTTAGTTTCTGATAACACAACACAGTGAGATTAATAAGAACCTGTTGCTTCAGCCTAGTTGGTAATCAGGAACTTTAGCTCATAATTTCACTTCTATCAGTATTTGATAGTCTCAGTTTTAATATTACAAGACACCTTTACTGTATATCAATAGGCCAGTATAGGATTAGATGGGACATCAGGGACCTTTTGAACCTAAACATAACTTCCAAATCCAAACCTAGCTCTATTTTTAAATTTTTTTAAAAATACAAGTCAAAATTGCTTTAGAAAATCCTTGTAGACACAGCTAAAAACCACACCTTCATGTAAACAAAAAAAAAAGATGTGCAATTTTAACGAGGTATTGAGGCAACATATAAAACATTTTTAAAAAGCTACAAAAACTAATAAAAAAATAAATCACTACATTTTTTTAAGATAGAATGGGTGATGGATGCTATACAGCTTATCATGGAGGTTACCAGGTACTGAATGCTGAATGGTATCTTAAGAAATTACTCACTTGTTCCATCTGTTCAGAGGTCCAAGCCCACCTCCATTACCAACAGAAAAGGCTGTGAATTTTCAGCTTCTAATAACACCATTAAATTTGTAAGCTGCACCTCTGAAAGCACCTGGGGTTCTCATATCCTCCCACTCTGATATTAAAAATATTCTGTGCATCAGCTGTTATTATGCATGTAAAAATGACACAGAGAGAAGCTTTTTCCACAGGTTTCTACTGACACCAACGCCCTTAGTCACTTTAACTGTAGTATGAGGATTTTTGTCCAGTAATCACAATCACTAAGACAACAGAACTTCAATGGCTGAAACAATTTAAGCTGTGTGCATGCTAGCTAAAGTTTTTTAGGAGTGCATTTAAGAAAGAATTATTCCCAATAACATATTCAATGAAGTTAGAAGAAGCTGTCTTTGAATCCATATTAAAGTTGACAGTCTGTAGCTGTGTTCAGAACTGACTTTTGTTAGCCTGTTTTCACAGTCAGTCCCTGTTCCTGAAGGCTATAACTTGTCAGTAAAATTCCAGCCTTAAATTAAGCATAGAGGATGAAACTTAGGGCTGGAAGCAAAGAAAGACTTGAAATCCTCTGGGATCACACTTAAACTTTATGCTCCACTTGCTGGTTTTGGTGCAGAATTGGTACATGTCCATTAGGCACTGTCTGTTCAGTGAAACTGAAGTTATTACAAATATTGAAAATATTCTAAACAGTTTTCAATACAATATTCAAAACACCAGAAAGTGAACCAAAAGCAGACAAGCAGTCTGCCCAGACAAGTCAGACAGACTTTATCTGCCTCTCCAGCAGAGTGACAAAACCTGTAGCTAATGGGAACACAGTAAATATGACTTCGCTTGTCTTCACTGACACTGTCCTTCTACACAGTCCACCCTGATACTACCATAAATAAAATTAACTATCCCACTTAATCTGATCAACTTCACAGACACAAACTGAAGCACCTAAATTAGCAGAAAGGTTGTGCTGTGTTCTTTCTTTTCAGTGAAGAGAAAGGCAACTTCAAAGAATAACTTGAATGGCCTGCCATCTTCCCCTTAATTATTGGCTATGAAATTAGCCCAGGTTAAGCTTCTAAAAGTTAGGAAAGATGAACCTGGGCCATAGAATAAATAAACCTACTGCCATAGGGGTGCAAAAATGACTGGAAACCACTGCCATAGGGGTGCAAATTGACTGGAAACCACTCCCAGAGGAGTTAGCAAGGGTTGTCAAGATATACTAAATGCCAGTCTTCAGATCTCTTCCAAGCCTTAGGGTCACTCACTCTTAGAATTTTTACTAGAGCTGTTTTGAGAGCATGCTGATTAAATTTGCAGATGACAGACAGATGGGAAAGTCTGGAAGTAGGACAGGAGTAGTGCTCAGCCTTGACCAACCAAAAAACGAGTTGAGGAAATCACAATGCACTCAGGTAAAGGCAAATTACCCCACTCAGCAAGGACAAACACACTGAGGGGATGGTGCAAAGTTCTGCAGAAAATACCTGGGGTGCAGGGAATGGCAAACCAAGTAGGAGTCAAGAATGTTGTATTAACTTCTGATAAATCTGGCCAGCAGTAATGCTGCTTCCTTGCTAGACAGCACCCTGAAAATTATAATGATGTGTAAAAGACATTAACTGCAAATGTGAAAAGAAACATTGAAACTTTACTAACACTCCCTAAATTTGAATATTCTAATTAGTCTCTATTAATGGCTGTATCTGCCATGATAAAGAATTCACAATACACAGGGCTTACATATCTGAACCATGGCACCTCATGGTGTCCTATGATGCATTTAAGACATGCAGCACCATGGTATTCAAAAAACTCCATGGTTCACTAGGAGAACAACTTAATTCAAACAAAAGGCTGTGAAAGAAAACTTTGGTGTTGCTATAGTTCTATGACAAAAATCAATAAAAACTCTTTCCTTTTCTACAAGCTCTTAACTTGCAGCAAGCAAAGACAGCACACAGAACTGGCAGGATTTAAGTCACAGAACATGCATTCTTTTTTTTACAAATGTATTTAGGCTGAAAATATGTGAATTATGCTGTAATTTTAAAACTTTGTCTATCATTCAGCGAGAAGATTGGGGGTTGGAACTGGATGACCTTTAAGGTCCCTTCCAACCCGAGCCATTCTATGAAATCAACACCTGGCTAATTTAATAATTTCTGTATTTATTAAAAAGTAGTAATTTGTGTCCTGAAAGCAGTGCACTTATGGAAACAGCCACTGCCTGGAAAATCTGTGGTTACTTCATAGTAATGTATTTCAGTTTCCTTAAAGGTGTTTATGTAATGTTAATTAGAGATCAAAGATAATCTGAGAGCCAACACTGGTTATGTTATTTAAGGCTATGACCTTAAAGAACTAGTTTCATCTAATCAGGTGGAAAGTTCAAAGAGCTGATAGGAACCATAAAACACACTATCAATAATCTTTACTTACAGTTTGACCTTATACGATTGAACTATACACTATTATATTCAGCGAAAGTAAGAATATGTCCTTTTTCTCCCCCTAAAAATCATGACATTGTTTATTAATCAAATTTTAGACTGGTTAGAGTAAAAATCCATCCTACCTGAGTACAGAAAACTCATTCATTATTAGCAGTAATTTGGGAAAATTAATGGGAGAGGGAAAGCCTGACTCCAGTGAAGCTGGTGGAGTTCTATCAGTAACTTAAAAACACTGTAGATTTAATGTAAACAGGCCAAATATGAGTAAACTGTCAAAGAATGCAGAAGAAAACCTGACATGACTTAATTACTGGGGAAAAAAAGGATTAGTATGTTATTTTACTTTGAATTACCCGTCTACTTATTATATCTTGAATTATTGAATGTATACATTATAAATACCTACTGATAATGCTTGTGAGAGTTTTATTTCAAAAACCAGGGGAAAACAAGCTGAAGAAAGCTTTTAAGACATGGCACTTGATCCAGTGTCCTCTCATGCATCTGTATGTCCTTGTGGCTATCCATGAGACAATGTGGGATTGCAGTTCTGCAAAAGCATGAAGTGCATTTGTTAACTTCATGGCTCAGGGTGAAATGGCCACCACTCCACATCTATAAAACTTCTTGCTTCAACAACTAGTTCAAACAGAAGAAAGTCCTCCATACAAACCACCTATTCTTTCCAAATGGGTTCCTCCAAAGCTGTGTCATTGCCTATAAATAACCATTATCATGTGAAGTCTAAACCTTTCTGCCAGTAAGGCAGCACTTAGAAGAATAATGTATTATGCAAAATTAAGTCATATGAATCATTTTGCAAAATACGATTTTTAAGTGGGTACAGGCACTTCATATATTATTCAAAGAACAGAAACATTCCCTTACCTATCATGCTATATTTAGGATACTTTTATTTTATGATGGAGAAATAAAAGAGATGAAAGGATGGAAGAAAAGCAGCTGCAGAGAGAGACAAAGGGAGGCTTAGTCCTGAAAAAAAAACCCCAAAAACCAGAGCAGTTTATTTCTAAGTGTCTCAGCTAATGTGATGTACATAGCTACAGACCAGATCATACTATGAATTATTCCTTTTCTCCCTTAAAGTCCAACTCCTGGAGTTGTGTGGTTTGCCAGGAACCTAATTTTTCACATTAACAAAAATTACATGGTTTTTACCTCTTTGTCTTGCAAAAACCCCCACTCCTCCACGCTCTAAAAATGAACAGCAAGGGTTCAAATGCAAATACAAACTCCCCAGTGTATTGCTTTTGATAGACGATGTCCTGTAAAGCGAAACTGCCTCTGTGTGTTTGGTTTTGGAGCAGCTGCCCCTTTGGGCAGCGGATGCGCCCTGGTGACACCCCGGGCCGCAGCGTGGCTTCCCCAGCGCCCAGGGCACAGCTGGGAGGGAGCTGGGGCTGGCAGACACGAGCACAGAGTATCCGGAGGTGGAAGGGCTCGCTACAGTCCAGCTGGTCCTGCGCAGCCCCGAGAGTCCCATCATGTGCCCAAGAGCGTTGTCCAATCTCCCAAATACGCCTCCCGTGACACAGCCTCGTGCCGTTCCCTCGGGTGTGCCACATTACGACTCGGGAGCACCGAGCCAAACACCCATCGCCTCCTTCCCGGCCCAGGGGCTCCGGCACGCCTTTGGTGCTCGCCCGAGCCGTGCCTGAGTCCCGTGTCCAGTTCTGGGCATTGAGGTCATGGAGTGGGGCCAGAGAAGGGCAAGAAAGCTGAAGGGTTTGGAGCAGCTGAGGGAGCTGGGGTTGTTTGGCCCGAGGGAGACTGAGGGGACAGCTCCTTGCCCCCTACACGTGCCTGAAAGGAGGCTGTACCAGGCGGGGGGCGGTGTGCGAGCCACAGGGCAACAGGACATGGCCTCAAGCTGCACCAGGGGAGGTTTAGTTGGACATTTAGGAAGAATTTCGTCACAGGAAGGGTGATCAGACGTTGTAATGGACTACCCAGGATGGTGGCAGAGTCCCCATCCCTGGAGGTGCGTCAGGAAAGGCTGGATGTGGCACGCAATGCCATGGTCTAGTTAACATGGTGGTGTTCGGTCAAAGGTTGGGCTGGATGATGTCAGACGTCTTTTCCAACCCAACAGACTCCCGGACCCGCGGAGGGGCGAACAGGGAGCGCGGGTCGGCTGCGAGGGCGCGATGGGCAGGCGGAGCGCGCATGCGCGCGGGGCCCGCGAGCCGCCCCTGCCTGGTGTACGCGGACGGGGAGCGCGTGTGGGCAGCGGTGACGTGATGACGCCGCCCTGCGCGTGTCGCCAGCCGCGCGACCCACGCACGGTCCGCGCGCTCGTGCCTGCTGCTGGGGCCGGGCGGGGCGGGGGCGCCGGCGCTCAGCCCTCAGTGCTCAGCCCGCCTCCGCCTCTCCCGCCTCCTCCTCGCCGCTCTCCTCCTCCTCCTTCTCCCCCCGCTCCTGCCCAGGTCCCCTCTCCGACGGCCCGGCCCCTTTCCCCCGGCTGAGCGGCGCCTCCTCCCGCGCTCCCGCCGTGCCGGACAATAGGCGCAGGGCGGCCCCGGCCCTCCATGCGCGGCGCGGGGCGGCGGGGCTGACAGCGGCTCCAGCCGGCGGCACCGCGCCCGACGCGGCCGGAGGGAGGGAAGGAGGGGAACGGCGGCCGCGGGCTGCGGGCCGGGACTCGCCGCCGCGGGCGCTGACGGAGCCGCCCCCCCCGCTGCCGCCGGCGGCTCCCGCCGGGCTTTGGCGGAGCACAAAGGCGCGGGGCCCGGCG
>JAWWEU010000081.1:117865433-118053170 GCA_035583155.1 Acropternis orthonyx | reverse complement strand
GCCCGGCCCCCCGCGGGGCTCGGGGGCGGCGAGGAGGCGCCGGGCCCCCGCGGGGATCCGCCGGCGGCCCCTCCGCGCTGCGGAGCGCCCTGCGCGGGCAGGTGCGGCGGGCGAGGCCGCTGCCCCGCGGCGGGCCGGCGCACGGAGCCTTCGTCAATGGAAGTATGTTACCAGCTGCCCGTGCTGCCGCTGGACAGGCCGGTGCCGCAGCACGTCCTCAGCCGCAGAGGGGCCATCAGCTTCAGCTCCAGCTCCGCGCTCTTCGGCTGCCCCAACCCCCGGCAGCTCTCGCAGGTAGGCACCGCCACCGGGCCCGCCGGCACACCGGCGGCGGCGACGACAAGAGACAGCATTTAATGGGTTTATGGCTCGTTATTGCCGAGCTTATCTATGTAGTATCGGTTGCGATGAGATTGGTGAACTCCTTGGGGTTTATTTTCACAGCCAGTGGATTATTTGTTTCTCCTGTAATTTTTAAGCTGGGACTGTTTTCTCTCTCTTTTTTTGTTTTTTTTTTTTTTTTTTTGGTTTGGGCTTTCTTTGAAGGGTCCAAATTTCCTGCGAGATTACCAAAAGCTGCAGCGACTTTGCTGAAATGGTGTACATGCACTGCAGTGTTACATTTGGGATGCTGTGCCTTTTCTCCCTCCAACTATTGAGACTTGGCAATCCGTCTAGAAGGAGACAAAGATCCTTGGCTTTTTCCTTTCCACGGTATTGTTCCCTGCCCACATAACATTACTCACAGTATAAACTGCACTGTATTTTGTTTTATCTGATCGTGTTGGAAATACCACGAAAAGGATCATTATAAACTATCAAGACAAAAGGCAGGTTTTTCTTGAGAACATTGCCCTAAATTTCTGAATGTGTGTTAGTATTGTTTCCCAGCACCCAGTGATAAAATTATACTCTGGCGGAAGTCTGGAGAAAATCTGGAATTATGGTGGAAAGCATGTGTTTTGGTGGGGAGTCGGGAGTCAGCCTCTTTTGGCTTCTAGGGATTTCTTATGTCGAGACTGAAAGGTCTCCTTAAGTGCTCTGAAGTATGTTGTCCTTACAGAAGATGCTATCTTTGCTCTTTCCATGTGTAATGGTAATTTTTTGGTGCATCTTACTATGTTATTCTATTATTTTTTTCATGACTTGCTCTTCTTCATATATGCAGGTATAGAAAATACAGAGCTGCCAGTCGCTTTTGGCTTTGTCCCTGGTTTGGTAGCAGTGAAGCTCTGTGTGTGTGAGCATTAGGCACGTGTATGTTTGGACAGGAAGAATCAACATAAGGCTGTTCATTACCAGGAATACATATGAGAATAATTATTAACAGGCAAATGAAGATGAACATGTGTTGAAAATGCTTCCTTCCCTGAATATAAATGTAATAATTGATAAAAACGTTGTTTTTTGACAAATGAGTTTACCATGTAGCAACTGGGTTAGGATCTTTTCCATTTGTGCTGCATATTCTGAGCTGTACTTGGTGATGGTGAATTTTCCGTATGTGTAAGTCATCTTGAAAGTCCAGCCTAATGTAACAAGTTTCGTTCTGTGCAAACAAGAGAAGGGTCACTTGTTTAAAGCATTCATGGTTTCCCTAAAAGAAATAGTCAAAATGGTCAAGGTGATATATTGTATCCTTTCTGTATGGTCTCCAGAGGAGTTGAGGTATGAAGTGTATACAAGTTTATCAAGTTAAATATGGTATTGACATTTAAAGTGGTTTTTTTTTTCCCGACTCTCAAGCTTCTCAATGGATTCCTTGTTTTCTGACCAATATGCTGCAGGCATATTAGTGAGTTACAGGAAGAGGTGCTTGAATAACTTGTAAAAAAAGGGAAACTATGTGTGTTTGACCAAGTAATATTTTGTTTGTGTAAGCCAAAGAACTAGGTTCATGCATTAATAAAAAGGAATTAGGATATTTAAGAGAGGAAGCCTTTGCTATTGTTGGACTTCTGATTAGAATACAGCTATGTTTTGCTGTCTTTATCTTTTTTTTTTTTTTTTTCCCCTGAAGTCTACAGACAATATGATGCGAATGTCTACCAGACCTGCAATCACAGGCTGGTGTAAATGATGGACTAAGGAGCATCACCAGTGAGATTAACGATTGTATGTAACTCCTGAATTTAACTTCACCTTGCAAGTGTCATGTAAGACTTAGAGGACTTCAGTTTCATTGCTGTTCAAAGAGGTCTGAACCCTTACTAGTCCGTCATTTTCAGTGTTCTGCTCCAGCTAGCTTTGGGCAATAGGAGTAAAACTGGAGATGTGTACACAAGAAGCTGATATGTACAGCCAGCATTTTACAGCTAATATGCATTTAGCAGATTTTCTTAAAAATTCTAAAGTCTTGAAAACTAAATTCCCACATAGATATTAAAAGTGAAATGATTGAGGCATAAAATGTATTAGGCTTATCCTTTCAGCAAGAAGGTATTTTACATAGGAAACACATGTGAGATAAATGCATGCTACATTTGCCATACCATTTAATTGTGACAATGCTAAGCAGTCAAATATTTATGTCTTAATATGTTAAGTGAAATGTCGATTTTGTTCAAGTTTCACTAAATGGGTTCAAAATGGGCTCTATGTTGCTTTTTAAAGCTTAAGTATAGTGGTGCTGGGGATGACCTGGAGAATTCTGGTCTACTCCTCTCAGCCCCAGGAAGGATAAATTTTACTTAGAGTGTTATTAACAGATGTTTGTCTAATCTGTTTGCTTAATCTGTTTTTTAAGATACAGTTTTATGAGATGAAGTGAGTTGACATAACTCGTTATTGCTGAAGGTTAAAAGTCCTGACACTGGGCACATGTTATTACTACTTCCTCTATGCTGTCTCTGATGCTTGTCAGGTGTTTGCTGATTCAGTTCACTAAAAGAACAGAAAACTAACACAAGCAGGAAACTGGGTAGCTTCCTGCCATCTCTTTGAATAAAATAGATGTAGTGCAGTTTATCAGAACTGATTTAAAGAAAAAGATGGTGTCACTAGGCTTTTGAAATCCATAAAAGCCTCAAATAATTACAATTATGCAATCTCACTAGTCAGCTTTTCTTAATAGTGTTTAATGGCTCTTGTCATGAGAGTTCTTTCTTAATACTGAATTAAATCTTTCTTGTAGTGATTTGTACTTTTCACTGTCCCCAGTAAATGTAGAGAAAAGCTTATTCCTTTTTCTTTGTAGTTTTTTAATACATGAATTATTTCCCTGTAACATTATTTGTGTTAATGTCAAAGTTTTTACAATAAAAATAATAAAAGTGACATCTCTTACCTGGAGGTTATTTGTGATGTTTATTGTTCAAGTCTAATCAAGTGAAAAGCTGCTATTGTATGTGTTGATACAATTGTTTAAGTTAATAATTTTCTTTGAACATGAAATAATTTTAAATGCTAGTAGTAAAAGCTGTTTTTAAGGGCACTTGAATAGGTAACTGTTGAAATGACTGGGACATTTCACAGAGATGAGATTGAATTTAGGGTCATTGGGAGATCAAGTGGATGTTAAGTAGTACCTTGGATCGTGCATTCAGGGTGTTCATTCCAAATGTTACATCATTATGTTTTTCAAATTAAAGCTGAGCTTTCAGAGAACAATTTTTGATTTTTAACTTGTAGTAATAGTAGTAAAAAAGAGTTTCTGAAACTGTACTTACTTAGTGTGAAAATTTTTAGTCTGTATTTTTTATGAATGAGGGTTTATAATGAAAACCACTTCACAAATTTAGCTGCAAACTCTTTAAGATTGTCCTGCGTTGCACTCTCCCCCACCCCCCCAAGTTGAATTGACATAAACATATCACAAATGAGTAAGAAAACTTTAGCCCAATCTGCTATTTTTGACTCATTTCTATCCCTCTGCTTTCTAACCGGTTCTGCACTTTCTTCAGTTCCTCCAAAAATGGCATCAGTGATACATAGTAGCAATGTCTGACTAGAAGTAAAGATGTAGTTTTGGCCTTTCTGTCCTTAAATGATTGAGATTGATGATGGTAAAGAAAGGTGTCTCCTAATGATGAAATTATGTGAAGAGGGGATAGAGCAAATAACAGAAGACTCCATTTGAATTTCAGAAATGTAGGCACTGTCTCCACCTGAAGTGCCAAGTATTACTTTGTACCAGGTAGTACCATGTACTGCTACCTGATATTTGATAACCCAGTTCATGATCCTTCCTCATTGCTTCTCCATTTCATGTATTTAAGCAATATAGTGTCATACTTTGTGACTCTATATGTGATGTACAAGTGAACAATAGATTGTAGATCATACATGTGGAATCCTGGATTTGAGTTGGAGGATGAAGTGGGGAAAAAAGTCACTAAGAGCAACTGGAAATGTGCTACATCAATGGATTCTTCAGGGAAAGCTTCTGCTGAAAAATGTGTTCTCCAACATTAACCAAGTGCTTTGGCCACCTTTTGCTGTGTAACTCTTCTTTTCAGTGTTTGTTACCTGATGTCATCCAAACATGTTTTGCTGTGCATGTAGCATGACAAGTTACAAGGCAGAGTTGAGAGGTGCATTTGTATGGTCTGAACATAGACATTGGTCTTTAATCCCATGGTTGCATCTTTTTTCTTGGAGAAGTGTTGGCATGACCTATTTTTCCCTTGCAGCTGCTCCTTTCTGCTCTAGCGTTTTCCTCTTAGTTGTGTCAACTTATTTTTTTCTTTTTTTTCGATCAGGTTATTTTTCAGCCTTGGCTGACTCATAGTGCAGTTTCATAAATGATTGTGACTGTTAGTAAGGAGGAAGCAATACACCACAATGCTAGACCAGGAATAACGAGCAGTGGGGAAGCAGAAGAAATGCCTTATGTTGGCCCTACTACTGAATGTGAAATTTTACCCTAAACCCTTTTCTTTTTTCATCCACTGTTTTTTGTAACTTTTCTTCTATACCTTTCTTGACCTCTTCATCAGTGTTTCTCAATTGCTTGCTCTTTCATTAGCTTTCTCCTGCCATTTCCTGTATCTCTGTTAAAATTAACAATTTAATTAACAATAATTAACAAGTTAAAATAATGAAATAATTTTCGTGTTGTGATTCCTAGCCTCTGGAATTAATTCTGTGTTGCTGCTATGCTTGCCATTCCCTTCATCTTGTATTTATTGTGTCTGGTTGCTGAGATTGCATCTATTCATATGAGAAGCAGAGACTGACTCTACACACAGCACAGACAGGTTCTGATTGAGGCTTTCATGTGCTACAGTAATTTTATGTGGCAGTTCATTTTTAAAATGCTCTGAGTTTTATTACCAATTAACTTTTTCATATATCATAGTGTAAAGCAACATTGGTACTTGCATTCTGGAAAAGGTCATAGCAGCTTCTTTCATGCCCTATAATTGTCTGTGTAAGATCTAAATAGAATAATAGTTTAAAGTCCCCATTAATTAGATTGTCTTAAATAATCAGAAGTCAATTCTTCGTTGTCCAGATTGTGTAATATGTACATTTTGTGCTTTTTAGGAACCTCAGCTTTCTGATGCTATCTTTAAAAAGAAATTGGTCTGAAAAGAGATTGTACCTATGTGCCCCTAAAGTTGTGAAATATTGAGTTTTAACCATAAAACAGATTTACAAGAAGTTGGCATTAGTATATGAATATTCAGTATTCTATATGAACTAATTATATAGTAATGGAAAGCAAATACAGGTTGTTGGAATTAGGAGTATTTTGAATAGGATGTTTGTTTCAGCATCTTTTCTTAAAAAATCCCAGCTTTCTATTTGCTAAGTAAGCCCATTTTTTTAGGTTGCTTGAGAAAAGCATCCAAACTCGGTTAATTGTGAGTCAATATGGTAATATGCTCAATTTTGTGTTAATAAGGTATCATAGAAATAATGTAATTTTCTAACACTTCTGTTGTTCTGCAGTTTTGGTATATGGAAAACAATGTTGAAGATGTCTACATTTGAATCTGTTTCTTCCATTGTTTTAGTTTCTGCAAAGCCTACAGTGGGAGAAACCCCTGGTAATAGAACGATGATTTGATAGAACAGTTCTCTCTCATGTCAATGACCATTGGCTTACTGTTTTCTTGTGTTTTTATCATCAGTTGGTATTTAGAGGTTTCCACTGGTTTTCTGCTAAAATTGTAGATTTCTGAATATACTCAGTAATTTACTAGGATTGGGAATCTCAGATTCATGACTGTATTTCCAGGTCTGCTAGCTTGTGGCTCAGACTGTGTTGTATTTGCCTTTATTACAAATTCACTGAACATGCGTGGAAATAGAGAGTAATTTGACAGCTCAGTTTAGTTTGGTGGTTTGCCTATTCTTTTCTCTCCCAGAAGCATGAGACCAAAGTAACTTGTTTGTCCTTTACTGTGTAAATCCTAGTTAACATACATCAGCACTTTCCACATGTGAATTTGTACAGTTGGGTGTATAAGATACAAATTCATGTATCGTATGATATGATTCAAGGAATGTAGTGTATTCTATCAGAATATCCTTTCCTTCTAAATGAAGGCCTGAGGATGGACTTGAATCTTAATCTCAGTAATCCTACTACGTAATGCATTTAGTGCAAATAGTCCTTTGTGTGCTTTCACAGCTAAATGAAATGTTCAATTCTTCTCAAGAAGACTCTTTTATATAAGCAAATACAAATACTTGGTGTGGGCATGCACATTCATGTAGGGTCTTACAGGAAGCATGTGTTTGGGACCAGGAATTGAACCCAGACCTCTAAAATTCCAGTTCAGAGTTATGCACAGAAATCCTCATAGGAAAACTTGCAAGAGTTTGTCTTTCATGAGATGTGAAGTTTTCCTCAGTTTGTTCTTATTATGTCATTAACAAGTAACTGCAGTGTAAATGAGCACCCTGTGTAATCCAGCAAGGCAGCCTGCCAAAATATTTTATTATAAAAATACAGTTCTGGGAAACTGGATTTAGGGTTTAGTTGGGGAATTGTTTATTTGTGTGTTTGCATCCTAAGTGTATTGTAAGGAATTTGTAGCCAAATATTTTGTTTTCTTTCTGGTTGAAAATAAATCTGTGGCTGTTATCTCACCTTCCCTGCCCCCCTCTCTTCCATACCTTGAGAATTTTTTGCTTCTGTTACAGAAGCCTGACTCCTGTACACCTTTGATATCGCAATCTGATTTATCATCTTCCTGACCACACTCCCACAATAATTATAATTAAAGAGATTCTTAGAGTCTGCTTTTCATTGCAAGGTAGAGGGTGAATTCTTTTCTCAGCTCCTAGTTGAATTTGTGAAGGAGCCAAGATTTGCAGCAGGCCCTCCTCCTCTGGCTGCCTTGAGCATCAGAAAGAGCACGCTGCAATGAGAATAATAAAGAAAGCTCTGTATTAGCAGAATATTTTACTATTTCTTACACTCCTTTCTGCCAGATGAGATATGCAGAAAAAAAGACGCTGTTTCCTTTACCAATGATAGGGATTTTTTTCCTATTTCTCCCCCTCCCCCCATAACAGACATAGCTAGAGGCTACTCTGACTAGTAAAACTGGATATTTAATACATGCAAAATACAACCTGTTGCCCCCTTTAGGGCAAGGGGTCGATTCCATCCCAAAGGGTAAAAAAAAAAGGCAAAGGAAAAGACATAGGAACCTATTTCAAGGCTGTGAGGGAAAAGTTATAATGGGAAGCTTGAGACTTCAGTAGGCAGATCAGCCTTGTAGCAGGAAAGGTGTAGCAACTTTTGTGAGGTTTCTGTCTGATGTGATGGTTCTTATTGGTCTTAAAAATGGAGGGGTCAAGCAAGTGATTTCTCAAGGGACTCAGTTATACATGTAGATCAGAAAAGCTTAATAGTCTTAAAAAAATACATTGAATACTATAGTCTGGTAATGGAGGAACCACAGTTGTGTCAAGAGTGACACTGGCCCATGTTATTTCTTACGTTGTGTTTGTAGCTAATATGCTCCATATATTGATTTTGCAGTTGATGGTGTGCTGAGGAGGAGGTTTCACATTTAGTCAGGCATGAACTTGCACTTCCATTTTCTTAAACTTTCCAGTAAAGTTCACGTGCCACAGTAATCTCCTGAAATGTGTATGTGTGGTGGGGAGGGGTGTGTGTGTCTTGTCAGTAGTGTCCTATCTTCTCTTTTGGAATGGTAAAGTCCTGTAACCAGTTTTCAAAAAGCCTGGAGTACTTAAATTTCCTTGATTATTATCTGTGGAATTTTAGACTTTAGATTTTAGCAACTGCAATAATTGAGCTCTTTCTGGTATCGGGCAAAGAAAAATCTCTAGCTTCTTTTTCAGCTGCAAGCATGGTGTGAAACAGCTATGTGTGGAAGTACAGGTGAGTTTTCTTTGCTGGTCTTGTTAATTATGAGAGATTTAGAGAGTAACTTTATGGAGTTTTGTTCTGTCATTTCTTTTGCTGTGGAGGCTGAGCTACATTTTCTTTAGAGTGGTATTAATAGGAATTTCTGCACTTTTCACTGAATTTATACAGTATATTTAATCAGCTTTTCCTAACTTGTTTTCATTTGGACAAAATACACTGATTACATCTTTGTCCAGATAAAACATCTAGTATATAGCACACAGTTTGACAGAGGAAATGGGAAAACTTTATTTATGGCCTCAATTAAAAAAAAAAAATCATCTTGAGCTTCTTACCTTGAAAAACTCATAATGTACCAAATATTTTTAAAAAATGCTCCCTTCAATTTTTTTCCTTCTCTTGTCAAAAAAGGATGTTAGTTCTCTTCTGCATATAGCCCCCCTGCTTGTAGCTTTGTCACTTCATATTATTTTGAGAATTTTGCAACCTACCGTAAGTGAAGACTAGAAGTTAAACATAGCAAATTGCAGGTACTAAATTCCTGAACTTTTGCTTGTGGGGAATGTGTTGGACTTGTACTTTGTGATCTGTATTGAATTTCAGGCCCTTTTAAGGAGGAGAAAGGCTTTATCTCCATAGGAGCCTTGAATGATTGAAGCCATGGTTACCTTATGTTTTAACTCATGATACTATGGCACTGTTTTTTGCCAGTGCTCTTCCAGCTTAAGTTGAGGCCTGAAGGGATTTTTTTTTTTTTGGTCGTAATAAAAGGCCCTTGGTTAAAATTATCCACCTGTCACCTTTTGATACAATAGACTGTAAGGGAAATAATTGGTCGTTCACTAAAAGTCTAATCCATGAGTTTTTAAGGAAAGATGATTTGAGAGCATTAGACAGGAAGTTATTATTTGTGATTGGCTGAATAAATATGAAAGACTAATTCTGACTAATGAAGTTTAAGACTTTTCTTTGTTCTTAATATTGTATTTTTATGAGAACATAGGAAAAGCTGTAGACTGAAAAATCTGATTGTATTGAAAGCAATTTGCCACCCAGGAGATTAAATTTTTTTTCTTATGCTGATTGTGGTAGAGAATCTGGTTAGGGTACAGGGAGACAAAGGTCGATAAGCTAAAGAACATATTTTAAGCTTGTTTCTTAGTGTAACAAAACATGTTGTAGAAGGGTTTTGTTTCTGACATGCCTCAATTTAAGATTGTTAAAATTAAGTACAATGGGGTTTGTGTTTAATGTGTCATGAAAAATAGGAGGTTAATTTCTTTAATTCTGCTATGTTTGACAAATTCTAATGCTGCGCTTGGTGCTTAGAGAGGCATCATGGTTGATGATTATTGTTGACAGGAGCCGTTGTTTTTATTACTAATATTACTTTAAATGGAAATTCTTTTTCAGGTAAGAGTTTTATTCAATGTCTGCAGTCATAGTTCCTAGGTGCTTTTGGTGTAAGCAGTATTGCTTGTGCTGTAATTGCTTTTAGCTGTGTATCTTTACTCCTCTGGTGCTGACATTTGCACTCCTCTGACCCTGCACCAGGCTGGTTTGCCTAGCTGTAGCAGCGGAAAGCCCTTTAATTTTTTTAGTGGTAATTTGCTGCTGCTTTGTCTCTCCCTGGCTTTCCAGGATGATCTGAGGAGTGTTGGTGCAAGGGAAGGAGCAGGGATGTGCAGGCAGGGGCTGCACAGTGTGTGGCAACACTGACTCAAGTTGTTTCCATTGCAGTTGGAGGAATGTCCAGAACGCTGACAACTGTGTGGAATTGTTGCACTTTCTCCTCAAACAAGAGTGGGCTGAGTAATTCCCTGGTGTTCTTCAAATTAACTAATGCACTATATTCAGATTTTTAGTACTCCCGAAGAAGCATTGTGCACCTTATATTTTTTATATATTATTATTCACATAGCTTCAAAAATCTGTAAGTTCATCTCTGTTAGATGAATCCATGGTTCTGTGTATTTCAGATATTGGATAGGTGTGTCTTGGTAGCAAGAACAATTCAAAAGGACTGTTGTTAACTTTTGAAAAAATGCTTGATGAAGGACATTAAGTCAAAAGAATCTGCATTCTTTCTATTTTTTAACTGTAAACCAGCTAATTTCAAAATTTGGGTTAATAGACTTCCAAACATGAAGACTTCTGTCTATGAAGACTTTTTCTTGTCTGAATGAGTGGTACGTTTAGAAATAATGTACAAATGAAAGGTTATTTTCATGTGAAACTGAAAGCGTCTTTATACATTTTTTTAATGAAAAGTAGCTATGGTTGTTACAGTTTGTAAATTAAATGTGTGAGAACATAAGGATCAATCCTGTCTTTTGTCTTTGGAGAATTGTTTAGCATACTTAAAAGGCTTGCTAGCGTATGTTTGTATGTGGGAGTGAGTGTGTGTATATATATATATATATATATATACACATATGAAAATAACTATATAGATATATATATGAAAATGTGGTAACTTAGTAAGGATATGGTGAGTGGTGCATAGATTCAGAAAAGAGAAAAAATGGTATTCATTGTACCATTTCCTACCACGTTGTCCTGTATTCATCAAGTCACAGGACAAAATAATAAATGCAACAATTTTGGGAATATTTTTTGCTTTCACTTGATCTATCTAAGCAAGAAATTTGTTATTAGACTGTACGTGTTAGGTCACCTTTGTAATTTACTGTAATGTTTTAGAAGCTTTTGGTCAGAATGATGCACAATAGATAAAGACGTACTAGTTTTACAGTTTTAAGTGCTTCAGGATGATGTCAGGTAACTGTCAGGGTTGTTCTTTCTAGCTTTTTTTTTTGTTTTTCCCTTTCTCCAGATTTCTTGTTATTATATACCTCCTGAAGACTTTGTAGAGCTTGCCCTGAAGCGTGTCTGAGGCCAAGGACAGTCGTATGGTGATAGCTGGTCTCTGTGTTACTGAGTTGCCAAGTCAAATAAACTTGGATTGACTGTGTACATGTGTGCACAGTTGTTCAGCCATCCGTTTCTGCTGAATTTAGTAGAGCACACAGTATGCTGATTATGTTGATTGGCAGAATTATTTTGAATCCCAGCCTGAAGTGCATTCAGTTCTGTGGAGGTATTTGTGGGTGGGTTCACTGGGGGCTGGTGTGGAACCCAACCCTTGACCTAGGAGTAGTGCCTTGAGTGAGTTAGGATGCCATATGAGGTCTGCCCAGAGTAGCACCATGAGAACATTCCTGGGAACTGTCAACATTCGAGGAGATAAAATAGGCTGTACTGCTGGTACTTTTGCTGGATCATGACAGAAGAGAAGAAGCTGCAGCAGTAAATGTACTGGTTTCCATTTCATGTGTGCTGGTGTTTGAGGAGAGAATTGATCAGTAGCAGATGATGGGTCTGCAGATGAAGTAAAACTTGAGCATGGAAAAGGTGTTGTCTGTGGGCATCCCTTCCTAGTAGTTCTTCATCTTTGCTGTTGAAGACATCATGTAAAGATCTTACCTGACATTTCCTTTGTGATGTTTGTGAGAGCAAAGAACAAGGACTGACGAAAGGCAGTGTATGAGAGATGTGCCACCAGTGCCTTTTGGGGTTCGTTCCCCTCAGGAGAAGGTGATCAGATAATCTATGTGATGTGTGTAATGGCAGAATATTACCTCTGTGTTTCATGAGATTGTTATGAAAGCAATTTGGTTTTGTTGAAAACACACATTGATCCCCGTCTGTTTCATCTGTTGTTTTTTCTCACCTCTGCTGCCTGCTTAGTGGCATTGCTTTCTTCATGTTCCTTCATGGTGGCTTAGGTCCAGATACACCCTCTCAAAAACCTTCCGTAAAAGTTTCCTGTGTCTTTATGAGGCCCAGTGCTTCACTTCACTCTGAAAGTGCCAATGAAAATGAGTTTGGTAAATAAAGGAAATGGATCTATTGCAAAAGTATAGATTATCTATTAGACTAATATGTAGCAAGGTTTTAGGCAGGTCTCTGCTCTCTAGGAATTCGACTGATTTATGCTTTTGGAAAAAGAAGGAAGCAGCTCTTGTTGGGAGGAGAAAGCTGTGGACTTTTAAAGCTTCCATGGACACCTACGCATGCATGTGCTGTCATGTAGTGGTGGTGTATGCTTTCATCCCCACTTCTGGTGAAGCAGTATTCTCTTCTGGCTATGGGCTGTGCCACTGATTCTCTGCAGGAAGTGAATAAAGATCCTCCTGCAGAGAATATGGCAGCACCTACAGATTACAAAGAGGCCTCCAGTTAGGCAATAGTTTACGGTTTCCAGCATTGAGCTTGTGTCTCAATTGTTTCTTCAGTGCCTCTGTATCAATTTTCTCATCCTTGTTGAAACCATACAGTAGCCTCTAGCACTGTCAGAGCAGCGTGACACCTCTCACACTTCTGTTCCAGTGGTCTTTCAAGCGTCTCCACATCTGTCAGGTCTGTGGTGTTGTCTCATAGGTGCTGTAATTATCTGTGCTCCTAGTTTGATCCCTGCTGTGCTGCTGCTTTGCCTCTGGTTCCATCAGATTGAGGACTGCTGCCTGAATGCCACTGGGATAAAGGGGCTGCATTTGAGGTAGTTGGTAGAGTTGAAGTGACTTGGAAAAGGAAGGACATAGGAAAAGAGAGAGAATCCTAGTTTTGGAACTGGGCCTCATTCTACTGAGTGTTTGGATAGAGAGTATGGTTACACTTTCTAGTTTCTGTATTTTTGTCTGAAACTTTCTCTTCCCTTGACTGCTGTGAGTTCTTCTCCACATCCAAGTCAAGCAATAGAGAGTACAGGCCTGAAATAGCTTATAAAATGGGACTGTGAAAGATGCGTTTGTCTGTAGTCCACAATTTAGTGACTAGAAAGGATTTGGTAAAAGCACCAGGGCAATGATATCCAGAGGACTAACAAGAAAGCTACAAATGTGGTTTAATTAGACTCATAATGAACTGAAATAATTCAAAGTCAGGTTTCATCCCATGAACAAACTGGCCTGGCAAAACTTCCTTATATTCAGAAAAAGGAATTAATATCCTATAATGTCAGTACTTTTTCAATACCTTCTTTTTTTTTTTTATATTCAACTCTAGGCATCCTGCAGGTTTTTACTGTTTTATCAGTCCATAGTCCTACCTTTTCTAGTTCAGGAGAAAGAAACATATTAGTGAAAATTCATTGGTGCATTCAACAATGGGGTTCAACAAAGATGGGAGATTTGCAGTTTTCAAAGCAGATGGTTTCGTAGTTAAAATAGACATTTAGTGAAGTGGTTATGTTCTTTAGTTTTTGTACTGTGCTGGTCACAATGTTATGTGAGTCTTACCCTACCTAAATACTCACTTTTTCAGTTGGCAATTCTGAACTAGATGTGTGTGTGCTAGTGGATTACACTTAATTGGCTGAAATGTGCATTTTAAATCTTTCTCAGTACTGTTACGAAAAACAATGTTACAATAAAATCTGAAGTCAAATTACTGTTAAACCTCTGCTCTAGGGCTGAGAAATTGTGCAGGGCTTGTAGGTGAGAGAAGGGACTTTGTCATCTCTGGCCTAACAGCAGTGACCTCTCATGTCATGTGTGATCTGGTTGAAGGGTGCTGCTGAAGTGTCCATCTCCTTCAGCATCTCTGTTCCCATCTCAGCTATGCAGGCACACAGAAGTGTATCCCTTCAATTAGCTGTTCTTAGAATCTTTTGTCCGTCATAGATTCCCTTTCTAAGTCTTACAAGCTCTCCTGTAGGCTCCTTTGTCTACGATAGAGTGTGATAGTTCTGCTCCTATACTTCTGAGGGGGAAAGGGTCTGGTCAGTCAGTGATCCTTCATGCTGCTGTTTGAGACAAAAGGGTTGAGAGTGAAGATAAATATGGTGGGGTCGCATAACATCAGCTGAAGACCAGAATCAGTAATACAGAGCTACTGGTGCAGATACTGTAATAGGCTTTACTGCTGGACTCTTTGGTGTTGCTTTCACTTTTAACTGGATATGTTTTTTGCTACAGAGAGCAACATGTCTTCTACCTCTTTAGACTAGAGAAAGCATCTCTGGTTGGTGGGCTTTGAAAGAAAATGTTGTCTTAGTATTCCACAGACATTAAAGTGCTGTTGGCATGATAAGCAATTGCATTTATCTTTCACGAGTGTTCACCTTCATGAGTATATTTCAAGTATTTAAGTATCAAATTATTCTGTTTGACTTTTTAGACTAAGGAAAGGACTGCCAAGGTGCTTGTTTTTGAAGTTCTCAAGCAGTGATTGAATGAAGCTAGTTGGTGGACAGATGCATAAGGGCTGTGCTTGGTAATGCTGGCTCTTCATCATGCTATGTGAAAACTCCAGTAATTGGTCCTTCACAGTCATAAAATGAAGGGCTTAAAAGTTTGCAACTCCTGCTTTCTTGTCTGAAGAGAGTGCCCTTTTGTTTTTACCTTCACAGCTTTAACTAGAATTCATCAAGCACATATGTGTTATTTAGAAGTGTGCTTTTTGATACACAGGTAAATACACAGAGGTAAAATATTTCAACAGTTGTGCAAAGGAGAAAAAACCTGTCTGTGTAAAACTAGTAGGAAAGACAAGCAAAAAGTATAGCTGAGCTTGTAATTTAAAAGGAAAAAAATGTTTAGGGGGGGGAAGGAGATTTTCATGGGTAGATGTTTCAAATATTTGAGATAGGAGTTCCTATACAGTGGTATTTAAGAACCACACATTCTTTGCTCTTGTCCTTTGATTCATTGTAAGGGTACAAAAGGTGGCCCAATTGCAGCCCTCTGGTTTCTGTTGAGAGTGGTAAAGGGACAGACTGGGTCATTCATTTGCTCTCTCTGTCCGACACACACTTCAACAAGAAAGAAAGGCATTTGAAAATGTTGTATGTGGATGGACAAGTTTGGGAATTATGAATTTGAAATTGTCCTACAACCATAGACCATATTATGGCAAAAGGATGCCTTCTTAAAGGTGATTAAGGAGTTTTAAGTATTCTAAGAGCAGCTCTTAAGGCCATGGGGCAGAAATTAATTCTAATTAGCCGATGGTGGAATGTGTCATTGAGGTTTTTAAAATTAGCTGTTCTATATGGTAGATATCTCGGCATGTTTTTCAAGGTGTTTCGCCATGTTAAAATCCACACAACACCACCTGGAGGGTTCTTTAAATTACCAGTCTGCTTTGTGATGTGTATCTCCAAATCCAGCTGACAACTCAAGCGTTTGAAAATCTGCAGGGACCACATTACATAAATGTGTTGGCACCAATGTCGGTTCCTCCCACGCATTCAAATAAAGCTGGTATGGATGTACTGTATCTTTTTAATCAGCTTTGTCTGGCCATCTAGGTGATTTGTCTTTGGAAATGATGTCAGTTACTTGAGAATTTGGGGTACCTCACATATTGGCAAGGCAGGTGTGATTGTAAGAAACTGACAGGAAGAACAAAAGCTGAAGAAGCTGGGGATTAAGGTCACTTCTGGAAGACCAGCCCTATGGAATGTTTTCAGTATTGGATCATTCTGAAAACTGGTTTTGTGGTATGCAGATAGGTGAAAAAAATGTTGTTTTTTTTCTGAAGCGAACTTCTAGGCTGTTTTTTTTTTGGTGGGTCTGTGGTCTGTGTTATTTATTGGTTGGAGGAGTGAGATAACTGGTTTTATGGGTAGTACTTGCTGTCTTGGTGTTGCCTGCAGTATAGGCAGGCTGCGCATTGAAAGTTTACAGAGCAGTACTCCAGAAGTTATCTCTGTGCTGATGAATGTAATAAGTCCAGTTGCAGCTTGAATATTTTTTTACTGTCTCAAGAGTTTCCAAGTTAACATAAACTGGTAAAATTATTTTCTTAGAAATTAACTGTTATGCTTGTTATACAATATGATGCATTCATTATATTTGCAGACAGTAATGATAGTAAACAGTAGTAGATAAATAGACACTAATAGATAGTAGACAGTAGATAGATAGGTAGTAGACAGTAGATAGATAGTAGACAGTAATTGGATAAAAAGAAATACTTTGTGCATCATGGCAAATAAAAATTATTTTTGTGTCTATTGCTTTCATTCAAGTACAATAGGTGAAGGATCATAATTGCAGCTCTTAGAATACACATTTTTGTTCCCAGGCTTTTATTTGTATTAGTGGAGGACATTTTTTTTATTCAGCTGTTCTTTTTTCAGTTTTCATTTCAAGCTTGCATATTTTTAGTAACTTAAGATTTCAGATTAAATTCTCAGTATTTCTGTAATAATTAACTTCAGTTAGTGTTTTTCTGTTAGTGAAAAGAGTAGAAGTCTTATTTTAATGCTTCTAAATTACAAACATTAGTAGATGTTGATGGGTGATTATTATGTTTTCAGGTGCTTTATACTTTCTAAAATAGTTTTATCTTAGCCATTACATTCTAACCAAGTATATTATTCTGAAAAGTATTTTGGTGTGGGTTTGTGCTATTCCTGAAAAGTCTCTTGATAGGGGATTTCTAAGAGATTTTGAGGATCTTCTCTTTCAGCACTCTTCGGGGAATGGAAAGAGCCTCACTAGTAATGCCTGACTATAATGAAAAAGTTTTTGTGCAGTTTAATGATTTTGGTTCCATCAGCAGACAGGGTATTCTTTTACCAGCACAATAAAGAACCTAATGTAAAGTCATCACACACCTTCTTAATTTGACAGCCTCGATGTCTTGGAGACCTTCATTGTCACATATTAGTTCAGTTTGGGACTGTTGGTATTCTGCAGAAATCTAGATAGGAGTGCAAGGGGTAAATAAAAAAAGGATGCCATACCTGAGAAGGATTTTGTAGATTTAAAAGACACCTAAATTGAGATACTGAAGATAGTTTTATCAATTCTGTTAAAGACTAAGCAAACTATATATAGGTACTGAATTATCCTTTTACGTCAACAGACATAATAGGCCTGTTACTTCACTGGTAATAATTACAGAATTGATTTGCCTTTTTAGAGGTTTTACAGTTCTTGGCTATTTGCAAAGCTTAAGATATGAATCTGTGTAATGCTTGACATTATGCATTGGTTTTACTTACTAATTTCTTTTTTTCTCCTGATCTGATGATTCTTCAATGCTTTAGTGCTGGATACTTTTTGGTAACTTGCCTGTAAGTTTTGACCATAGGTACGGAAAATGTTCTAGAAAACAGAATTACCTCCCTCCCAATTGCCTGGCCATGTGTCCCTCCCCCACCCGTAAGTTTTTCAGGAACAGGGATTGACATCAGATATGCCAGGAACTGTTTTCACTTAAAGAGGCATCACTGGTTTGATGTTGATTTGGTCTGATGGAGTTTGACAACACCTGCAGTTTGAAAAGGAAAAGGTCTCTTACCGTCACTGAAATGATGCATATGCATATCAAGGAAATGAGTCATTCTCTGTTGGAGAGGGAGGTAAGGAATTGGAGCAGCCCTCTGCACACATGTAGCAGGCTTTGACATGCACAGATTTAGCACATATGTGGAGGCAGTTCTCATATTCATAAGCTCAGAGTCAGTTCTGGACTTTGTAGTTTCAAATGATCTGTGTCCAGAATGTGCTGATGCGCTGTGCATGATACTAAATTGCTGTCTGAAAAATTTCCCAAAATCTGGCAGTTTAGGTTAGTAAATGTAGGGAAATTGGATAGTTACTTTTACAGAACTTTGCCCGAATTGGTGTGCTCTTGCATATGCATGCCAAAATGGAAACTGTCAGTCAGAGGTGAAAAATAGTCTACTTGTTGAGGGAGGCAAGAGCATGCCTGGCCTTTTTTCTGGTTCCCTGTTTGTATGAACTGTGAAGTGGAGCTCAGGTTTCTTCTGGATTAATCAGGTGATAGTGATGCTTAGCTCCTACCTGCAGTTAGTTAATTGTCAGAAGCAGCAGCTAAAGAAAAGCCCATGAATATTGTTTTCTTCTTCCTTAGGGTACACACTTATACAGCTCCCAGAGTCGGGTTATTCTTCTGGCTTTGGAAAATGCTTGCTCATCATATTTCAGGAGAAGCTCTTATGCCTCACTACAAGCTGGAGCTTCCCCAGTCTCCTGTTTTCTAAATTCTTGGTTAGTGAACTAGAGCAGTTTGCAGACCTTGTTAAGGTTTCACCGAATAGACAAGATAATAGAAAAGACCAACTAAGTAGCACTGTTGAATGGGACATCTTCTTAGAGCCTGAGGTACACTCATGTATATTTGTCAGAAATAAAGAGGGTTGGTTGTACTTCTGCTAATGCAAGAAAAAATTAGGAAGTGAAACCCAATAAAGCTGAAACTGAGTAAACAAACTTCTGTCTAATAGCTAATGTGACAGGGGTGGGGTGGAGGGTAGATGATGATGACTACCCAAGTCCAAATATGGTTCATTAAAAGTTATATTTCTGTCTCAGAGACTTGTTCAGACCTCATCCACCTCCTGCTTTTTTTCTGTCTTAAAAGCAAACAAAAATGATAAGTAATGCTGATGTTAAGCTTTCTCACCCATTTTTAGTCTTATCTGCAGTGCATCAAGGGGGCTTTCTGTTCAGTTGTTCGCTGGGTTTCCTACATTTCACTTTTTATGTTTGAAATAACAAAAATACTGACACTTAACTTGAAATCACCACGCTTTCAATTTTAAAGGAAGACTGTCAAACTATGGCACATGATTTATACATAGTTGTTAGGGAAAAATATAGCAAAGTAATCCATCAGGGGAGTTTAGCAGAACATGCTTTATGGTACAAAATGTCTAGGAAAAATTAAAGTAAAATAAACAAGTATGCTGTTAAATTCCTCTTTCGAGGGATTTGTGATATTTAATTTATAGGGAGGAGGAAGGTTGGGGGCTGCTAAGCTACTTGCTTAGTTTCACATATGGAATTCCATTTTATGTGGAATGATTTCCATGCAAATATCATGAGAATTTCCAGCTAATTTCATCTGTGAGTGGAAAGAAGCTGATTGTCCCTTCAGCTGGTTTTGTGGGCGATATTGTTGTGACCTTCATAACTTTGCATTCGAAGAATTTTTTTTTTAGGTTCTAGTTGTCTTTATTTTTTCTACAATAAAAGGGAAAAGCATTAACATGAAAATGTACTGCTTGATGCAAACTGAAATTTATTCTGTGTGTTTGACAGATATGTTTTTTTTTAAAAAAACATAACCATATTTTTCTGTAATACAATAATAGACTTGCCTTTCTAAGCCTTGAAGAGGTTGTAATTCTGGTATCAAAACTGTGTTTTTGTGGTCTGTTCCAACATATGATAATAGGTACTTACTTGCAGAAATAGTTTTTTTGTACTCCAGTTCCTCTCTTCAGGAGCCTCACATTTGTATGAGCTTATCCCACTCCTTCACATGTCTCAATTCAGGAGGAGGTGGAATGCTATATATTGGCTTAGGGCAGGCCATGCTTCAGCGGAAGGCTGAAAGGTGTACAGCTGAAGGACAGTGAGTGTGCTGTACCACACATCCATGGCATGGGGGATTCTGGAGCCAGAAAAGGAGTTCAGCTTATTAGTCATTCTGGTACTTCTTGGGTGTTGACTGTTACATTGAAATCTCTTTTGCAAAAGGAGGAAATAAAAAGAAGATCTAACAATGCCCATGCATTGAGTTGCAAGTCAGTGCCAGCACTGGGTGTTGTGCCCTGTGCACACACACTGTACTAGGCAGCATTGCAATCTCTCAGCTTAAGGTGGTCTCAAAGGATTTATATTAGTCTTGTGCCACTAAACACAAGCTGTAACCTGACAATGACAGGCGTCAGCATTTCAGATAAACTGCCCTATACCTATGGATTCTTAAAACATCGAGTAATTATTTTTATTAAACAAGGAAACTTAATTAAGCAGTGTTTAGTCTCATTGTAATTATTGTAAAGGAGGAGGCTCTCAAATACTCTGCAGTGCTCTTGTGGCTAACCTGTTCAAAGCTTTGTACAGTGTTAAATTTTCAGGGTCAAAGGCATTTTGGCATGAACTGAAAAGTTATTCTCATCTCTTAGGACAGATTGCTTTATGGCTAACGCCCTGTCCACACCTAGCCCTGATTACTACACCACTTAAAACCTTAGTAGGCATTATGTGCCTGGAGGAAACAACTTCAGGCAACTTCTAAACCCAGGAGTTTTAAAGATTTGTATTGAACTTTTGAGTTTGTAGGTAATAGAAGCAGCCAATCCAATGTAGAAAGTTCAGTTGTGCAAGGAATAGTTTAAGTATCTCAGGTCCTAGAAAGATAAAAATGAGTCGGTGTATAGAACTGCCTTGATTTTTTTTTTCATTGTACTACTACTTTCTGTAAAAAGTTGGTACTTGCTGGTTAATTGCTTTAAATTTGTGCATTTGTTTCCAAGTACAGCTTATATGCTGACTGTTTATATAAGGGTTTTATTGCTCTATTGCTTGAGCTACACTTTCAGTATGTTAATTTTTGAAATAGATTTTTAATTTGTTTTCTCTTATTAGAAATTATGAGTTCTGTATGTAGTTTATATCTTAAAACAGCAGAAGTTGCCTCTGAGATGAACGCAGAGTTTGTAATTTTTTAGTGAATTCTGTGGCCAAAGTATGTTCTGACCTATAGAGTTTAATAGTTTGGTGGTTGGTTGTTTTCTGGTTTGTTTTTTTTTTTTTTCAATTGAAAGAAAACAAAAAACTGTGACTTAACTTTTCTTCTCTTATGAATTTCCCACAGCATTTGGGAAATACGCATTTGGATTGCCTGTGCAATCCATGTTAACATCCTTACATCAGTGCACTGTGAGGTTTTAATTTTGTGAATGTTTTTCAGGAAATCTCTGCCTCCTTTATTGCACAAAATGTGCTTGCTTTTATTATGAGAAGCATTTTAGCCATTCCTTGTGTTTTTTGTCTAAGAAGAATGAAGGATTGTACTTAAAAGGCAGTTAAATGCCACTCTGGAGAAAAAGATATATCTCATGCTTCCATCTTGTAATTGTTTATTAGTGTGGACATGTAAATCAAACTTTTCCTCGATCATGATCGTATGCTTCTCATTTGTTAAGTGTTTGATGTGAGATCTTGCAGCCTGGTTTGCCTTTCCTGCCCTCTTCCTCTCCCCCACCCACTCCCAAAAGAGGAAGACGCTTAGGCTGGGGAGCTATGCTTACGTGAGGGCCATATATGATTAAAAAAACAGAAGAATACAATTGTAGCAGTCTTAAATTGGATACTCAGAAGGACTGAGGTTTGGTCTCTGATCTTGGCACTGGGCTGGGGTGTGAGGATGAATACTTACCATAGAGTAATAGAATGGTTTGAGTTGGAATGGAATGTAAAGGTCATCTCATTCCAATCCCCCTGCCTTGTGCAGGGTCAGCTTTCACTAGACCAGGTTGCTCTGAGCCCCATCCAACCTGGCCTTGGTACTCCAGGGATGGGGCATCTACAACTTCCTTGGGCAACTTGTCAAGTGCTCTAGTAGTTTAGGTAAATGCTTTAGGGAAGCCACTGAGAAAATTAATTGTGCCTTTGAAATTTAAGCCCTTTGCAGGGCAGTCTATTGCCATTTCAGACTTCACTTTTTAAGTAAAGAATTATGACATGGAGCAACAACCTATGTGCATAAATTGACTTGGGAATTCTGTGGAAAACAGAATGGAATCTTATTCTTGATCTGTTAAAAAACACTATATGCCGTAGGAGAATTCAGTTAAAATGCACTACTACTCCTTTTTTTAAAAAAAATTTTTTTTGGAGGGTGATCTTAAAATTAAGGAGATCATAAATATGGGTTATAATAAGCTGAGTATTTGGCTAATGGTTTATTGCCATGTCTACCTTTCAAGTGCAGGATATTTTCCAAAATGTTTGTATTGCTTGTTTAGAAGGACGTATCTGAAACTTTCTTGAAAGAAACAAAAACTACTTAATAGAAATACTTGTGTATCCCAGAGCAGAATAAAAAGTCCAATGTTGAAAATGAGTTGATTATTTTGAGGATTTGAAAACCTTTTGCTCTTCAGAGTTTTGAAAGTAAATGAAAGACCAAGAGTTGGACTTTCCACTGGTGCTTTCAAGTAGAAGTTCTCTGGCATGGTGTGCAGTAGGACTTTGATCAGGCTGATGGGTTGGCCACAGTATGTGCTACCTTTCTTTTCCTGTTCTCCTACACTTCTGTTTGGTGGAATATGATGTGAAAGAGGAGACAGTAGAATGAGTCATTTGATTGCATGTGGAAAACTTTGATTAAAGGCATGAGGACGATTTGTGTAGGAAGCAATAAGGAAGAAGTTGGGGCAATTTTGGTGGAGGTAGCTCAATTTATAGCATGAGAAGCAAGGTTCTGCTGTGTATGTCAGGTTGGCTCCACATGGGATCTCCAAAAAACCATGGAAGTTGAACTACAGGCTGGGTTGCGTTTCTTTCTGTATTTTCTAGCTATGTCTTTGGAGATAGTCTTTGCACCTTCAGTGCTGTTTCCTTCAGGAGCAATGACATCCATATTCAGTAACTTCTAGTAAACCAAATAATGTTTTTAATGTTTTCTACTATTCTTTTGTTCTACATTTCCATAAGTCTTAAAATAAAATGAGAGCGGCTTAAGTTATATTGAGGCTCATCTCTGTCTTCCATCATATTTGGAGAAGTAACTGACAGCAGATCCTCTTTGCTCCTAGAGAATGGAGTGAGTGGTGCTGTACACCTGGAATTATGCTACAGTCATACAAGTTACTCCTCTTTTTCTCTTCCCTCATTTTCCAGATGAGTTTCAGAGGTTGCCTAAGCAGCTTAATTGTTTTGCCATTCTGCTTTTTTCCAAAAGTGCCTCTATAAAATTAGTTCACTACATTCACAAGGAAATTATGATCCAGTATACCAAATTTCTCCACTACTGCCTAAGTCATATAACGTTAATGAAATTAATTGTGTCTTGGTATTTTTAGTTTGTCGTGCAGACAGCATAAAATTAGTACTAGAGATAATCCTGTAGCAAGCTGAAATGGCTTCTTGCAGAACAACAGGATGGTTTAGTGATGCCAAATTTGAAGACTAAATAGGGGTCTGGTAACAAAAACATGTGCGATTTCTATATACCTTAAATACATACTGAACTACTGTTCAGGGCTCTTGGTTAAAATGAAAGGTTTTAACACCAGCAAACAGAGAATACAGCAAGCAGTCTAACACCAAGACTTCAAATAATACATTCACTCCAAGTAGATAACTGTTGCCTTAATTAGATACAGCTTCAAAATATATGCTAAGATTTTTCCACTACAGCTTTTTATCACTTCCACAAGTTCAGCATGCCCTATACAGATGCTTAATTTGTATGCTGGGCCCTGTGATAAAGCTATTTCTGTCGATGAGATTCCAAAATTGTAGGCACTGATGTCAATGCAGATGAGGTTAGCCTAATTTGGTCAAGAGAGGGCTATGCCATGCAAAATCTTCTTTACATGGGCACATAAAGGCCAGTGCCAAGACTGACAGGTGTCCAGTGGGTGGCAAGGAGCTTCAGAGATAAACATTCTTGTTGGTACTCCTACAATTCTTGCTTCTTTAAGAAACAACATAATAATTGTATGGCTTTTTTCAGCATCCCTGCAGGAGAACTAAGTAAAATGAAAATGGAATGTAATTTTATAAATGTAAATCTTTTGAATCCTATTGAAACAACTTTTTTTACTGTGCTAGATTCTTAATTCAATTTCTGTTTAATGTTAGGCTTGACAATGAAAGTAGCATCTTGTTACCTTCAGAAACGGCATACTAAGTTTGGAGGTGAAATCCCTTTAAGAAAAATAACTTGAAAGTGGTTTTCCATTGTAGGAGGTCTTGGCATGTTGCAAATGTGATGAAGTACACACTCAGGTTGAATTATGAGAAGTCTGTACAAGGATATAGTACTTTTGAGAAGGCTGTAGGATATTAGTTGTAGTTTAAGTCCCTAATTTTTTTCCTCTAACTTTTCATCTTTCTTCTATGTCAATGTGTCAGCTGTGAAGTGTATCAACAATGTTTTAATCTATTAATAGAACACTTGCTTTGTATGCCTGTTTCCATACTTTAGTCCATGCCTACCCCTAACAGGGGATTGCAATAATACAGCATTTTTTGCCTGGGAATTTTTTTATATTATTTTTGAGCTTGTAATTCTTCTGTTCATTTGTTAGCTACTTCTTTCTTAGTACTGATGTATTAGAAAAAAACACCCAAACCAAATAAAAACAAATCCTCTGTATTCAGGAAAATGTATCTTACACTGACATCTCTGTAATTGAAGGCTGATCCTTTTCAGTGTATTTCAGTCTCAAACACAGTAGTCTTTCAGTTCAACACCTGCAGACATAAGGCATAACACTACTGAAAAGCTCTCTCTATTTCAGAGTCATAGTGGGAGAGATACTGAAATGAGTAGATTTGGTTTTTGATGAAAAGTGTTTGGACGTATGGATTGTTGGCACTCACATACAAGAATATTAATGAAAGTCAATAACTACATGTTTTGCAACTGTGTAAATGTCTATAAAATACAAGTTTTGCATCAAAATGCCTTTATTAAACTTCATTAGCAAGCTTTTAAAGCATTTGGTATAAGAAATTTACACCTGCTACAGATCAGTGAAGGAGAATTTAGAAGTATGTAAAACAGGGTTGTGTTGGTAGCTTAATAAAGCAAAAGATGAGAAGCTGTCACTAATATATTACAGTCTGGAAAGTGAGGGAAGGTGTTGAAATGGCAGGTGGGTTGAGCTGTGGCGTGTGGAAGATGGGTTTTCGGCTTACTGTGTCTTTAGAGCCTCTCCACGTTTAGGGAGTTCAGCTGAAATTGGTCTGCTTAACCACTTCAGTTGAAATTGGTCAGTTTAGCCTTAATGGGCGTAGGTTTTAATTAGTTCTTGGGAAAATGCATGGAAGGCTAAAAGCATGTTAGAGTAAGGTGGATAAGCAAGTTTTGAAATAAGTGCTTACTACAGATGAATCTCCAGATGAATTTTCCCTAGAAAGGGCATTGTAGCAGAAACTGTAACTCCTCTGATGGTTTGGGCTTGTGTATGGTTTTGGAGGGGTTTTTTTTTGTGTTTTTGTTTGTTTAGGGTTTTTTTTTTTTTTTTTTTAAAGTTTGAAATGTTAGGTTTGTTTTGGGGTGTTTTTGTTTGTTTTTTTTTTGAGGTGAAAGAAGTTGAATGTAGTTGGTCAGTGTAACTTCTTTTAACCTTTTCTGTATTTCAGAAACTGTGTGTTGCTTTTCAGTTTTGTGCTTTGCCTTTTTGTGAACTCCTTGGGCATGGCTAATACGGTCTTTCTTTGAATCTCTTTATTCTTTATAAATGCTGTCATAACTCTTTAAGTTAGTTATTATTTTCATTCGCCATCATATTATAAATGAAATTACTATATTCATTTGTGGATTTGACAGCAATTTGACAGTTTCAGTGTTTGTGCTGTGTAGTCCAGCAGTTATTTTAATGGCAATAATCACAGAACAGGAGAATGAAAGCCAGACTTGATTTATATCAGATGTTCTGTTGTTATATCTGCTTAGTTTATGAATGTGAAACTTCCATCCCTCCTCTTGAAATGTAGTCCTTTTTGCCAGCATATTTTTGTGTAATGACTATTGAGGAACCAGAAACAAAGATGATTTTATTACTGCTTTTTTAATGCTTAGCATACTTTTGGAACTTTAGCATATGCCAGTGTGCCTAGAGAAGTGCTGAAATATTTGGGTGTTTTTATTTGTCAGGTTTTTTTCCCAGTGGGAATTATTAATTTTTTTACATCAGATTTGAAAATTAAAAATCCTTGCATATATACCTGCTTTTAATAAACGGAATCTCGGTTGCTTGGGGAGACTTGATAGGTGTCAATATTTTACTTTTGTGTAAACTGCCCTTCAAATGCTTCCTACAAAGTGAATTGGAATGTATATGAAGGGGTTAACGGTAGCTTTTAGCAGTGCTGGCTGGATTAGGGAAAACTTGCTAGACAAGAACCAAGGCTTAGAGAAAGGTGAGCCCTCATAACTGTGGGAGATTACCCATCACTTAGTCAAATAGAAGCTCTTAGTAGTTTTTATTAATGTTATTTATTTCTGTTTCATTTTCACATATCAGTGAGAGAAAAGCCTAGGGAACAAGTCAAAAGGAGCAGCTCACACTGTACCCTGCCTCTGTGCCCTTCAGCCGCCTTTTGTTGCACTGGGTTGCTCTCTTCTCTGGCTTCATGAGGTAGAGAGATTCATCTGTGGAAATTCATAGATCCAGCTGCTGTCTGGGTAGGCCTTGATTGCTTCCTGTGCTCCCCCTTTCCACACACATGCTTCTGGAAGCTTTGAAGATGCCCAGGTGAGGTAGTAGTGCTCATATAAGCAAAGTTACTGGGAAAGCTTCTCTCCAAGGAAAAAAGCTTGAGCCTTGAATGTAGAGGACACACTTGTGTCCTTTGTGCCTTCTATAGAAAATTTATGAAGAACTGTAAGATGCAACTTCTGTGATTTAAAGTTCTGTAATTTTCTTTTCCGGTGTTGTGATGTGTTCTGTGAGATTCTAAACTCAATGTTTTTTGTTTAGGTTTCCAGTTAAATATAGCACACTAAAATGGTCTTTCACTGTTCAAAGATGTGCTTTAGAAAAAGAACATAAATGTTTTATTACAAAATCTAAAACATTGGTAGCTTTTCTTGTCACATGTTACTGTTCATCTGTTTTCACTTACATAGCCAGGTTACTTGCAATATGTGAAGTATGTGGGAATTGAAATTACTGTTTATTTGCTTCCACTATACCATTCAGTCTTTGATAAGGTGTATTAGTAGTGAAACACAGTAACTCAGAGCAGCAAAACTCAACTTCTCACATCTCACCTTCAGAAGTCTGTCTTTACTGAATGAATTACAGTCTTGAGACCCTGATGGAGCTTTGTCCTGTGACAATGGTGCAGTTTTTTAACTCTTCAAAATCACAGATGGAAGCATTTTTATTGAACTCTGGAATTTGGCCCAGTTTCTTGCTGTGCAGCAGGCCTTTTGTGAATGAGCAGATGACAGTATATGCAAACAAGTGTGGGCAGATACAGGCTGATATAGACCAGTCCTGGTTGAGCATTTGTATGACTGTGCTAATATGATTCTTTTCCAAGGTGATAAGCCTCACTACATTCAAAAATTAAAAAATAAATAGTTCCTAAATAACACATGACAAATACATCTGTGTAGGCTGTCATCTTAACTTGTTCGTATTTTTTTTATTCTTCATTTCTTAAAAGAGGGTTTGGTAAATGTGGAGTATAACTTCTTTCCAAAATCTCTTCCCTGAAGGGAAGCAGAAATCTTGGTTCAGTGGATTTAAATGAAGCCCTAGAATGCAATAGTAAATAAACATCCTGTGAAAATGGGTGTCTGAATAAAATAGAGAAAGAATACTGTGTTGTAGAACTTCAGTTAATCTTCTGGTGGTTTGTTTTACCTAACATAGTAAATTTCAGAGTTCTTTCAAAGAACGTACCATTATACATTTAAATAATGTAAGTTGGATTGTTTGTCGCTGCACCAGTTTGTACCATATAATACTTCTTATGAAAACACATCTAGCTAAAGAACTGAAGTTCATGATACGACAGAGGCACTGTGAGTGTTCTAATTTCTGTTGCAGAAGAAACATTAGATAGGTATTTTTTTGCCTTTTTTAGTGTTACATGTCTATTTCTGTTTTAGCCTGCAAAATCATGATATTGAGCAAATAAGATGAAAGGTTTAAAACAGCTATCAGAAAAATGCCATGTGTAATAATGTGCTTTCTTTGGCAAAGATTTGTGATTTGTTTGAAAGATATAGACTATCTCTTACCCCTTTTGGAAATGCAATACACATAGGATGATCCTGATAGTTCTCTATTTCTACACTACAGTAGCAATAGAAAACTTACAGGATGGGTGATGGTACAGAAATGCAAGTTGTTGGCTTCCTTTCAGTCATTGGGATTGTGTCTTTTCTAAGTGGGGTTTCTTTATTTTCTATCTTACTGAGGACTGAAATAGAAGATTTCTAAAACTGAAAAGTAGTCTTTAAGGATGGGTCTAAATGCCACCGTTTGGATCTGCATCCATCCTTGACTTTCAAAGTTCATGTTCTGGAGTTCTGAGCTCTTGGTTTAAGATCAACCAGCCTTTTGAGTTTAGTTGCAATTGATTTGTATATGGGCATGAAGGTGAATTTTGCAAACTTCCTTAAATCTTCCACGTTTGCTTATTGCTTGCTAGCTGATACATAGCCTTATGTGATTGAATAACTATCCCTGGAGGTATATAAAAGATTTGTAGATGCGGGATTTAGGGATGTGGTTTAGTGGTGGACTTGGCAGTGCTGGGTTAATGGTTGGACTTGATGGTCTTAAAGGTCTTTTCCAACCTGAATGATTCTAAGATTTTGTTAATAAGCAGCTAGAATTGTTGGAATCTTGTACCTAGTTGCAACATAGGCTAACATGACAAATCATTTAAATAAGAAGCTGAATGGAAAGTAAAATGCTTAGATAACATTTTAAATGAAGACATAAGCAGAAGTAGTATTTGTAAAAGTTGGTTACTGTATATACATTGTCAAATTCTAAAAGGTCTGCTCTCAGTATCTGTAAAAATAATGGTGTATTTTCCTCTCATTTTGTTCCCTTGAGTACAGTGTTTAGTGGTTGGTTTGGGCTGCAGCAATAGCTACCCACACTTTTTACAAGAATACTCGTACATTACCATTTAATTATTCTTTGTTAGTGAAGTCTGCTGGAGAGAGATCACACATGAGGCAGGGAGAAAAGCAAAGAAAAGATAGAAATGAGTTGAGAGCTGTGGTGTTTTTTTTGCTATGTGTTGATGAATTTGTATATGATAGGCTGATTCCTCTGCTGTCATTACATGCTGTTAATATAAATAGAGTTAAGTTCCCTGAATGGTCCACAGCAAGTAATAGGACAGTCAGGAGTGTATCCTAGATGTCAGTGGGCAATAAACATCTGTTCTGTGCCTGTTCTGGAGGGGAGTGTTTGAAGGACAAAGGAGACTCCACAGAGATCTCTTTTCTGGGCCAGGTGTACAAGTGCATGCACATAAAATCAGGTCATGCTGGCAAGTAGGAGTGATTAGCAGTAGGCATCAAACTTTAGCATAAAAACTCATGTGCTGATGGAGGTCTGTGAAGGCCTGCTGCATTTAAACAGGAGTGTCATAGAAGACCCAGTAGTGTCTGTGAAATACAGTGCTCTTGATTCAGCTGTGGATTTCCTGTAGGTGCTATTGAAATGGGGTTTTTTTGTGGGGTGGAGCATTTAAAGACACTTCTGCATATACAGTAGTTACTGAGGTTTGTAAAGCAACCTTGAGTCATTCTTCAGGGCTGCTGAATTTCAGTAAAATAAAATAAAAAAAAAGAAAAGGATTGGAACAGATGGGTATTTAGAAATATACAAGTAAAACTGGGATTCTGCATTTGGTACTTCAAACAATTCAAGCACATATAGGAAATAATGGGTTTCCACATGGAGCCTTGCAGATCTCTAGGAGTATATAGGGAAATAATTGGATCCTTACCAATCACCATGGCATATTAACAGGGAACTACTTTGAATCGGTAGGAGCTGGGTCCCCTGTGATGCCAGTTTCACAAGGAGAGCAAAGTGGTATCTATAGTAATTTTATTACTGGACTCTGTAATGACTGTTGCAAGACCCCAAGTGCTTTCTGCTGTATTGACAAGGAATGCTTGTCTTAGAGGGAACTGTGCAGAAAGGTTTGCTCAGCAAATGCAAAAATTGTAGCAAAACATGCCTTTGACTGCTTAGATGCATCTACAATGCTGCATATCATCAAGTTTACATTGAAGTCATTGGGATATTTATGTTTCTTTGTTTGGAAAGGGTAAGAGACAGCAATTGCCCTTGTACATTTGAGGTCATGGTAAGGACAGAGGAACTCAATAATGACTTGTATTCTATAGCTGAGTGTTGAGTACCGTAAATCTTGCCTTATGAAACATGGTCTCTCTGCAGGCATTGAGAAAATGGATTTTAGAAAAACTGAAGAGGAATCTGCTAAAAAGCAGAGAACAAAAAGAGAAGAAAACGAAACAGCTTGAGGAACTGCCATAATTTTTTAAAATACAATGCAGGGTATGATAGCTGTTGTTACTGGTGTGTGTCTTAGTTGGAAGATGAAGCTGAGATGGATGGTGATGTCCAGAGCTCAAGGGTCACTGATTGCACTCCCAGAACTGAGGTAGTATTACAGGTACTATGTTAACACAGAGGGAATTTAGTGCTACATATTTTTATGTAGTCTTCTACCTGAGGGTTTACTAATGACCTTGAATAATTTCTTGCTTGTATTTGTAAAATGTCTTTTCTTGCACTTTCACCTTGGAATTGTTAATGGGATTATTGAAAGCAGTACTTTCCCCCAAAAAAGCACTTTAGCTTCTGTGTTGATTTCTTATACTTCTCAAACAAACTGGTGCACTTTCTGATCTTACTCTGTCTTCAAATTCAGAATCCTATTTCCAAAACAGTCTTTCCATTTCCAAGCCATAATTTAAAAAAAATAGTGTTGTAGTGGTGCCTAACAGATGGGCAAATATTTTTATTTCAGTGTTCTGGTATTAAACTTACATAAGAGACAATAGCTTTAAGAAAACTTTCAGTAAGAGGAGGCTTCTTAATTAAACTGTTTACTGGTGGAAGACAAAAGAGGACAGGGTAATTACTTTGAATTAGCTGCCTTTCTAAGGTAATGTTGTATTTCTGAAACTAGTGGGAGAAAGTCTTGCTCCATACACCTGGGGTAAGACCATCCACAAACTCCAAGAACACCTTCGGTCTGTGTTTTGAGACAGGAAAACAGAAGACTTGTCAGGGATTTAAAATAGTGGTGATGGAGAGAAATGCTTGACCTTTCAGAGAGTATAAGGCTATTTATGTTAGAGTTTTATTTGGAGGAGAGTTCAGTCTTGAAGCAAATCACCTCATTGTCCCTGTTTATTGTGCTCATTTGTTTTGTTTTCCAGAGTGGTTTCGGTATGTGCTAACTAGGTTTCTTCCAAAAGAAACAAAATCATTCCACTCCTTGCATGCAGCAATCGTACTCTAATCCTTACTAGGGTTGTAGAGGTTTGATCATTTATTGAGTCATTTTTTGGCAGCTTTGAATCTCTTGTGGTAGAGTCTGGTTCAGGAAGTTTGAGTAAATATGACTTTGCAAAAGAAAATAAAATTAAAGCTCCGGGGCTTCATATAGTATAGGTATAAAAATCTCAGCAGCAGCAGCAGCAGTGTTTTGGTCTGCTCCAGTTGTGCCAAATTGCTAATGCAAATATAGCCTAATGCCATTTATTGTGGGTTTGTTTCTTTAAAGTAACATCAGACTGGTGGTGACTAATTGATAGGGTGTTTTAACCTTGTCAACTGTTTGGAGCTGGTAATGTTTTTAAATCTATCTCTGTGACAGTTTGTGTTTTGGGTGGAACTTGACAGACCTTTGGGTAAGTGCTGCATTCATTAAGTGAGGTACCAAAAGATCCATTCTGAGTATATTCTTGCCTGTGGTCTTGATCTGACTGGTTTTCAGGGCCATGAGGTGGGGGCAGCAGAAGATACGTGTTTGGAATGTAATGGGGCTGTAGGAATTCACAACTAGTGCTGAGACTGTGCTTATAGCTTTAAATAGCATATATATTGGGAATCATAACGTAAAATAAGGAGCCCTATCCCAGGTAGCAAATCTTCTCTTTCATTCAGTAAACATCTGCTATGGTATTGTCCCCTTTTCCTGTGGATTGGAGGAAATTAATTTCTCAGTGCTAAAGTTAGTGGTCTGTGCTAACTTTTGTATTCTGTGCGCACATTGGAATTTGCAACTGATCTTTTTGCAAAATAAAAAAAAGTTACTCGAAGAGCAGAATCTTTTCAGTTATTCAGCTTCATCCTTTTAAACTCCTCAATATCCCACACTCTTCTTTTTTTTCCTCTCTCTCTGTAGCTCCTTTTTTCCCTCCAAACTTTGTGTTTCTGAAATGAAACATTTTTGTCACCTTAAAATGACAATAATTAGAATGACTCTCAAAGCTGCACCAAGTGTGTAGGACCACTTGGCTGCCTAATCAGTGCTCTTGGAGGAAGTTAGTCTGCTTTCCAGCCCTGGGAAGTGCTAGGAAGACTGTAGCCAAGTTCAACCCTTGGAGACATAAACCAAAGCCACATGCCAGTTCAGGCACGAGTGTGAGTGGCAAGAAAGACAGTATGAAGGATGGCCTAGTATTTAGTGGACAAAGGAAGAGATTGGAGAATGATGATTGGTTTCAGAGGTTGCACGTACTCAGTGCATTAACTTTCATTAACATTATAGTAAGTTGCTCTAAAAGCAGTTTTGAAATATATTTTGAAGTGCGGTTTATAGCAGTTCTCCAGGTGGCAGAGATAAAAGGAACTTGTGAATATTAGCTGGGGTGGAATCTGCTGGAAACAGGCTCTTCATAGCATTTGAAGGGAAGGCAGTATCCTAAATTAGCTCAGGTGCTGTGACTACCGGAGTTTGATCCTGTTGTCTGGCACACTTTGCTGTATTGAGGGGATATCGTGGTGGTGTCACGTTTCCGTTATCATTTCTGCGGTGTTTGTTAAGGTTTCGCTGCCGGGGTGTCCCGTGGCTGTGAGGCTGCGGTGGCGGGCGGGGCGGGCAGTGCGGGCGGGCCGCGCTGGACAGTGCGGCGGTGCCAGCTGCCGCTCGGGCTGCGAGCCGCGCCTCGCACTGCAGCGCTGCCCGCCGCCCCGACGGCATGCTGCGGGGGCCCGGCCCGGCCCCATGGCGATCGCACTGATCTGGTGCCTAGCGCTGATCCTTATCAAGTGCATTACTGCTAAGGTAGGCCGGTTTATTACTCTGTTTTGACTAACTGGGTTTATAAGTAGCCTGAGAGAAAACAAGTCATTAGGAACTTCATGAGTGCTTATTTTTCTTTTTAAAATCTAATCTGTTTTGGAAACACATCATTCATTAGTAAAGATTGTGTTTCCTAAGTGTTCATACATGATTTTGTAGCTCTTGACTGTTGCCTGCCTTGAAGCGGGAAGAGTGTGTTTGTGGCAGTGCCAGTTCGGAGCCGGGGAGAAGGATCCGAAATGGCTTCTGAATGGCCAGGGGTTTGCTAGCCTCTGCTACTAACAGATCTTCAGTTTTATAGCCCTTTAAAGGCTTTGTGAAAGTGAGGAAAAACAATTTTAAACATAGTGAGAATAACACAAATTGAAGTATTTTGCTTCCTGGACAGGATATCCTTTTTGTATTGTTGATCTCAGAGTTGTGGGAGTAGAAATACCATTTTGTTTGTTTACATAAAATATGGACTACTTTCCATTTGAGATCCCCATGTTTTGAAAAAATGCCTGCTTAATGTTATACAAGATTAAGAGTTCGTACTCTCTCATTCTAAAGAACATAAGTATCCCCATAATGCATATTGTCCTAATAAATATAGGTGAGATTTGGTGCCTGGAGATGAGACCAGGTTCATTTTAGCATAGATCACTGCGTAATCTGGAATTAATTCTAAAGGGGGAATAAATTTAGGATTATGAAGAAAAGCCAGAATCATTGGAGAGAATGAGAGAAACAAACAAAAAAATCAGAGTTCATGCATTTATATATAGATAGATGCTTTAATTGATGCATACTCCTAAAATTTTTGTACAATTAACAGGAAATTTGAGCAAGCATGAATTTGAATTTGTTGCGAAAACAGGCTTTGCCAGGCATCCATGCATGTGCTCGTCAGTCATTGCCAGTAACACATTCCGAAGTTTGCCAAAATCAAAAATGGTCAGGCTTTGTTGCTATCACTTGTGGCAACTTTTGTCACATCAAGAAAAAGGCCAGGATACCCAGCTGATGTTCACTTGTGACTGAGGACAGATTCTGAATGCCAAGAGTTTTACAGCCCATGTGCCAGCCTTGTACATCATCCACATGTTACTGGTGTATTGCCGAACTGCTGGTTTTTTGGAACTTGATATAAAAAGTCTGCTCAAGGATTATGTCTAATACAGTTTGGTCAAAGATTATTTTAAGGTGCGAAAAACAGGAATTCCAGGTAGCTGTCACAATACAGTTAGGCATAAAAGCCTTTGCTATTTATGGTTGTGTTTTTACATGCACTAATGGTTGTTTCTTTTAAAGAATTACTGTTTTTGTATTTGTCCAATTACCCTATTTTGCTGTTGCCTTTGTGTCTTCTTGCTTCTCTGATTTAGTTACTAAAGGCAATACCCCTGTATGTTTCTGTCCTCACTTAAGTCAATCAGTTATGCTTTCTTTTTTTTTTTGCTATACTTTCTGATCAATTGTCAAGCTTTTGTTTCGTATATTTTTGTTGAATATTGAATTTTTATGTTGATAAATCTTCAGGTGAATCTTATGATGCTGCATAATATACATCTAAGTTATATAAGAGAAAATAGCTTACAAGTGCTTATTAGATGTATGTATTGCTAACTTTGGTAACTGTCATTCAGACGATAGCTAAGTTTAAAAATGCTTGCCATCTGTTCTGGGAGGTGTCATATGAAATAGCTTTACATGGAAGAAATATTAAAATTATCACATTCAGATATTTGAAAGCAGTGTGTGTTTCTTATTGCTGATTAGTATTACCTTCCTGAAATTCAACTCCATTTTCTTATCGCTGGTTTGATAAACTTAAAAAGTACCGCTTTGAACTCCAGTGACATATTTAAGTAAATAGTAGTAGGACCATTTTGCAGTGAATTCCCTGATTTCAGTGGCAGTTTAAGTGCTTAATTGAACATTTTCCAATGTTTTAGTGAGTAAAAACTTGGTGGTGCCTTGTAGAAAACTCTGGATTTCATGTTAGCATGTAACTTTTAATTACTTGAAATAATTCTAAGAATTATGATACATGACAGTCTTGCTTTTGAAATCCAATAATAGTTGGAGAAATAAGATCTAATTAGTTAGTCATTCTAGGAACCTGTAGTTGATAAACTGTCTTATGATCTTAAATAATCTCCAAGTGTGTATGTTTGAGGTAGCATCACCAGTAAATTGTACTTGGCCATGATACAACAACTTTTCCAAACTTGTTTTCAGATAGAGCAGTTGAGAAAAAGCCCTGATAGCTGGGCAAAGAACTTGGACAGAAAAACCAAGTTGGTGAAAACACTTGCCTGGCTGTGTTGCTCTCTGCCCTCTGTTTTTTCTTTTCCAGCTTCTGAATAAACTACTGAGTCGCAAAGTGAGGGTTGTGTACGCCATCGAAAAGCAAAGGTGGTTCTTTCTGATGAGCGATACTGAATTTTGAAGGCCAAAGCTCTACCAGGTTTTGTTACAGAATGAGGCCAACAGTTGTTTCGCTTGACAGTCCAAAAGCTGACTAGCTGGCACTTGCCAAAATGAAGTGCCTGACAGTAATGCTGGTGCTCTGCTCTGAACAAGATTGGGAAGCCCATGTGATAAAACTGATACATCAATGGAAACGTTTCTGTTTGACACAAACAGCAGCAGGTGCTCCGTTTCCAAGTGGTACATGCATATGCTGTACTCCCTAGCATCACTGAAGCGGTTCCCCTTTGAAGATGTATCTGTGTGCTATTTTGGCATGGAGTTCCTATTGCATGGCCTTTAATAACTTCCTATACTCTATGAAAAGACGTTCAGAAAGATCTAAGTCCTGGTAGATAACTTCCTTTGCATGTTTTTGCTGAGTCTGTCCTTTTATCATCATTAAGGATTAATGGAACTTCCACTTTAGTTTGAGTTCTTTCATTAACTTTCCACAAATACATCACAAAAGAGAGGAGAAATGAAGGTTTTTTAATTGTATTGCCCTTTTGCAAAAATAGTTGATACTCTAATATGAAACTGAAGTTTAAGGCGAGGTTTTTCAAAGTGAAAGTCCAGTATAAACAATTCTTCCCAGTTATCTTTCTGACATCTGTCTTCACTGCTGAAGTAAAACAGCCCACCCAGTTCAGCTGGCTGTGTCCTTGTCTGGAAAGGAACAGAGCAGTTGAGAACTTTACCTAATCATTTGAGGAATTTGTTGAAACCTTTTTAGTCCAGCAGACATTCTGACTGACCGAGCTGTCCTTGTGCTTGAAAGGGGAACCTGCTGAAACACATTAGGATTGTCTTAACTTTGAACACTAGTAATTCTGTCTGCCTGTTGGAATGATGCTTATTTGTTTGATATTTGTACAGAAGGTCAACATTGTTATTAACAGCTGCAAAGCTTCGGGTACACCAAAGAGATGTCAGAGATTTACAAATAAAATTTTATGCTAAACAAGTTTAAAATATCAACAATAACATGGTATTTTGAAGGGCCAGAAATCAGTCCATGAAGATTTTAGCCAAGGTTTCTCTAGAGTGATACAAGCATTTGCTGTGGTCATCTCAACTGTGTCAGCAGGGTACATTTTTAGGTTAAGTATCATCTTGATGTGAGTTTAAGGTTAAGTATGATCTGGGTCACAGAGAGTGGGCCTGTGATTGTGAGGAGGGTGGCATTTTTGGTCATCAACAATGGTAAAAGCCTGGTGATTAAACTGTTTGAACTATTGAGTGCATTACAGTAACTTCAGTTCTTCAAGACACATTTACCTTCCTGCTTATGAATTTGCTGCCTGTGTCAGTTGACATCTCAGTAGAAGCTGATGCTTTAAGTCTGGTCTTTGCTGGATTTAGATAGGGGATTTAGATCTGGGCAGTGGATCTTAAAGAGCCACACACAGGTTCTCTCTTTTTAGTCCTTTTCCCTTGCATTTTTGTAGAGTAGTGTAGGGCGTAGCATAACAAATACACTGGCAGTTTTATTTGAGGTGGGAAAACAGGGGATACACCTCAACTTGTGGTGGATAGTGTGTTACCTATTTGCAGTGTAAGCTGACACAAAGCAATCCATGTCTGCGTGAGCGCAATATGATTTCGTTTACTTACCTGTCACAAGTATCTAGAAGACCTCTGTACTATTGGTTCCATCATTTGGCTACTCATCACATTGCTCCTAATAATTCCTGCCTCATTTACCTGCCTGGTCTGACCATTCACCACCCACCCTTTATCTCTTGGTGAAACTTGCTAATAAGTGTTTTCCTCTTATCTATTTTGTTTAACAAATTTCAATCAATAAAATCTCTTTAGGACCTCTGCACTTTTAGCAAAATTAGCTGAAATTGTCCCACTATTTGTGAAGTACTACTAGTGAAGTTTATGCAATAAATTGTCTCTCTTTTTCCTTGGGAAACCAAACTTTGAAAGGTAATTGTAAAAGATTTGATTGCTCAGAGATTCCTATGTGATCTTTTAGAGTCCTTGCAGAACAAAATCACTCGTCTGTATAAGCAGGTAGTTTATGTTCTTAAAAACGTACTTTGTGTTTGATAGCATACAAGGATGTGCTACTGTATACTGCTTTATCTAGCAAATAATACTTTAGATTTTAGGGAGCAGGTAATATTTTAGAATCAACATGTGAAAAGAATTGATTTTTTTTCAGTAAATTTTTGCAAATTGTTTTCCTACTTGGACACTAGTGCTCCAGTTGGGTATGGGTCTTGTAGCTGCATGTGTGCTTGGCTTTCTCCTGTATTAGATTACAGAACTGTACTGGACATGTCCAGAAATCTGTGATAGACAGGTGCAAATTGCAAGTTAGCACTAAATTACATCACTGATTGTGCCTAGTCAGTGATATGAAATGTTCCAGGCTACTGAAAATGTATTCAGCTGAGATTTGCTATAATTCAAAGGTGGGTTATATGAAGAAATTTGAAAATGTTAGTGGGAAATTGGCATAATTTCCTGGCTGTTGAGTTCCATTTCTGCCTTTCCCGGCAGGACAGGCATACTGCTATAAGAAATGCTGTACATATTTTGAGAAGTTATTTGCATGATTTATGATCTTCCAAGGAAATACAGAACAAACGCTAAGACAAAGAAGTGCTCAATAGGGAGTTTTTCCTTGTAGTCTTTACAACAACTGTTATCATTAGACCCCCTTTGGAGTTTGGTCTTTGGTCATTTCTGTAATTAAATATTAAGCTTACTTTTGGTAAAACTTCTCTGACTTCAAGTGTAAAGTTTTCTTTTTTGTTTTAGCAGGAAAAATATTAAAAAAATTAAGTGTAACTTACATGTTTGGAGTCTTAGCATCACTGGTACAAATCACCATGATAGAGGTTATTCATCTCTAGTTTTTTCTTCATGTTCATTCTGTTTGTTCTATGGATAAATGCATAGAAGCAGTTCTGTCTTTTCCCCCTTCCAAGAAACTTTTCTTTAATTAATTTTCTTTCTTTTTGAATTATTTTCAATAGCCAGCATCTATTTTTTTCCTCTTCTGTTTCCTAATGTGGTTTGATTTCTCATCTTTTGAACTTACACATTTTCAGGCTGTTGTGTGTCCCTGGTATGGTGTTGTTCCTGCTGCTCAGATGAAAAAATGGGTGATTGTGTTCACCAGCAGGTTGGCTTTTATCTAACTTCTCAAAGGAGTCTGATGACTCTTCTTGGCACTGAGAACTTCACTGTCCTCGGTGTAAGAAAAGTGTGGTGGACAGGAAAAAGTCATAGGAGTTTCTAATGTGCGCACACATTCCCCCCCCCTTCAAAAAAAAACCAAAAAAATCTTGCTTCTTTAAAGAACACATGCTCTGAACTGTCAAAATGGAGGTCTGATTGTGAAAGTGATCCTCAAATCCCAAGGTTAAGAAGTAACATTAATGAAGGCCCTAGTAAGTGTGATAAAAGATGGTCAAAGCACAGTAAAGGCAAGATGTGAGGCTGGGTGCTAGGTCAAACCAAGCTTTGAAGACTGTGGTACCAGTGTTGTGTAGCAATGAGAACATCCCTCCTGTTTTTTGCTGTCAGAGGACTGGTTCACCACCATGTGGGAGACTTCCTGGGTTATAACCATCCCATTAGCTGAATAGGTATGAAACATACGTGTTTTGTGTAGGTAAGAAATACAGTTTAGATGGGAGTATCTCAGTGTTGTGCATTGTTAATTTGATGAGTCTTTTAGACTTCTATCATCAAATGTGAAATAGCACTTGCTTGTTTTCTCTAAAACATCTTTATGTATTCTTGCTTCAGTGGTACCTTGATTTGCCTACAGAAAGTACTGAGTAGAGAGAAAGTAGCATGTGGCAGCCTAAGACTGCAGTGATGCTGTCATTTGAGTTATTTTACTTCTTTAAAAATTACTTTTACCTTTGAAAGATGGAAATACCTCATAGGTAAAAATAAATACATAAACCAGGAACTGCAAACTACTTGTTTGTTTCAAGTATGACATTCTAGAAGGCTACGAGAAGCATTTTTTGTAGCTGTGTAATCTTGTTCTGCGTTTTTTTTTATTGTGAGGAAGGATTGAGGAACATCTGAAAAGAAATTTATGGTTTGGTTGTTCTTTTTCCACGCTCTCCTGTTTTTCATAATCTCTTCACTGCCAATTTTGTCCTTCCTTTGTCCCCAGTAGATATATGTATCTAAAAGATGCATTTTGCATGAAGGATGCAAAATTTTTAAAGTTAATTTTGAGGGGTAAATTGGAAATTGTCAATTAATACTTTATTTTCAATTTAAAAATTATTTACTTCCAAGTTACATAAAATACACTTTTTATTTTTGCAGAGACGTGGAGCAATTTCCTATGACAGCTCTGATCAGACTGCGTTGTACATTCGTATGCTAGGTAAGCATACCAGTTTCTATATTGCAAAGTTCTAACATTTATGATTGATTTAAAAAGTAGCTTTTCAGTATTTCTGTTGAATTCATAAACTTACCATTCTCTTTCTCCTGGAAAACACTTTGGTTAGATTCTTTAGAAGAATTTAGGTTCTTTTGTGTTGACTTGGGTTTTTTGGTTGTTGGCTTTTTTTGTTTTACTTTTTTCCAGAGTTAACTATTGTGTTGGATATTTTACTCCTATATGGAAAAAAAAGGTTCTTATAATTAACCTAATGTGCTTGGTAGAAGTTAAGTTTTTGAAGTGACTCATGATTGATCTTTATTCAGTGATGGAATTTACCACCTCTGCATAGTATCCTCGTTAAAGCTGTAGCTTAGGGAAGATTGTGTAAGAGTTACTTCATACTCTTAAAAACTTCAATCTGGAGGGTATGAAATGCTCAAGGTGTTCTTAAAACAATGATACGATTTTAAGCAATATTTTTCTCATTCATCTTAGAGGGTGACTTAGGAAGGGAAAGGACACATGACAGGGGCCAATAGTTCAGTCAACCTAAGAATGTTTCCAGACTAGCAACTTGAGAAATGGTAAAGCCAAATTCAAATGAAAGCACAGTATTGGGAAGGGAAAGCACCCAGGGGATCCCCTCTCTGATAGTTTACAGAAGGAGTTGAGGTCACTTGTTGAGAGGAGAAAGATGCAAAGCTCTCGCAGATCTGGCTGCCAGATTCTGTACTTCTGCACCTCTTCTGGAGGCTGCTGGTGGTGCAGATGGCATGGGAACTGTGTATGTGCTCCAAGTCTGTTTCACTGCAAGTTGATGCCACTTAATTTAAGCCATCTTGAGCTATGATTTTCTGTTGAAATGGACTGTGAATACTTGCATGCTGTCTCGTACAGCTCAATGAACAACAGCTAGGGATTACGAATTCTTAACTATCTCCAACTCAGTCAGCCAGAACATGTCTTTTTATGCCCTGAGTCTTCAGTGTAGTTGTATATTGTACGTGTTAAAGTCCCCAGAAATTCATAACTGCATTGTCTGTGAATTTAGAGTTGTAAGCTATATGCATGTGTACACGTGTGTATATTAATTTATGGTCCTAACCTACATATATGGGCATATGCCTGCATATTTACATGTAAATCCAATTTTGACTTCGCATTTTCACATTTTTGTTTTTCAATTATTTTGATTTTTTACATTTGTGAAGTTGTTAATACTACAGCACCAACTGTCTACTGAAGGATTTTTGATTGGAGAATATAATTACTTTGGAGATTTTTTTAAGAGGAGAGCAGAAGATGCTAGCCTTTAAATGTTTACAGAGAAAGCTGCTGGTTGTTTTTTTGTTTCGTTTGTTTGGATTTTTGGGGGTTTTTCTGGTTGTTGTTGTTGAAAGTAGTTTTAGTTTGCCTTAAAAACTTAAAATGAAGTAGTTAGGCCCATCATTTTGGCAGAAGGATTTGTGATAATGCTCAAGTCATTCTAGAGGGAAGCAAAACATGACTTCCTGTAGTTCTTGGTATATACACCTGAACTGAGGGAGAAATCTCATTAGTCTGAAAATCTTTCACTATACTCATAGGTAGAACTGAAAAATATTAGAACATGATGTTAAGTAAATTAAATTTTGTTTTCTCATTGAAATTAATTACATTATGTGATTGGTGCTTGTTATGAATAACATAACTCTTACTTGCTAGCATAACTCATTCATGCTGTTCTAACTTTGGTGGGGGGAGGAGGGTACCAATAAACAAACAAAAGATCGCTTGCTGGATGTTTCAGTTAGTATGATAAATATGTCGCAGTTTCTCATGTACAAGAGATCACTTGGTTTTCCGAAATGTTATGTACACTGTACAAGTTAGCAACTATATACATGTTTATTACTTTTGTACTTGTAAATGGACTGTAAAAAAGACCAGTCTGAAAGCTGAACAGTTGGACACATCGGTATGTAGAAACATTCATACCAGAGTAGGTTCAAGAGTTAATATATTCCATAGAATTTTTTGCAAGAAATGTGAAGCAGTGTATTTCCTACAGTATTGTGAGGGTTTTGTTTTATTTCTCTTAGCACACTTTAGCAGAGTAAACTGTAACTTAATGGGAAGTTAGGCACAGTCATGAAAGGTTTTGCCTTTTACTTCGTTGGTTGTGATTCCATACAGACTATATCTACTAATAGAATGTACCTTGATAACGCGTTTATTTTAGCAGACCAAAAATATAAAGCTAAGGGTTTCTAGGATACCTCCCTCCGCCTCTTTTTAGCAGTGCTGGCTGTGGAGTTGCCTCGCTTAATGTTTTTAAACTGTTCCAAAGGGAATCCAATGCAAAATTCATTTACACCCAAGTAAATAGGAATTCCTGTGGTATAGCAGTGTTTCCGGGTTCCATTTAAAAGATCAAATTTTAGGGCTACACAAAATAAACAACTAACTCCTAACTGTCTTTGTCAGTGTATCAATATAAACAAACAGCGTTGACTGTAATGACTCATCTGTCATACCCCATTCCCAAAATATACACTAAGCCACTCCCGAGGTGCTTATTTACTATTTTAAAATATAGATACAGATGCAGCATTGTAGAATTTTTCATTTAAGATCTTGGAAGGGCTTATACATCTGCATCATCTCAGCTGCTTTTCTCAGCAACTCTGAGGAATTCTCAAGTATCTTGTAAGTGCTTCTGTGTAATCTTGACACTCTCTTAATTTTTTTTTCCTCTTATTTGCTTTTCTGATTTCTCTTTCTTCTTGTTTTCTATTGCCTGAAAGTTTTGCTGCTGTGCATGGGGTAGAAAGTGTGGGGCACTGACTGCTTGTATTGGTGAGCATGCACTTCTCAACTAAAACTGGAGCATTTTACCTTCCTTAGAGGTCTGGATCACTTCAAATAGGAGACTTTGGAGGAAAGCTACTGTGTGATGCAGGTACACGTTCTTCTCTGGTAGCAGTTATGTCATATTCTCTTTGCTTTAATTCTGGTGTATTCAGCTGACCTGTCTATTTCTCCAACAAATTTAATAGGAACTTTACTCTGTAATTCTTTCTGGAAATCCTGCTCTTTACAACTTCATGGCTTTGACTTGGGTACTTTGCCTTGAGGTGGCTGTTGTAATTTCTGCTGCCAGCTGTCCTCCATGGTCTCTGAGGTTTCTGCCCCTGCTCCAGAAGGCCTCAGCTCCCCAAGCAGCTGCTGCATTGTTACTGTGCCACGCTGGAGCGTTAGGGTAGCACCAAGTATGTGCTGTGTAACCCTAACTCGCAGGGATGTCAGCTGTGGCATTTCAGCTGCCTTGTAAGTATCAAAGCTGTCCTTGCTGTGTAAGCAAGAATCTGAGAGAGGGGCAGGAACTAAACGATCTCTTTCAAGGTAAGTTTTGTTACAGCCCTGATTCCTTTTCAGTTTTCAGTTGTAGCTGCAAACCTCCCTCTTACATTCCTTCTTCCATGATTTATTTAGTCTTCAGTTGAGTTTCTGCCTGTATGACTTTTGTCTTAAAAATGCAAGCAATCTTGATCATGTATAACTATTCTGGGAAAAACTGTAGCTACTCGGTCATCAGTTATTTTGTCATTTTTCTGCACAAAATCCAGTTTTGAAAGGAAGGCTTCACATTTTTTAAATCTCTCTCTTGATTCTTTGGAATTACAGAAACTCTTAAAGAGGGAAAAATTGTTCCTGGAAGTCCACTGTCATTAAGATGCTGGACTTGAATGTGTTCCCTTGAGGTAACCGAGGAGTCATTCCAGAATGACTAAAAATGGCCAAAGAAGAGACACTTGAGATAAAAACTGTCAGTCAGCTTGCTACCACTTCTGTGCCCCCCACAGGGAAATTTACCTAAAAGCAGATTGTGTGATCTGATGGTTGAAAAAGATTTTGGTACCATTTTGATATATTTGTGAAGGTCTAAATAAATGAAAACTATTCATAAGTTCTTTTGATTTAGGTGTTGAATTTTAGTTGTCTTTCAGCTACCACAATAATGATTGGCTCTGAGGTTGGACTTCTGTTGCTGTTTGTAGGAATTACGTAGCAGTGTCGTTTTGTCTGATAAAAGTGAACTTAAATCTGAGATGTCTCATGCCTTTTTTTAAAGTTACCTATGAAGATAAACATGTCATTTCCGTAAAATTAAATTCTGGGTGATTTGAGTGACAGAGTTGCAAAACACTTGCGTGGGATTTCCCAGGCCAATCGATGCAAACATGTTACGTTGTGTGAAAGCACAAGGAAGTGAGTGTGTTGGGGTCTACTAATCTTCACAGGTTACATGAACCAAACAGTAAATGCATAACTACGGTCCAATTTTTCTGGCTGTTTTGGGGCTAACTGCACCTATGCAGTAGAGATCAGTTTCACTGTGCTAATGGAACATAATTTCATAACGTGCAGCCAGTTAGATGCTATTGCTTTTTTTCCTTCTGCATACTTAGAAATTCCAGATGGAAAAATGGTATCATCAAACTCCACTAGTACCAGTATTTTTCAAGCATATTTGCTGTCTGAAGTCTTGAAAAATGCAGAAGTTCTGTACAAATTATAATGGAGGCTGCTTTTCTGCCTTTGTTCTGGTGCAAGATAATTTTCTTTGTTTGCGGTGATACATTCCAGTCCTGTAGAAGTGATATATTTTCCCAGAATGAATGCAATTGTGTTCTAAAAAATTGATCCATTGTTGAAATCCTTATTTTTTTAAAAATACCAGTTTCTACCATGATTAAGGAGAGAATTTTGTTTAACAACTATTTAATGAAAATATTTTGCTTTCCTTGCTGTGAATTTCTCATTTCATATGTATGCAGGTAAATACACTCATTTTAGCTTTACCTTATTAGAGTGGCCTTTTTGTTAGTTTGCCATGTGCATTTTAGTGTATAATTTCTTTTGGCTAAATATTTCTGTAAATAAATGTTCTAATACCTGGTAGAAGCAATGCAGTTAGCTGCACTTCTGCATTTCACTTGTAGACAGTTTTTCATGTTTTGTTACTCAAATCCACAACGTTGCAGGCATTTTAAGGGTAACAGGGATACTATTATTCTGTCTATGCTGTTAGGCAAGGTACTAGTAAATAAAAAGGAACAAAGCAGAGAGAAATTTTCTGCACATCCTTTGTCAGATGAACCTACTTGTATTGTTATTTGCAGAATTCCATGTTGGTCTTGAGGTATTTTTCTGTGAACTTTTCCAGTTCGTAATATGTAGATAAAGTAAATGGTTTTCCTATTCTTGATACTTAGAACAAGTAAATTGTTTGCCAAAACCTAGTTGTACATTGACTGAAACTATTTGCTGATTTATATTGTGGTTTGTAAATTTTTAAAGTACAGAACTGCCTTGAAAACTAAATATAATTCACAAAAGCTGTATCGCTTTTTCTGTAAAAAATTTGCTCAACTAAAAAACCTTTTTTATTTTCTTTAAATTCAGCTGGTAAACTTATTCACACAGCTGTAGCTATGCCTGATTACCCAGATAAATATAAGTGAAAGGTAATGAAAGTTGAATTTGCCTCTGTATAAACTGGTATTTTCATACACAGCTAGTAATGCATTTGCCTCCTCTCTTCCAAAGTTTCCTCTCTTTTTCTTTTTTATTAATTTCTTTTGTAAATAAAATTCACCAGTTGCTTTTGCCTAACAAGAAGAGTTCTACAATTTGCTGCCTCTGTATTACCTGGAAGGAGACAAGTCTCTTGCACTCTGCTCAAATGAATCCTTGAAGCCCTTTAAAGTAATATATTGTCAGTAGTCTGAAAAATAATATTTACAGTTAGTAATTGGGTCAATTTCCCTTACAGCTCAGTTAAGTTTTTCAGTTTCAAAAAAATAAAAGGACTATTTAGTGAAAGGCACATGCATTTAATATGTTTTTACTGATAGGTAAACTTTAGACTTGGTATTTGGGGAGCCCTGGATCTGCTTACCTTCTTGTGGTCCTTCCAGCTTGGTTCACAAGATAACATTCATGTCAAGTGCGTCACTGTAGATATGTCAGTGTTTATAGATATGTATCTCTTCAAATATACCTGTTAAGCATGTTACTGAAGTTTTAAGTCAGTATCTTTAGCTATTTTCTGACAAGTTGCTTGCTTCAGCATTACAGATTAGCAGGCTGGAAAAGAAAAAAAGGGAAAAATACTTTCAAGGTGTCCATTACTTGCTGGAAATTAAGTAGCTGTATTTTTATTTTGTTTTTATAAACTCAGTTGTAGTTGCTTTTGTTAATTGCGTATTGGATTCATGTGAACAGCACTGTGCTTGAGATGAGGAGAATTACTACACTTGAAGGATTTTCGTAATTAGAAACCAGAACATTTGCACATCTTCAATTTAACTTTTTGTTAGAATTTTAGGAGGGAAGCACTATTGCATTTGATCCTTGAAGATTTGTTCAAATTTGTAATTGCAAGAGGATTTTACGTGAAAGCTTTTAATTCAAGTGAACAACTTATATTAATGCATACAAGTACCTAACGAAAGAATACTGATCAGCTTTCAGTTGGTAAAATGGATAAGCAGAAATCAACTAGCATGCTAAAAATTCAGGTTGAAGCTAATTACAGTGCAAAATAGTTTGATAAAATTTTAATACTGAGTTTTGATATTTTAATAGGCTCTTGTGTAATATTCAAACAACTGAGCACAAGTAAGTAAATGCTAGTGGGAAAATATTCTATTATGTAAAATAAAACTATATTGTAACTAGCTTATTTGCTAAAAGCTACCATTTCTAGAAGTTGAATCTTTTTTGTATTCTACAAAATGTTACCGTTTTATGTGTGTTACTGAGAAACAAATCAACTTTAAATGTTCGTGTTTTCTGTCATATTGAGGTGCATTTTTACCATACTGGTGTAGCAAGCTCTTCCTAATTTCATCTGAATGCTTATCACATGCTTCTGGCAACGTATGCTTAGGCAGGAGAGATTTTGACAAGAAAGCATGTGATTGCATGTTTAACAAGTCTTCAAACTTTGTTTTGAATTTCACCTTTAAAACAAAAAGCATCGAAGTAGGCCTATTGTTTGAATTACTCTCCTCCATTAAGTACATGAATCTTTACCCCTCCAGGCTATGTTCATTTGCATTTTATCTCTGCCACTCTTCCACACTTTTATTTCACTCTCGACCCTGTTTCTAGGAGATGTGCGAGTAAGAAGTCGGGCAGGATTTGAAACAGAGAGAAGAGGTTCTCATCCATACATTGATTTCCGTATTTTTCACTGTAAGTATTTAAAGCAGATAAATTACAAATAAACAAAGGCTTCCACCAGTTTTAACTACTGAGCCTCTAAAAGTTAGCAGCTTTTATAGCAAGACCATTTTTTTATACGTTTTAGGAAAACCCTTCTTCCTAGCTTATTACCTAAAATAGACAAGGACAATCTTCACTGCAAAGTTTTTGTTTTTAAAAATATAGTTTAAACGCATTTAATTTAAACCTGAATCCCTATGGAAATGAAGACTGCCTTATATACAGCTACTGATGTGTGTGCCCAGTGCTTTGCTTACTTGGCAGACATAATCAGTTGAGAATGCTTTCCTGCTTTTATACAGCAGCAGAAGGGCCCAGACCAGGATGATGCTTGAACAGAATTACAGTAGATGTCAATATGCCTGACCTCATCATAATCAGTAAACATTACATCTACTCAAACATAGGTAGGGCTTAAATTTTTGGACATAGACAGATATTAAAGTGTTAGAGGAGAACAGCAGACTACATTTTTTTGACTACATGTTTTAGGAATCATTTTATCTCAGAAGTGTTACAAGAATAATATTTTTTTAGAGAAAAAAGTGAAATTATCTATCAATATTGTGAAAACTAAATTTGTCAATAGTTGTAATACAAAGTTTCAATAACCACCAAAACACTGTGCAGTCAAAGTGCAGGGGATTTAAGTCTTAATTAGCTTTGCCAATAATGAATGTATTAAGTGTCATAAACTATCTATACCAACATTGTATCAGCACAGTTCCAAGTATTCTGAATGCAATGGGGAGATTTAGAAAAGCTGATTTCATGGTAACAAGTGTGGTTGTTGTAATTATCTTATTAATAAAAATGAGTGGCAGAAACTGGTCTCATGCTCTGATTGTAACTGAAGTTACTCTTTTAAAAAAAGTTGATCACATTTAAAACTCTTAAACTCTCAGTTTCATTCAAAAGTTTCATAAAAATAGGTGAGAAAACAAAGTTTGAAGAGTGTGCTATATTGATTTTCCCAAAAAAGAGGATAAGAATTTCATCTCAAGTCCTGAGTATAACAAATTCTCTAGAAATAGCATGCAATTTATGAAGTACATAACTATGTCTTTTTGTGTGTGTGTGTATATAATGTGGCATTTCATGCTGACAGGGGAAAATACTAATAGAAGTATTAAAAGAACTGCCTGTTAAAAGGTAGTCAGTCTATGATACTATTGCTGTTGTCAAATTAACTCTTTTCTGTGGTCCTCATCACCTTGTCTCTTTCCATCCTGATGATTGTGCATCAGGCAGATCATGACTAGTCAGGAAAAGGATTTTCACGCCCTTTCTTTTGCCCCTACTTGTTCAGGCATAGGCACCAGCTTTTAGCAACATCACCTGTGGTGTCTGATGACAGCAAAGAATGTTGCTAGGAGGCCCAAAATATTCTTTGGCTTATAGCTTACCTCTTGAGTCAGCTGCTGTGGCAGTTTTCAGAGCTGCCATATTACAGTCAGACTTTTTGCACTTCAGGATTGTAGCCTATGGCAGGTTTGCTCTTTGACTTCAGGCTTCTGCTACATGGTGGAGTTTCTTCCAAAGTCAGTAAGAAATTCAGAGCCATCTCTCACTATATCACTAGGTTATCTATTAATTTACGTAATTGCGGGATTTTTTTAATCAGTAAAATATTTTCTTTTTCTCTTTAATGCTAATTGAGTTCTGATCAGTATTTCCTTCATTGTTTTAAGCAAAAGAGATTTACTATTGTACTGTAAGACTGCAAGTAGAGAGAAGTTGTGGGAATCAGACTTGACCTAATTTATAGAATATTCTCCCTGCTCTCTCCTGGTAACTCCAGAAGGATTTGATTTTGCCACATGGAGCTACATGACTGAAAAATGTTCACCCATATGAGCAATAGCATGTGAGAGGAGCCAGCCAGCTCGTCTTTCCTTGGGGCAAAGACTGAACTGAAAAGGATCTCTTCTGGAGCCAAAACAGACTAAACCATCTGAATGCTGACTATTTTTTTCCTTCCCACCACAGCTGTATTCCGAAAATCAGTAATGCATGGATATGCTTCCTTCATCATGTTTGTATAGTTTCAGTGTAACTTCCTTCTACCATCCACTAACTTTATTCTGTGGTACTAAGTATTTTGCAAAGATCATTGCTTACCTGTTTTGCTGCAAGTGTTGTATATACTAGCTGTCAGTCACCATGTGGAAACATTATTGCTGTTTTGTATTTTTCATAGCTAACTTTTGTTGTTCAGCATTTGGGTTTTTTTTTCTGTCAACGGTGTTTTGAGAAGAAGTTGAACGTCTTTCAGGAGATCTAGTTAATAATCTGCTGACCAGTTCTCTTTTCCAATATTTTATTGATAGGCTCTTAACCCAATATTTTATTGGTAGGTTTGAAGAATACTGAATTTTAAATGCTTTACTCTGTTTTCAGGAAGCTACTGTTGTGTGTGTTTGTTTTAAATAATTACTTCTGTTCCATAACACTGTTTTAACTTGCAGCTTTCAACTGGTGTTGCTGAAGTAAAGTTTTTTAGCACTTACTTCTTAAGACCACTTCTGTATCTTCTTAAGCATTATAACTCAGTCCCTGTATCTTCATCCCAGAGTTCTGTAATTGACACATGAATATTCAGGTTTCTAATTTGGCTAGAAGTATTCTCAACAGTAACGCCTTTCTAGAAAATTTGATTTGAGGACAATTGTTGGAAAAATGTTGTTGTTAGAAATGGTGGTATGGGAGTCATCTGAGGATTTGACTGATGATCAAGCTAAGTTTGTTGGATGGTAGTTTTCCTTCTATATTACATGTTTTTCCAGAAGTCACCATTTTATAGGTAATTGTAGAAACTAGACAGGAGGAGTAGCTTGATAAACAAATTTTTGTTTGAACAAGACTGCTTCCTGATGAGTGGGGAAAGACAGGATTGTATTCTTCGTGTTGGTTGGCAATTGGTTAGTTTTGAACCATCAATTAGTAGTTTTTCTGTTACTGTGGTCTGTCAGTTATGCCTGTGTAGGACCATGGGCAAAAGCTCAGAAAGCAGCTCAAAGATACCATTTCTGGAAAGGAGAGAGCAGCCACACAACTTTCTTCCTATGAAGAAAATTTTTGCCTTAAATATTTGGTGGACGTACATAATTTACAGTTGCACATGAAAATGCCTGAACTGTAATGTCTTACTGAATTGACTATGGAACTTTTCACTCCATCGGTAACAAGGCAGGAGTTCTGCAGTTCACTGTGATAATGCAGCACATGTTGTTTGGTTTTCAGGAAAGTTACTGGAAAAGTGATTGTAGTGGTTATAACCACTCTTGCTGTCTGCTGGTTTACAAATAGGCTACAGTTAACATGATTACTTTAAATTTTTTTTCACATTACTCGAGACATCATAGACAGTAATTTAGCCTGCAGTGTTGACGGAATATGTTGACAAAAGCTAATGCAAAACAGAATCTTTAATAGAAGAATTGGTAGATGGCAGCATAAGAATATTCAGTCTTTCAGATACAGTAAACCAGCAGTGAATTTTTGCATTTTGTTTTCTTGCTATTGAGAGGTTGTCAGTAATGTCTGGTTTTTTATATATGTGTGTCTGTGTATGTTTATATATTTATACACTTACAAATACACTTAAGAAACTTCATGTTTGTGAGGAGTTTCTAGCATGCACAAACAGGAGTGTATAATGTGCCCCAGTCACTCACTGTTTTCACCTGAAAAAACCCCAAACAGTGCTCAGTTGTGTGTACAGCATGTTATAGTGAGGAAGTGAAACCGAAATGCATAAAGTAAAGATCAGGTGAATAATTAGGATAACAGAAAAAATATTGGGGAATATCTTAAGTGGCTACAAGTTAAATTAATGCTTTAAAGCTTCCTCTTTAGGAAAGGGTTGTTGGATATAGTCGGAAGAATGAGATAGAAATCCCAACTATTTCAATTGTGTGGAGAGGAAATGTTTTTTCTTCTTGCTTTTCCTGTTTTACCTGACCCAGACTAAGTAAGATCTTGTCAAAAGGTTTCTACAGTTCTCATGAACCACTCTTATCTGGCCGTGCTTCTGTGGGGAGATGATGATGTTGCCAACATATGGGGCTCTAGTTTGTGTTTTATAGATAAGAGAATATGTCACATCTATGAGTTAAAATATCTTAGAAAGAAGAAAGGATTTTTGAGTTAATCAGCATGTCTGGTAACATTCCAGAATGGCTCAATTTTGAAGCGGATAGATGATTGCCTAGAGTATAATGCTTCACATAGGAGAGAAAATCATGTGATTGGAACGTGAGACTTGATGGCTCTTCTCAGTTGTATATGGAGCCTTTTTGTGGGAAAAGGAATGAAAGAGAGACTTTTGTAGGTGATGGATAGGTCTAATTCTCTTGAGGAGGCAAACACATGAAGAAATTCCAGAGTTGATCTTTATTATACAACCTTCAGACTGTTTACTTGGAAACCATAGTTCATGGAACATATTGTATGTTACTGTGAGATCTGGCAAAGATATCAACATCTACTGTTTGCCATGATGTTTTGAACTTACCAGTTGAAAAGGTTTATCTTAAACAGTGAACTTCCCTTGGTTGAGAGGCCAGAAGTCAAAGAAAAGATAAGAGTGCAAATCCAAAGTGATTGCCTTAAACAATTTGGAAAATCCTTGTGTAACAGCAGTTGATCATGCTTTTGATGATGCCATCTAGACATTGAGATAAAATGAGCATAGTCCAGGTGAATTTGAATGCCCTTTTTTAATTTTTCCTTTCCAAGAAAACAGAGGAATTGCCAAGCTGAATATGGTTAAAAGTAATTGTCTGTCTTCTTCAACAGTCTGCTGTGAAGAAGGGTGAGTTTCACAATGAATCAAGTCATCCGAGAAGGTTTCTGTGTGGTCATATGTTGAATGAAGTATTTGTTTCCCTATGAAAATACCAGCACTGAGAAGTAAAAAGCTTGTACTCAGGAGATTTCTCCACAAGCTGCCTTTCTGTGAAGGATGCAATTCTGAATTTGTCTTCTAATTATTCACAGTCCAGATATTCAAATATATTGATTTTCCTCAATGAGAGAGAAATTTTTACTTCGGTTTAGTGTGCAGAATGCAGTCACACAAGGGGAAGTCACAAAAAATGCTCTAAAAATACAGCCTTGGCCAGACAAAATCTGAAGATAAACTTGAAGTGAAAAGTTAGCTTGAAGTGAGCTTGGTTAAGGAAGATTTTGGGATATAAGATGCCAACTGAGAATACAGGACAAGTTTATGTTTTTTATTTTACTATCCTAGATTGTTGTTTCTTTACGAGTTTCTTTAAAACATCGTGTGTGCCTCTGGAGTCTTGCACAGGTACAGCTCACTCCATGTTTTATTGCTGAACTAAGTTTGGCCTTAGAAGAAGACAGAGACATACTCTGTTTTGGTTTTATTTCTTTTCCTTTGAACCTCTTCAGTGCATTCCTTCTCCAAGTAGCTTATTTTAAAATGGTTTTTTTTTTTTTTTTTTTTTTTTTAATGCTGGATAATTTGACATGAAGTATGTGAGAATTCTTTTGTTTTCATCTCTGCTCCAAATTTGAGTTTTGTATTGACAGACATACAGACTGGTAAAGAAAATTGTTTTTCTGTTAACTATGATATGTTACCTTTGAATTCTTTCATTTCTGGTGGTGAAAAGTAGCCAAAAAGGATTACTTGAGGTTTCTTGACATTCCATTATTGTAGAACTGAAGATTTCTAGGACACCAGAGAAAGGTGTTTTTTTGGTAAGACATCAAGAAAACTAATCAGTGATGATATGGAATATATTATCTTTTTTGGGGCAAAGAGCTGTACCATTATTATGTCATGTGCTTGTTTTTCAGCAGCATCAGTATCTTGATTAACACAGCATAACCCATTTTGTAAGAGCTGTATTTGTGTTCTGATGACATTCCTCTCAATATTTTGCTTCAGTGAAGTTTGTTAGTTCTCACAATGCTGTTGTGAGCTGCAGATCTGCCATGCCCAGTGGGTTGGTTCAGGTTAAAAAAATGTACACAATTGCAGGATTACTGGAGTTATGATTCAGTAAATTGGTAAGGAAAGACTATGCCTTGTATATAGTTTTCTAGTCCTGATATTATTGCAAAATATTACTCCTTCCAGCACAGGAATGGCATTGTTTAATTTACTTAATTTTGTATCTTTCCTGAGGTGTTTACAGAATATTAAGATCAGCCAGAATTCAAGAGAGATACCTTTTCATGGTGTTTTCTTTACACTTTTGCTACTGTACATTGGCTTACAGTGCCATTGGAGAATTGGCACTTAACTGGGCACTGATTTCATACTGAAGTGGTCTAATCTCTGCACTTTGAGTAATTTCTCACAAATTAGCTGTGCTTTGAGCAGGGAATTGAACTAAAGGACTTTGAGAAGTCTCTTTTGTTCCCACCTAAATTATTCTACAGTTCTGTGGCTCTGTAGTTTGCTAAAGCAGTATTTCATTCTGTAAGATCTTTCAGGAAAGAAGTTATCTTTGGTGGTACTGATGCCTCAGGGAGGATCTGTTGAAAACCACTAGAGTTTTTTAATAGAATTGGGAGTACTACCAGAGTTTTTTGAGACTTAACAGTTTTTTCTATTTCTCTCAGTCAGAAGACACCTGCAAAGCTGTGTTTATTTCATTAATCCTTAACCCACAGCATATTTTCCAGTGATCATTACCATTTGGAAAAAAAGTGTATAAGTGTGTGTATAAGTAGATACACGCTAAAACCAAAACAGTCTGGCTTAATTTTTTAAGTGGAAGAGGGGGTATAGTGCCTTACAATGATGCTAAGCTGGCCTTCAAAGTGGGTCTGAGGAAGACGGGAAGTATAAAGTAATTTAGACCCCACTAGTCTTTCTATGCAACTTCAAAATCCTTGCTGAAATCATATCTTCCAAGTGAAATCATAGTTTTATATAATACTTTAGTACTGAATGTCTTAAAAATGCTTGAAAATGCAAATCATGAGAGGAAAACATACAGAAGAGTTAAATAATAGGACTTAATTTTTTAGAAAATGTTCATAGATCTAATACAATGGTTTGATGGGAGTAGATGGGAAATTAGAATGCTTATGGGTCCCTCTAGTGGTGTGAAATGCTAGATAATACTTTCAGATTATTCATAAATAGAAATTACTTGTGTCCTGTAAGACCTTAGAAAGATGGTTACAAGTGGCACGTGAAATTGAATATTGCTTTCAAATGTATATATTTACAGGGAGTGGAAACTTTCAGATATTATGTCATGTTTAGAAGTAGTATCTCCTGTATAAAAATGATAAATGTGTAGTTGGGTTTAATATTGAAAAATCACGAGAGATTACTTTCATTAAAAGAAGATATTTACATGATATTTCCTAGGAAAAAATCTCCTCTGGTGGGCCTGTGCACCTCAAACTTTGGGTTTTACATTAAACATAAGACAGATCCATCCTCTCAAATAATTTTTATATTTCTTTTTTCTGATAGTGGCAGCCATACCTGAGATGTTCAGTTAAGCTCTTTGTAACAGCAAAACCCAGTGATTTTTCTTATGGGTAATTTGCCATCTGCGTTTTGTGCTGTAGCAGGGAAGAAATGGAATTAGAGTTCTTACACTGGACAGCCTGGTTTAACCAAGACCCTGTCAGAGGGTATGAGTCTTTGTCTTTGCGTTAAAAGAAGGTTGAAGCATATTGTTAGGATTTAAAGTTTCTGTTAATAATAAATGAAACCAAACCATAATTAAGTTGCCGTTCTGCCTTTTGCTGACTGTCCTTACTATATGCAAGATGCAAAAACTACCAGTATTTGATTTACTGATATGATTAGGATTTTATAAGTGCTTATAGTTTTTTGGTTTTACTTTGTATTTTTATATTGGCATGAGAAAATAAATATTTAATATCCCTGTGAAATGTGATAAAACCTTTTTTTGGGTTTTCATGAAGAATGACATGCTTGAAAGATGGGGAGTGGGAAGAGAGGTTAAAATTAGTATTTTGAAATACAGATGAAATCTGTTGCATGGAGGCAATGTGCCTTATTTTATTGCTGTATATGCATAACATTAGCAAAATAACTGATATTAGTAAACAGAATTACTTCTTTTTCTTTATTTTAGAGAAAGGAGTATTTTATTTTACCAGCATCTCACTTAAGATGCTTAGAAACAAGCACATAACATCACAGAAACAAAAAATGCACCACCCCCCCACCCCACCCCCCCCAATCCTGGGAAAATAGTTTGGATAATAGCTCTGGCTTAGAAAGGAATGAAAAGAAGAATGTCACAGGATGGGCACAAAGACCTACAGTTTGTCTTCTGGTTCCTTGCATCGAAAGCACTTCCAAACCCTGCAGCATGCTTCTTAATGTGTTGGCAATCCCAACTTTGCTTTCGTTCTTTCAGTTCTCAAGTGGTAAATGTCATACTTATTTTCTCATTCTAATTTGTCCCTAAACTGTCCTTAAGATCAAATGGTCAGTATTGGATATTAGAAAGGCATTTAGCACAGCGTAGGCTCCAAATGAAAGGAAAGATATTTGGGCTGGAGGAGGGATGTGTTTGCAGCATGCTTATTCATGAGCTAATGCAATGTACTCTTCATTCTTTACCACCTTCTTTCCATAATAAATACATTATTGAACCTTGATTTGGTAGTGTCTCTGAAATTAGCATCTCATTTCGTGACTCATGATAGAAGAAGATAGGCTGACATTCTCATATTAATCATGCATATAAAGGGAATGAATGTGCCAGGAGGGAAATACCAAGTTTCCATGGCACAACTGTATCGTTCATTTTAACAGTCCTTCCCATGAACTGGTCTTATCTGTTCTGAGAGAACCACAAAGCAGTTGGGTTGTGTATCCTTAATAATAATTTACCTGAGAGGAAAAGGAAACAGCAGGCATGGTTGTTATCAGTGTTCCTGCAATTGAAGAAACTGTCTTCCCTCCCACCCCATTCCTTGAAAGCCAGCTATTTTCTGTTTCAACCTCCCTTTTAAATTAATAGCCTGTCAAACCTCTGCATCTGACTTGCCTATTCTGAATTGTCTTGTGGAAAATGTTTAGCTGTTAAAGAGAGAGAAATTTACCTTTGGGGTTGGTGTAGTCCCCTGAGTGAGGTGTTCTGGAACTGCAGGGGGATGGTAAGGCTCAAGATCTCTTTTCTCAACAGGAAGTTATTCTAGTCATTGCAGCTCTAAATGATAAAGACATTTAGTCAATGTTTATCTAGCTTGGGCTAAATGTGTACAGTAGCTAGCAGTTCAAAGGGAAGTGGAAAGCCTGGCCTCAGGAGGAACAGCCCCAGCTGGAAAGCAGCTTGGCTGAAAAGCACCTGCGGCTCCTGGTGGGCACCAGATTGAACCATGAACCAGCCATGTGGCCATGTTGGAAAGAACACAAATGGTATCCTGGGCTACATTAGGAGGAATGGTGCCAGCAGGTAGGGGGAGTTGATCCGGCTCCTTTATTCAGCACTGGTGAGGCCTGACCTGGAGTGCTGTGTCCAGGCTGGTGCTCCTCAGTAAAAGGAAGACATGGACATACCAGAGAGAGCCCCACAAAGGGTCAGGCATGTTTAAGGGGCTGATGAGAAAAGGCTGAAAGAGCTGGGTCTCTTCAGCCTAGAGAAGGCTTGCTGGGGACACTCATTCATGTATACAAGTACCTGAAGGGGGAGGGTGCAAAGAGGATGGAGTCAGGCTCTTTTCAGAGGTGCCTGGTGCCAGAACTAGTGGCAGTGGCACAAACTGAAACACAGGAGGTTCCCTCTGAACATCAGAAAATACTTTTTCACTGTGAGGGTGACCAAGTGCTGGCACAGGTTGCCCAGGGAGTCTCCATCCTGGGAGATACGGGACATGGGACACAGTCCTGGGCGGTGTGGTCTAAGTGGCCCTGCTTGAGCAGAGGAGTTTGACCACATGAACCCCAGACATCATTTTCCCACCCTTATCTGTTTTGTGATTCTGTAATAAGCAGCACTGCTGCTGGAAAATCTGGAATGATGTTTTCTTGAATTGCATCAGCTGAAGCAGTGCTCTTTTTTTTTTTTTCTTTTTTTTAACAAGGGGTTGAATAAGTAGGACTAATGTATAAAAGTAGTTTATGAGCTATACAAATAGGTGATAATTTTAGAGAGTTTAAATGTGCTAAATGTCTCAATAGCATGTTGTGAGGTAAAGAGTAGTGATTGTTCACAAAATAATGAAGCTTCACAGAAAACCAAGTAACTCATTTGCCTCTGTACCCACATCATCGTCATCAGAAGTACTGAAGCAAGAACATGTGCAACCCCCTCAATGGCTTATGAATGCAAGTATAGGTGGAACGTCTATACTGCCAGATTATTGCAGTGGTTATTCTGTGTTCTGTTTTGTGCTTTGCTGCCAGAAGCTGCTGTTTTACTTGTGTTACCTACCTACATCATACCATTCTGTCAAAGATTAACGTATGGCATCTGTGACAGTGAGACTTAGTGTGTAGTATGATAACAAAACCAGGTTTTTGTTAACTCTAGACCTGTAGAAGAGTACTTGAGATCAAGAAAAGTATCTGCACTTACAGAAGGGTGCTTTTTCTTACTTTAGACATTTTGTTTATTGACATTTAGTGAAGTTCCTGGCTTTTGTATGTGACTTTGTGGATATTTTAGATCATTTTATGACTCAAGTTGCAGTAGTTTTATATTATTTTGTCTTGAAATGTGGATTTTAAAGGATTGGATCAAGGTTGAAGGGGGAAGGATTATGCTCCTTTAACAGCAGCAGCTGTATTGCTCCCTCCTTCTCTGTTCTGCAGCCTGGCAATGCTCAGACTGTAACCTTATGTTAACAAATGTGCTTAAAAATATTTAGGTAATGTAGCATGACAGAATCTTGTTATTTGACTGCTGTACATGGGAATGTTACTTTATAAGCAACCTTTATCATACATAGTACACCTGTTTACACTTAACTGGGATATATAGGTACCAGTGTCTTCAGAGAAAGTGCGCTTGTCCGTATGTTAACTTGCAGAAAGATATTTCATGTGAAGTTGTCTGGGTTAGCCCTGAATATCAGTGACTTGATAAAGTGTTTCAGCATGTCTGAAATAATATTCTAGTTTTGTCAGTTTAATCTCTGTTAGCACAGACTGTTCATGTGGAATGCTGCTGCATTTGATTAGATGCTCTATGTTTGTGCCACTGTAACTTCTGTTCAGAGGTATTTTGTTTGATTTGGAAATCAGTATATTAATGAGCTAACATAGAACAGAAAGTAAGTTGGAACTTCTGCAGGGAGAAGAATTTGAATGGATAAAGATTTATCTTATATAGAATTAAGCTGCTATCACTAGAAATTGCTAAGGCTTTTGATTGAGGTTGTCAATAAGGCCACAGCTTTCCCTGTACAGCATTTTAGAGTGACTTCTAAGAACAAAAGTTGTAACTCCTTACTTCACCAACTTCTAATATGCCTTGTTCTTGAGAGAAGAGGTCTATACTAGAAAGTTGAGCACATTTTTTTTTGAGGGTCTGCATTTTTGGAGAAGAGTCTGTTTGCATTCACTTCCTTGCTTAATATATCTTTTTTTTTTTTTTTTTTTTTAAACATTAATAATTTCAGGCAGAATGAGTGAATAGTAAGATTATTGACTCTTGGTTATAGAAAACTGCTGTAGAGGTGCTGTTGAAAAGAAAGTGAAGGCCAAGCTTGGCCTTATGTATTTCAAAATCAGAGTATTTGACTTGTTACAATAAAACTAACTGTAGCTGGTTTGATCTTCAGGTTTCTAAAGCACTTCAGGTATATCAAGTGGAATTGAACATAAGCTAGCATCGGTCATTTGAATAAACCAGTTAGCCTAGTAAGAATAAAGCAAAATATTTGGATTAATATTTGAAAACAGATTAGAATAATTTTTCTGTTATGTTTTCAGTGTACCAGGAAAGAGCATTGCATATGTTGTGAAAGTAAACATGGTACTTGTTTGGCAGAAGAGTGTAACTATGTGCAAAAGCACCAAAAGTACTTGAGTGTGTTGAAAATTTTGCCAGTAATAGAGTTAAGAGATTTTCTGAGCTTTAAAATATGTGTAAAAATTGTACATGTGTGCTCCAAGCCTGCTTGTATTTTGTGTATCAATGCGCAGTTTCTGATGTTCTCTTGCTGGTGTACATATTTTATGTGATTTGTTAGGGACGGATTGGATGTGTATCCATGAGAGCAGTTTTCAAAAAATAATTGGTTTGCAGTACGATGTGTTTTTAGACAATTTCCATAATATCTCTGTCCTTTCAATAACAGAGTTGCTTAAAAAGAGAAGTTGCAACTGTGATTTAAATATTTTTTTTTCTTCACAGGGTGCTTACACAAAACACTTTTTTTTTAAGCCTTGGCTCTGTATTTATTATTGATAAAAACACCTGTATTTGTGGCTGAAACGTTTGCTACAAAAAAATTATGTTGCCTTTGTACCAAACTTCCCTGAACACTTGTCGTTTTGATAAAGGTTTTTTAGAGAGAGTGTTTATTTTCTTGTTTTTTGTAGCAAATTCTGAAATCGAGGTCTCTGTGTCTGCAAGAAACGTGAGAAGGTTGCTTAGTTTCCAGCGATACCTGAGATCTTCCCGTTTTTTCCGTGGTATCACTGTTCCAAATTCTTCAAACATTTTAGATGATGATTATAATGGACAAGCAAAGGTTGGTTGCTTCATTTTTTTTTTTTTTTTGAAGTATAGTTTTTTTTAAATGCTTGCTAATATATATAATTATATCACGTGTTAAAGTACAACCAAGTACAAATTTTAAGTATGTTTTTTTATATATGTGTGTGCATGTGTATTTTTGTGTGTTTTTATAGATGCATCTTAATAGTTTGTAGCAAACTCCTTTACTGTCCACTAGTGTACTGGGATGATTTTTGTGGCTAGTGGTTTTCTTTCTTTCCTTTTTTCCTAATAACTGGTGAATGAAGGATTCACTTAAAGAAAAAAAAATGAGGAAAGGAAAATATATCTCTATATAAGAAATGCTGTGGAGCAATTGGGACAACTATTCCCTCCCTTTCATTTTTAGTCTAATGTCACTGAAGAACATCTGAAAGAGTGACTACTACTGCTGCAAACAGTAAAATGCAGTAAATGGATTTTTCAGGACATGTTTATGACAAAGTGACTTTTTCTTTGGTAGGCAATTCTTCTGGAAGAGAAAACTGTGATAGTTATACTATGCCTGTGTGGCACTAAAGCAGGGAAAACAGGTGCTGGGAAGAGAGGTGGTGCTCAGGGAACAGCTGACTGGATAAGAGGTTTGTGTATTGGGATCAGAAGATGGATAGTGCTGAAGGGGACTGAGCAGGCAAAGATGATTCAGGTTATTCAAGATCCCAAAGGCTCTGTCGCTGCATTTGGTGCTTTTTTGTTGGTCACCTTGACATGAAAAAGGAGTATACTTACAATGCAATGGAAGTATCCAAGCCAAACATGATCAGGCTGTGGTGTAGAAAGAAATCTGATAACCTGGAGGATGGATCTTAAAAATACACACCTCATTAGCAGTAAAGAGAACTTGTTAATTCTCTTTTCTCTGGTAGCAGAGTTTCAGCCTCTGGTAAAGAAAAGCTAGAATGCATAATTGGATTATAAAACAGCTCTACCAGTCTAGTGAGAACAGGAGAAGACAGGAATCTGAAAAATGTGCTCAACAGGTATTTCTGATACAGGTAGGGGAGGCAAAGATTGGGATTGCTGAACTCTGGTGAGGCCTTGTTCTGTTTGCTGTTCTTGCTGATTCCTGTTGCTGGAAGAACAGTTCATGTGAAACCACTGTGAAGATGTGCTAGTTCAGTGAGGTGGAAAGTCAGAAGCTAGTTCTTAAAGAATTTAAAGTGCAGTATGGCTCATGTAATGGCTCAAATGCAAATAGCTCCTGTATCTAGTAGATATAAATACTATTTCTCTTCTGTAAGCAGGGGAAAGAGAGAAAATGAAGTAAAAAACTACACAGAGATTAATTTGCTAGTTTGTTCCAAAAACTGAAGTGAAAGAAGTCTGAATGCAGAGTCTTTCTGTCATACTTTTTCTGGTTTTAACCTAATTATTTTAAATTGCCTCTGACTTTTGAGAAATTGACTAAGGGGTATCTCCAACCAGTTCTGTCAAGGCACTTCTTGGGTATTTTTCAGTTCTTTAATTTGTAACATGTATTTTAAAGTTTTTCAGTTATCAGACAAATTGCCTTATTCTTTTACTACTATTTTTTTGTATGTAGAAATCCTAAGACTTGATCTGTCTCTGAAATACTAAATATTCCTCTGGGCTACAGGAAGATAGGTATATACTGATTAAAACATGACAGCTTTTGTGTTTTCTTTCAGTGTATGCTGGAGAAGGTTGGAAATTGGAATTTTGATATTTTTCTTTTTGATAGACTGACAAATGGTGAGTTTACTTTTGCTGTTTCATTTGTGTTTTATCTCCTGGCATGACTTAACTGTTGCACTTACGTTGCAGTATATGATTGCTTGTTCACTAAAAAGTGCAGATTTCATCAGGTTTAATAGCCTTTAATCTAAGTCCTAGTTTGCCTGGTCACTCCATTGAAATAATGATGCTGCCAGTGCTGATAATAATCATTGATCTGTAGAAGAGCCCCTTCATGTAATTTGTAGGTTGCTGTTCTCTCTTAGTAATTTGTAGTAGTAATTAAATGTAAATTAACAAATAATTTTACTGACTTAGACTTTTTTTCCAATTATGAGGTGCTGGTAATTTATATACTTGTGGCCTAAAGGTCATTTATATTGAACAAGTATTCTTCTGTTACATTTCATGTTTGATAGAATAGTTCTGTTGCTTTTATAGTACAATAAGAAGGCATGCTGATGTGAATGCATTATAATTATGACATAGAATATCTGGAGAATTAGGAGTTGAGCAGAGGGAAGCTGCTGTACACATAGCTTGCATAAAATAGAAAAAGGAAGAGAACATTATGGTTAGTTTTGTGCACCCGTTACAAACAGCGGTAGGAACTACACAACTATTTGGTTAAAAAAAACCCCAAATTTTGGGTTAATTTATGAACACACAGAAAAGAGATCTGTAAGAGTCCTGGAAGGGAGGAGGGAGGGCTGCTGCAGTGGGTAGGGTGAAGTTTTGTGTTATAATGACAGCAATAGAAACTGGATTTTAAATAGAATGGAAGGAGGAGATAAGTGAGTCCAGCGTCACAGTGGGTTTGTGCCAGTGTGGGGAGAGAATGGAGGGCAGCTCTTGCAGGTCTTGCATCATATCGAGTAGGAAGCAGAGTTGCAATGAGAGTGTTTAAAGTTTTGCACCTAATTAAGTCATTTCAGGAGGACATTTTGGTCAGGCAGCCTTGCTCTTGAGAGTTCGTAAGGGCAGAATGCTGTATATAAAACTGCTGGATGAGCTGGATGAACCTTAAGAAACAAATTACCCAGTAAATGTTGTTCCAAGAATTGTGTATCTCATCGTGAAGAAGTGGCATGCACATGGGAATACATTAAGTCCAGTAATAAGCTAGATTTAGCAGACATTTTTGTCCTTTTGTACCTCAATTTCTGTCTGTGCTAGGTCCTTTAATGGTAAATGAAGATTGTTAGCCATGACATATTGTTTGTAGAACAAATAATGGGCAAGCTATTTCAAATAAACATTTCAGGTTATTTCTCTGTGTCTCTTTCATAGAGTTCTGAGTGAAATAAGGAGAAGTTCAGCAAAATACATGGCAAAAATGGGAGTTAGCATATTTAAAATGTGTGCTAATCAATGGTGTTGGCTTTTCTGTTTGCCTGATTATTTTCAGCTGTGTTTGTGATATGTTGCATAAAGTTATTTACAAAATTGAGTATCATTATAATGGGTTTGCATGTTGAAACCTGTTGCTTTTTTTAATGTTCAGTAACATTTTCCTCCTATCAGTTGACAGTGGACAGTTGGTGAATGCATTATAAAAGCAAACCCACTGCTTATTGCTAGAGACAGCTAATGGAATCTTGTCATGCAGTAGGATTTAAGTATTTATCATAAATTGGTGTAGAGAAGTTTGCTTGTCTAATTTTTGTGACCAATTTGCTTGAAATAATACATTTTTTATGAAAGAGTCACTGATTTCATGGCTTCCAATGAATTAGTATTTTCATCTTATTTTTAGGAAACAGTCTAGTCAGCTTAACCTTTCATCTGTTTAATCTTCATGGACTAATTGAACACTTCCAATTAGATACGATGAAACTCCGTAGATTTTTGGGTAAATACAGCTTTTTATTATGATGAATATTGCTGTTTATCCGCTTTTTTATACCTTAACTGAAGTGCTGGTTGTAGTTTAGCAATAAGGTTTGAAGGCTACTAATGCAGTCCAGATTGTGCAGTGGTTTAAATTATATGGATTGACACAATCTCTTAAAGTTTCTGTGAGTATAGAACTTTCCGTGTTAAAACAAGTATTAACAAATTTAGAAATTTCATAGCAGGTGCTGTATTCTATTTATTAGATCTAAATAATCAGGAAATATGTGACACTGTGTGACAATTGTATTGGGAAGGGCTAGACAGCTCCTTTCTTTGTTTTGATACCTGGCTATATTTACTGTGCCAATTTGGTGCTATCTCTGGCTTGCTCAAACTTCCATACAAGTAAGCTCTGTACTTGGGCATAGTTTCTCCCTAAACAGAGTGCAGGATAATTTTACTTGAATGCTTGGGCCTGCAGTGCTGGAATACTTTGATGGAAAGAATTGTAAATATGATGTAGAATATTCAAACCAAATGGTTCATTCACTCAACAGCTGGAAGAGCTGTCTTTCTGCATCCCAATGCCATAGACAGGTGCTGGTGTGAGACTGCTTTCCTTTGGTTCTCTGACAGTCAGTACCTTTCATTTTATGAAGTGGGATGATTTTTTTAACTGAGCAGAAGAAACAAATTTCTGGTCCCTTTTAGCAGGCTTTCACAGCTTCCAGGGAAAACAATTTTGTGGTTACAAAGCTTGTCACTTAACGGGGCAAAATCACATTTGGAATGTTTTTCTCCCCTTTCAAATAAGGGACTGTTTTTTGTTTTCGTAATTCAGTTCTCTTTCAGCTTAAAAAAAAAATCAGTTCTATCTTGTATTTCACTTTGGTTTTAAAGTGGTCTCAGTTCCTTCCAGTTTCAGAAATGTAAATCAGCAGACCTTAATGACTGATATATTGAAATGTGAAAAATATTATTATAGAAATCCAGTCTTAGGCTGCTTGAGTTGTAACTGAGCATGGTTTATCTTTCTTATCTTGCCTTGCTTATCATCTGGTTAGTTGAGATTTAGCAAATGATAGTACTTGAAATGAAAGTCTTGTAAGGAATGACTGGATTAGTTAACAGGTTATCGAAAGATAATATCTATAGCTTTAACTACATACGATTACTCATGTTATAAGTCACTAAAATGAGGTTAGACTTGGAAGAAGGCAAAATTTTATTCAAATTTTATATTCACTACTTTTCCCTCTCTTTAATGCTTTCTACTTAATGTTACTAAGAACATTTCTTATCTCTGTCCTAATCAATCTGTCAAATCAAGGAACCTTTCTTCCAAATACAGCTTCTTAGCATGAACACAATTCATTCTTTTCTTTTACTACCTCTTGTACTCTAGTCCACAGTGATCTGAAGATCAGATTATGGAAGGTAGGACAGCTCAAGTTGTCCATAGTACCATACAAAATTCATTTTATTTGGGAATTTACTGGAATCTTTTTAAGTAGAGAAATATGGTTTTAGTCCTCCTTAGCATCTCAACGTTTTATTTTTGTGTGTGCACATACTTACACGTATATATATGTTTATACTCGTACATAGTCTTTCAGTGATTTCCAAAGGTTACTTGGAGGTCTGCATCCTCCTACTGTGTGTTTTCAAGTTCTTATTCCAGAGACCTGAGCAGGGGAAGAGAAAATACAAAGTACTCCGTTTCTGAAAACATAGGGTGGTTGTGCTATTCTGGTTCTGGCAAACCACAATCAAAATTTAGACGTAGGTCTGCTTCAGTAAAATAAGTAAGTTAGAAAAATGGCAGGCTTCAGATAGCTTGTCCAGCCTATGAAGCTACAAAAAAATCAAGGCATAAGCCAACAACATCTGCATTCATGCACTTGATGTGAGGAATAGGTGGGAGAGAGTTCTACTGCAGGTTAATAGAGCCCAAAGACACTTATTTTCATAAAAAAAATGAACTGATGAGCTGTCAGCCATGCATTGAGTAATATTGAGATTAGGTGATGGTTACAGTATTTTGACTTTTCATGAACCACAGCTCTTCACAAATACCGTGTCAGTAAGGCATTACTTTACAATCACAATTACATGGACAGTTTTGGCTTGTCAACTGAGTAGAAAGAGAGGTTGTGGGCATGTTTGTTTGGTGGGGCTAACAAACTGTAGTCAGCCAGGAAAATAATCTTTTAGGTTTGCTTGAAAGAACTAATGTGTTGTATCAGGCCAAACCTTAGAATAGTTTAATTGTTGTGCTTCAGATCTTTTTCCACTCCATCCTTTTTAACATTGTAGTTCTTTCATTCCATGTCCTTGAGCTAATGTTGATGCGCTTTAAAGAATTCTATCTACACTGTTTGAAGACAGCCAGGAAGATGAATGAGGGAGGAGGAAAACAAGGAAGCAGTTAAATAGGGAATATTAAATCTAGAAGTAGTTAGTCAGATGGTAATATAAATGAGATTCTTTCCTAAATTGCATGTAGGCTTAAATTGGCCTGAGTGAAGTATGAGAAGATGCCTAAAAGAATGTAGAGGTGGCTTTCCATGACCACTTTCCTGAATGGGAAAGAAAAGCACATCATATGACAGGAACACAGTGCCTAATTCCTGTGATCCTGTCTGTTTTCAAGGCATGATGAGAGGTCATCCTGATGCTTTGGTAAATAGCAGCATCTTCATTTTGTATTCAGGGTTGCCTCACCGTTCAGTCTGGATTATCACAGGGAGCCTTCCCTGGAAGGTGTCAAAGTCCCTCAGATTATATATTGATTTCATGTTGCTTACTTTTTGCTCTGAGATGACTTCACAGGTAGCTGATTTCCTTTAGAAAATACTGTTTCTTTGCATAAAAATCATATACCTGCATTAAGGTTTGACTGACAATTTATTGACTGTGACATTTACATGTGTATGTATCTTGGGATATTACATGTTGCTGTGCCTAGTAAGGGAATATAAAATGTTGCTTGAAAAAATTGCTATTTTATTTAAATTTGGATATTTGTTATTTTCCTGCAGTTATGGTTCAAGAAGATTATCACAGTCAAAACCCTTATCATAATGCAGTTCATGCTGCTGATGTGACTCAGGCCATGCACTGTTACTTAAAAGAGCCCAAGGTAAGGGAACATTCTCAGTTTTATATCACATGAACCTACAGAAATAAGTGTAATCGTGTGTGTGTGCATATGAATGTACTGTTTGTGCAGACCAAACACCACCATGTACTTAGACCATGGCACTGAGTGCCACGTCCAGTCTTTCCTTAAACACCCCAAGGGATGGTGGCTCCACCCACATCCTGGGCAGCCTGTTCCAATGCTTAACAACCCTTTCTGTGAAGAAATTCCTCTTAATCTCCAACGTGAACCTCCCTGGTTGGAGGCTTGAGGTTGTGTCCTCTCATCCTGTCACTAGTTGCCTGGCAGAAGAGACCAACCCTCACTTGGCTACAACATCCTTGCCGGCAGTTGCAGAGAGTGATAAGGTCATATATCTATATATACATACATGCATACATATGTGTGTATATATATGCACTCTTTTAAGTAAAGAAACCTAAGAACCCAATAAGAAACACTTCTGAACACTATTGCTGAGGTTGTGTGTTCACACTTAGTAGTATGCTTTTATTTTTTCCCTTCTTCTGAGCTGACATGGTCTTTCATGTGACTTCATGTTGGACCAGAGTAGGGAAATAAGGTTGCAGCTATTTAACATAGTGCTGTGTCCAAAGACATTTGCAGCCTAGGTCAATAATAAACTTGTGTATTTATCATTTGGGGGTGGGTTTTTTCCTCTATAAACTACAATTTCCCTTGCTTAGATTATCTTTGATGTTACTGAATAGCATGCTTCTGCTAGCTAGAAGCAGTTTATGGCAATATATCAGGACTTCTCTTTGGCCTTTCTTTTTAAGAAAGGGAAGAGTGACAGACCTTAAGAAGCTGAGCTAGTTGAGTGTTTGTTCCTCCCTACTTGGACTGCTGTCAGGCTGTTTTGAGTGATGTCTTGGACAATTTCAGGGCTAAATTCTGTCCTTCTGTATTACATTGAAAACTGGAGTGCCAGGTGAGGCAAGTTATCTACCTTGATGCAGATTATCACCAGTCTAGTATTCCCTTGAATAGCATAGTTCCTTATTCTGCTTCTGAGGTGAAAACAAGTAAGTTCTGGCTCCCTGGATGTTTTTCAGAGGCTCTTTGCCCAGTCTTCCTACTCAGTTTCTCAGTGGTGCTCTCAGATCAGTTGGTGCAGTGAGACAAATCAGAGCTGATACGTGATGAGCTTTTTTATAGCATGCAGTTTGGAAGCTCTGAGCATTTTTTTTTTAATACTCGTGATGAAAGTTTTGTGATGCTTTGTATTTTTAGTAACATGTACAGCTACAGGTTCTGTTGCACCAAAGTACATTATAAACATGTGAGGCATGATAGATTGCAAATGCAACAGGGAATATAAACCTGTCCTCACAAGGTGTTTGCTGTATTTCACCTTTGTATTGGCAGAACTGTCCTCTCTGTTTTAGTGCAAGGTAGACTTTCTTCCTAAGTTTAACTCACAAACCTCCCCACCGTAAGTAGTAACAGCTATGAGCAGTGAAAGTAAGTCCATGCAGTTGCATGCTGAGTTAATTGACATACACATACTTCTTGAAAATACTCACTTGTGGCAGAATTTCCTCCTTTGGTTCTGCTCCTGGTAGACTTCGAAATGTAATTTCACATAACAGTAGAAATCCATTCTGGACAGTTCTGAAGTCTTCCAGAGCATTAGTTTCTTCCCTTTAAGAGGAAAGGTTTTTATGCTTTTTAAAATACAGGATGTATTTAAAGCAGAATTGACATGTACAGATGTCCTTGGTAAATCAGAGGGAGAGCTAATTTTAAAAATTTTTCTACTTTTATGGGATCTGCTTAGGAATAGTACTTCATTACCAGACAGAAAGTAGGATTTTATGTACTGGCATTTAAGACTGAACCTTCTCATTAAGAAACAATAATGCTTAAACCATTGTTGAAATTTTGTTACTTGGGGGGGGTCAGAAATACTGTGAAAAGTCAATGGAATATTAGCTTTACATCTTCAAAATTTTCTCTGAATTTCTATTGTCTGTTAATTACTAAAACCCAAAAATGCAACACTCATGTACTTTTTCTAAGTGTATACTTGCATTACTAACATTTACTGGTTTTGCCTCGCAGCTTTCCAAATCTTTAACTCCATGGGATGTTCTGCTCAGTTTAATAGCAGCTGCCACACATGACTTGGATCACCCAGGCGTTAACCAACCTTTCCTAATTAAAACAAACCATTATTTAGCGACTTTATATAAGGTAAGGACAGAATCAGTTGTTTTGTTAAAGGCAGGTTTGGAGAATGCTTGAGCAGTACAGAAAAGGAGTATAAATTGTGATGTGTTTAGCTAGTGGTAGGTTTGAATTCAGACGTTGTTTCCATGCCACTGGGATAAAAAAAAATGCAAATTAACAATGTGTTCAGGATTTGTGAGTTTTAACCTCCTTGGGGGGGAAAAAAAAATAAAAACACCAATCCCAAAACACAGCAAAACTGTCTGGTCTACTCTTGGTGTATAGAGCTCTGCAGTTTAAGAGAAGGGTGTTGACTGATAGTTGTTCTTCCCTTTCCATTTGCAGAATACCTCAGTATTAGAGAACCATCACTGGAGATCGGCAGTGGGGTTGCTGAGAGAGTCTGGTTTATTTGCACATATGTCATTAGAAAACAGGTATGTTTGTACCAAAGAGTACAGATTAGTTTAAGATGTAAGCAAGCTGTCATTTAAGTAAGACAGCCTTGCAAAACAAGATGAATTTATTGCATGGTAGTTTTGAATACAAAATGTAGATTGTGTTCTATTTTAAGAATTCCTGGATACTGTTCTGGTGGAGTAGAGCAGTCCATGGTGCAACATATTTGGAAAATAACATTTACTGGGAGCACTTTGAAGAAGTGTATTTATGTAGTCAAGCACCTGTTCAGATTAAACTTGGCAGTCTTTTATCCTTCTGCCATCATAACTCTAGTTTAAAATAAACCTTCTTCACCTACTCTAAAAAGAAATCTTGAAACAATTAGTTTGTGCATTTTTAAGAGCAAAAAAAGGGTAAAGGCAAGGAGAAAAAAAGCTAAAAGCTGTTTTAAAATCTTCCTGAAAGCTGCCAGTGAAACGTCCAGGTATTTTCTGTGGGTGTTGTAAGACTTTTTCCACAAAAGAAAGCAAACAACACCGTTCAGTGAAAATTCTGATTATAAAGCTTGTATTTGTATAATAATAAATATGATAAAAAGACATCTTAATCTAGTGATGAGTGTTGTTCTTAATTGTTATGCTTTGAATGTTTGGTCTCGCTAATTTCAGGCAGCTGATGGAAAGCCAGATAGGCGATCTCATTCTTGCCACAGACATCAGTCAGCAAAACGAGTACCTGTCCATGTTTCGATCCCATTTGGATAGAGGAGACCTATGTTTAGAGAATGCAAACCATCGGCACTTCATTTTACAGGTGATCCTTTTGGTCATATTTTTGAAAACATCATTTTAGTGTCAAAAATAATTTACTTAAAAATGCTAAATACTACTTCTGCCAGGCTTTCTCATCCTTTCAAAATGAAGCAGAACTGTATTTTAGTCATTCTGTTTCATTGCAAAGAGTTTGTTCTCCACTTCAGTTCCCTTCCCCAGCACTTCTCCCAAGTGGTGGTGTGTGTTGGTAAATCTAATAACTTCGAGCTGCTAAAGCAAGGAGAGAGATGTGTTTCCAAGACAAGGTTTAGCTTTTCTGATGACTCCATTGCAGCCTGAGAACTGTGAAATGCTTTGTCAGAATATATTCTGGGAATGGAAAGCACTAGTGTTGTGAATCAGTTTGCAGCTGTGCTAGTTAGCTTTAGCAAACTTTAAATGCAAAAGCCTTGAAGTTCTCTTTAGGTTTATAGACATTTTCTTTTTAGGTTCATATTGTGGACTATAAAAGAAAATGAACAAATAGATGAGAAGTTCTGTCTTGTGCAAGCCATTACTAAAAATATGAGCTTCAGAGCCAGAAATGGAAAATACTGTTTGCTTACTTTGATGTTTCTTTTTCTGAATTTTTTTTTGGCTCCTGTACTAGTGAATATACTAAATATAATGCCCCTGAAATAGTTTGACTTGACTGATTTTCCATATTCCTCAGGGATGATCATGAGATCTGATCGTTCCCTGAGTGTTTTTTAAATATTACAGAGCATAACGTTGGAGCACAAATGTTAGGTATGTTTGTTGTTGTGAAAACTTAAAATAATCTGCTGTTGGGAAATAAATAATGACAGGTGCTTGTGTTGGAGGGCAAAGTGATCTAACACTGTGTGTTAACTTGTTAGATGGCTCTGAAGTGTGCGGATATTTGTAACCCATGTCGGACGTGGGAGCTGAGCAAGCAGTGGAGTGAAAAAGTAACAGAGGAGTTCTTCCATCAAGGTAAGAGGAGAAGGATCTGTTAGTCTACAGTGTATTTATAGTGTGGAGTGAGCATCCAGGCGTCCCAGCCCATTTAGGACTAACAGATGTGTAGGGCAGTATGGGATCTTTTTACTTTAATGTGTACTTCTTGCGAAAGGTCAGAATTACTAAAACTCAATGAAGAATCTGCTTAGAATATGAACCTAGGATGGCTGGTGCAGTACATCCTTCAGCCTGAAAGGTATTTCAGATGAATAATTATGACCACTTTAAATTCACCTCGTGGCTTCAGTAAATTGTGAAATATGTTCATCATGTGTCTTCAATATTTAAACTTCAGCTGTGAGGCCTGCCGGTAAGCAGGTGAGAGCCAGGGGGAGTTTTAGTTAACCTGCAGTTAAGGCTACTGTATAAGCAGTTAATAAAGCTTTTAATTGACAAATGGAGTGATTTTTCTCCATTATTATTAAATTTTATGATAAAACTAAGGCTGATTTGCACCTGGATGTGATAAATGGGGAACAGACTGCTGTATTTGCTGCTAATCACATGAGGCTCAATCTAAGATAAAGGTGATGGGGAAGCAGAATGACAAACTGTCTTTAGCCAGAAGTTTCTGAAAGCTGAGCTATTCTCTTCTATATTGTTAAGGGGGGATTTTAATTTGTCATTGCTGTGATAGTCTAAGAGGTTTTGCCAGTAAGAGGATGTTAATCCTTCAGGAAACCTGGTTCTATGGTTTTTGTTTAATTATTGTTTGATGCAAAATACAAAGTATTAAAATACACTATTTATAAATACTGTTAGTCTCAGTGACAGATCTACCTGGTTTTTTTGGGAGATGGGGAGACAAGTAAATGCATTCTACTAGCTGCAAGGTACTATCCTTGTTAGCCAACTTGCACAGCTCACCTCTGTTGGTATTTGATTTGGGTCTGGACCTGATGACTTAACAGTTGTATTATACTTTTGTTCCTTTAGGTGATATTGAAAAAAAATATCACTTGGGTGTGAGTCCACTTTGTGACCGACAGACAGAAACTATTGCCAACATCCAGATTGGTAACTGCAGTTCAGTTTATTTTAGTAGATTTCTTTCAAGATGCAATTTGAAAAAAGCACCTTTTGGATACATTTCCTAGAAGTTATACCTGCTCTGTGTGTGTGCGTGAGCACTTTGTTGCAAAGAGCAATTTTATTTAATTAGCAATATAACATTTCCTGTGTGAGCTGTTTATGAGAGGTGTTGCATTGGCAGTCCTGGAGACCAGAGCCCCTCTGTTTCCTCACAGAGCAGGTACAGCCTGGGAGGCAGCTTGTCTGACTTCTCCCATGCGGCTGCCCAGAACTTTCCTCATAACCTAGTGGCTATTTTGGGAAGAGGAGGGTTCCTTCCCCTTGCCGTGTGGTCTTGGGTGCCTTTTGCAGCGAGATTGCCACTACAGGGCTCCGGCTCTCTGGAATTGTCAGCATTTCCTTTCAATGCAGCTGTTAAGGAGGGTTGGTGGGCAGCAATTTGATGGAGAACGGTGAACAGCCATCATAGTAATAGTTTTTGCTAACTTGATTTGGATGTAAAACAGTAAAATGTCTTTATAGTTATTTTAATGAAAGTTGCTAATGTAGGTTGAATGGGACGCAGTTAAAAGCATAGTAAATAAAAGAATAAATTTGACCATGAGCACAGTATGAATTAGTGCTTTAAATTGACACAAAAGTTGATGTGTTAAATAAGCAGCACTGTTTTAATTTAGAATGTTAGGAAATCATACCTGTATGATATCATATCATGTTTCTGTAATTGACAGATTGGATTTTGGTCATCTTACCCTTACATTTTTGGTTTATGGAAATGAGACACTTTACAAATAAGTGAACATGTGCATAAGCACAAAGTTGTATATAAGCACACAAAGTGTTTGTTGATGTCTTGTGGCCTTGTTTAAAAATTTTCTAGAATTTGTATTTTAAAGTACTTTTAGCTGGCTTAATATTGTGAAAATAGTATATTCTTTTTTTTTCTCTTGTGTAGTATAGTTCCAACTGTCTGTTGGGCAATTAATTATAAAATCCCCCCTTGTTCCCCAGTATTTTCCTTTATGTGGTCATTGTTGGGAAAGCAGTTAGGGTAATTTGTAATGCACTGTATTGCTTCTGTTTTGACTGATTAGTCAAATCTTTTACATTTTGAGAGATTATTTTGTAAAGATGCCCTAAATATTGAAATGAATTTTTAAATGCACATTGGAGAATAGTAGTTTGACACATTTACTTCTTGCTATTTAACATGTTTGAGTATTTTAATTTTTTTCTGGGCTTGTTTTCTCTTTTTTCATTTGTCTCTGTTTGCTTGTTTTCAAAGGTTTTATGACCTACTTAGTGGAACCTCTGTTTGGGGAATGGGCCCGGTTTTCCAACACCAGGCTGTCACAGACAATGCTTGGCCACCTGGGACTGAACAAGGCAAGCTGGAAGGGAGTGCAGAGGGAACAGTCTGGCAGTGGTGATGATGTTGACCCTACTTTTGAGGAAATGGACTCAGACATATTACCTCAGGAACCGCGATTGTCCTGACCTCAGTCCTCCTGACAAAACTGCCTCTTCTATTGGTATCTGCATGGTTGGATTAAAGGAGATACATGCCAGCCCAAGGTTTTGGTAAAATGATGCCAGCATTATTTATTTCCAAGTTTTCCTTTGACACAGACCATTTGAACCAGAATTTTTTTAAGCCGCAAGACCTGAACATAGAGCAATATGCACCCACCTCAGCTGGTTTTCGTTCGGAACCTTGAATATGCAAAGCACAGCAGTGACTGAGCCTTGGAGCAACAGGACAAAAGCTTCATTGTGCCACATGGCTTTGGTTTTTTGGTGAAATTTGGAATACAGTCTTCAAATCTAAAACTTGAGGTGGATTGTTCCACTCCCTTGGAATTTAGCAAGACTCGCATAAATGTGTTCAAAAGCATACCTTCCACTCAGTCCCTGTTTTAATACGGAAATGTGAAGTGCCCATCCTCTGCTGCCTCTGGCAAGACTTGATGTTTACAAATGTACTCTGAAACTATCGGTTCTAGACTTAACCTTTGCGCATGGCTGTGAAGGAACCACTAACTTGTGTTTTTTGCTTTTTTAAAAGACAAAGATCAAATCTGAGACTGCAGCTCTTGTTTCTTTGGATGCCAGAAAAGCCTCCCATTTGCCATAATTTTGTCTGTGCACTGGGAGCTGAGCATTCATCATAGAGCACAGCCAAGCTTTACTCCAGTGCTATATGGGAATGCAATTTTTTAATGGCAACAAAACACTTCTGAATCTGGGAAGGGGTGGGGGGGGGGGGAAGCGTCCGAACTGCATTGCGATTCTACAGTGGGAACATCGCATGTTGTTTTCACTATTGTACACTTGAACTGCACATGCAAGAAAAAGGTGGAATGTCTAAACACCATAATCAGCTCAGGGTATTTGCCAATCTGAAATAAAGTGGGATGGGAAGCGTGTCCTTCAGAACAAGGGTACAAATGCCCCTTTCGCTGCAGCGTGTGTGTATGTGTGGGTGTGTGAGTATGTTTGGGATGGGGAGGGTGGGAGGGCTCGGGGAAGGGTTTGAACGGCAACATTTTTTTCTTCTTTTTTTTTTTTTTAATTTATTCTTTTAGAATGTGACAATTTCATGAACAGCCACACTGGGGAGGAAACTGTAACAAATTGCTACAGATGCCTTAAACTATGCACAAAGCTAAGTGACCAAATTTGTTTTTGATTTGAAAAAAAAAAAATAAAAAAATAGTGCATTGTTTACGTATTCCTCCCTCTACTGAAACATTACCCACTGATGGGTTTTTGATGGGAAAAGGAGAAAATGTTTTTTAGGACAAAATTAAAGGACTAATTTTAAACTTAAAACATTCCATTTTTGTAATTTGTTTTACATTGTTTTAAGTACAGTAAGCACAACTGTAATCTAGTTTGAGAACTGGTGCTTTCTTTTAGTTCATTTGTATTTCCCTGTTATTATTGTAAAAGACTGTTTATTAATTCTGTTTACAGTTTGTTGCAACAGCCATTTTTGGGAGAGAGCTTCAGCGTAAAGCCATTTGTAAAGGCTTTGCCATATTCATTTTAATATGTGCCTGTTGCTGTTAACTTTTAATTAATAAAACAAAATCTTTTCACATTATGCTCCTGTACATTTAAGTTACGACTGAGTCCAGCGTTGTGGAAAGGTAGCTAAGGTTGCAGTCAGCTTCCACTGTAAAACTAAGCCAACTCTTGGATTTGAAAATTCTAGTCCTCATATGCCAAAATTTATTGCCTCTTGGAGCTTGGCCTTTTACTGTTTGAAAAGCAAATCCTGACTTACCTGATTGTTTCCCTTCTAAAATTGTTTATTATTCTTTCATGTTCCCTGAAGTAGTATCATTAATCTCAAAGTGGCCATGTTTAAAGAAATAAATTTCTAATGAAACCATTCTGTTGAACCTGCGTGAACTTCCTTCCTTCACGGTCAATGAAAGTTCTTGCTATTGTCTGACTCCAGCAGAGAAGGATCTGATGGGACAGTGACCTTTGGTTGTAACTTGCAGGATCAGAAAAGCACTTTTTAACAGGTTGTCTTTGAAAGGGCGACACTTTCCAGTGGTGTTTGAAGCTGTGAGAACACAGAGGTAATGACTGTGTGTGAGGAACTTACTATGGAGAAACTGCAGCTAAGCCTGTACAGGGTTGTAGGGTTAAATGTGGAAAGGTACTGATTTGTCTTGCACCTTTTTGGGTAAAACATACGCTAAGACTGCAGCTATTTTCAAATTGAACCGCTAAAATCAGTATCTTACCATGTGTTCTGTGACACATTTGTAAAAAAATGTGACTTTGTTTCAAGAGGCGAAGCTGCATTTTAAGTTTTTCTACTTGTTGCAGGCTATTTATAAGCATATTTTAATGAATATTAAGATTGATGGATTTATGAATAGGTATGTATCAGTATTTCAATACACTATTTATACAGAGCCTGTAATTCTTTCACACTGTGCCATCTTGCTGTCCTCTGCTCTGCCAGGAACGAGTACAGCTTGACAAGGTGCTTAGAGTAAAACATGAGTAGTTTTGTTCTAAGACACGTTTCCTGGAAAGGGGCCTCAATCTTTTCCTACCAGACTGGATTTAGAAAGATTGGTTCTAATCCCACCTTTTAGTGTAAATGGAAAAGCTTCTGACATTGGACTGAATTAAAAAAGAAAAAAAGAGAAGTCTTGTCTAGAAATGCCCTGTACAAACCTATATGAAACTTCAACATTGTTGCAGCTTGAGCATTTCACGTGAGAGTGGGAGTGTGCAAGTGTCAGGAGCAGGGTCCCTGCAGCACCGCGGGAGCCCGGCAGCCGGTGAGGGCAGGCTGCTTTAGTTCACAGATCTGCTCACAGGTTATATTTAAGGGCTCTGCCCAACGTGAGAGGATGTCCTTAGTTTGAGCACTTGAGATGTTCTTCTGCGGGCAGTGGCATTATGTGTGTAAAAGACTTCAAGTGGAAAGATACAAATTAAGGTACAGTATAAAGTAAGTTATTTGATGTCAGCTTTGCAATTTTATTTTCTTATGCAGATGGCATTTCTTTTATGGTAGATTTTACATCAGTGGTAAGGCTCACCCCGTTTCTGGGGTGCTGGATACCTCAGTTCAAAATGGCAATGTCTGGCCTGAGCATTTCTCATGTTTTAGCCTATTAATAGTCACATGATATTCTGAATTTTACATGTGAATGATATAATTGGACTGCCAGAGGAACCCCATGTACCAGGGGATGGTTAAACAAGTACCTTCCTGCTATGCTTGTGGTGAGGCATAAACTTCTTACTGGTTCCTCATGACCTTTTTCTTGTTGTTGTCATCTAATCTGAATGTAACTGAATTGACAGCGTGGGGCTTTTCTAGACAAGTTCTGTGGTTACTCCTGCTGCACAGCAAGGCAAGCAGACCAGTCCTGGAGGAGGTGGATGTAGGTTGTCACTACACTGATCAACAGTTACTGTAACAGATAAACTATACTCTGGCTGCTACCGTTTGTAGAGTACTGCAAATCAAGTATGCCATGTTTATTTTAACTGCTTTTAATTTTATATAGTGGCAATACAGCATAAAATACAAAACCTAAAACCAAAATTAACTTTCAAAAAGGTGTTTTAAAGCCATTTAAAAGAACTCAAGGATTGAATGGCCTGTCAGTAAGACTGATGGCAGAGCGTTTTGGAAGGACATTGTGTACATATTAACACAATTTCAAGTTCCACCCCAGAAAACACCCTCCTACATTCCAGTTATGAACAGCAAAGCTTCATCTTGAGTAACCTTGTCATTCTGCTGTCTTTATAAAGTAGTGCTGCTTTTGTCTTTTCCTAGAAAACAGAAGCTCCCAGAGGCAATTGTACTTGGCCCAGGAGCCAGGATCAGCTTAGAGCAACTAGATATCCAGGCTCAGCTTTTTCTACTCTCATCTGTGGTCAGAGTAAAGCTTGGCTTCATATCCATGTGTAGCTGAACTGTAACTCTCAGTTCCCAAGCAGCTTTTTTGCATTTTTAGCTTGAGCCTTTTGTACATCTGTGGCTGGAGCCGTGAGCTCAGGTGGGGTTGGTGCAGGTCTGGCAGCAGAGAACAGCTATAGAAGGCCCCAGAGGGCTTCCCCTGGAAGCAGGTTATGTGCAACAGCTTATCCCATGTCGTCCCTGCGAACAGGACCATGAGGGTGTCTGCAGGCCCCAGCTGCCAGAAACTTACCCAGGGACCCAGGACAGCTGGGGAGAAAGGTGTCCACGAGCATCTCTTAGAGCAGCAGAGGTGAGCAATATACTTTTGGCAACTTGTACCCCACAGTACTTTGTACCTTTGCTTTCTTGTCTACACTGCTTCTACTCTAATTAACATATATTCTGCTACTATTTTACTCTGCTGCTACCTACTGGTTATTTCAAATTCACTGGACTACCTGTTCACAGACGCTCGCATAGCATAATTTATTCACTTGTCCTGCACTCTTTATAATGGCCACAGGATGATATAAGCAGGTTTTACTCTCTTACCCTTGCAAGATCATTTGAAACAAACATAAAACCCTGCACAAAAACGTGCTACTACTTAAAATGTGGCTGACCTCTGCAGCAGATTCAAGTTTTTACTTTGCTTCACTAAGAAGCAGAGTGCCTCCAGGTTTTCTTTGGGCTAAAATTTTGCTAAAGTTAGTTTAAAACTTCAACATGAACATTTCAGTATCAAATTACATTGTAGTGAAAGTTACAGGTAGAGCTCACATAACTGATGTTAAGGGTGTATCACCATCAACATTAACGTGCACATAGATTTTTAAGATGGTCAGTTATGCACAAAGAATGCTGTATATATAACTTAGTGTTAATAAACTAAACCCACCACAAGTCTGAGTGGAAAGCCAGGCCTGAATGCAAAATTAATACCTGAGCATAATGGTCCAATTTATTCCCCCTGACAAATCACATACAAACATGTTTAGTGCCTCACTTCTACTTCACATGAGGTCTTTCTGTGCTGTAAGAAAGAGACCACTCAGTACTAGTGGTATTTGCAACATAAAGTATTCCAGAGAAAACAGCTCAACAGTCTTTTGCATAGTGATCTTAATTCACTAGGATTTTTCAATTAAAGTCTTCATTTTTCCTGTGGACTTCAGCATGTGCGGCCCAAACTGAAAAGGAAACCAGAAACACATTCAGATGGCTTTCAAAAGACACCTTGATGAACTACTATCCATGCAAGCTGTAAGTAAAAGCAGGATTTAGGCAGAGCCAATTTCCTCCGTTAACCTGCTTCTCTGCACATGGATTTCACAAAGTAAAGGCAAACACATCAGCAATCTGCTGAAATCTCAGATGAGGCAGCTGGAGCAGCTCTGACTAGAGACAGCTTGCTCTGCCACAGCAAGATAAGAAGAGAGATGCAGTTACCTTTACAAGCTGACGAACAACTGCTCTAGCATCAGTTTAACAGTATTTCTGTTCTTACTCAACTCTGCCTTTTTGTGCAAGTCCTTTTCAAAACAATCACACAAAGAGACACAAGTTTGATCTAACAAAGAAGGTACATACTGGTATGTATACAACTGATGGACAGATTTTATTAGCTCATTACAGATCAACATTCTATCATTTCACAGAAACCTTCACTTTTTTTAGCTCTTGAGGACTTGATCCTTAATCTCAAGAGGTGGACTGTAAATTTTGAAACTAGAAAGTCATGAAAAACCTCTGTATGAACAAAACATTGCCAACTCATGTTCTTTTCCTTAAAGCCCCAGAGACGGGGGGGAAGTGATTAATTCTTGGGAAATATTTAGCCTTTTAGTTGTGAAGAACAGCTTGAACATTACAGAAATATACCTTTAAAGGCCAAAACCTGAAGGCAAGTACATCAACATCAATTAGCTGAGGTACTTGAAAGTCCTGCAATTTATGGCTTGGGAATGTTAATTTCCTTAAAACTTAATACAGAGCAGAGCCACCTTTTGGAGTTTTATCTGCATTTTTTTCAAACATTTAAAGGGGAAAAAAACCCTCTTTTTTCCAGTTCCACACCACAAGTCTCCAAGGATTGCTTGTATATATTACTTATCAGCTATATACCAGCTTGTTCTTAAAGTAAGTGTACATTGCTAGAAACTTGTATCTTCGAACATTCACTACTTAAAAACCTCTTAAATTTCAAATCAATCTGAAATAGAAGCCATTAACTTGTACCATGATGTGGATTTTAAATACAATTTCATTTTAACATTCTCACACTAAGAAACTGCTTTTATTTACTTGGCATTTCCAATTATTAGAAGAAACTGCCTGTACAGAGATCTTGCACGCATTCTGAACAATTTGCTTTCTGCATTCCTAGCAATGGTGATGTGTTCCAGGATCTTCCTTTGAGCTTTCACCTGCACTGTCTGAATGGTTAAGGCTGGTAGTAACAGGCAAACCCAGTTCATGTATGATTATAGTATGAGCCCTTAGCAATGGAGTTCTCAGAATTATCACATGCTTGTGCCAACAGAAAACACTTCTGTTTAAAAAAAAAAAAAAAAAAAGACAAAACTGTAACAGGGCCTTTTAAACCTAGGGCCAAGACAGTACACAATCCTAAGAGCTGATACGAAAAACATAGGATTGCAACAGTATATCCTGGCATATATCAGGTTTTGTGGATAGGGATGGTAACTTGTAGGTATCTGCATATGTTGGCAGAAATACGTACATTTGTTTTCACAACTATAATTTAGTTCAAGCATGTGTTCAGAATCACAATACTCACCAGCACTACCTCAGTCTGTGTCTTTGTTTCAGTCTTTGGAATCACTTTTTCTGTTTCACAATGGCTGTCATTCTGGTATCGATGAGCAAATTTCTTTTTGAGAGCTTCTGCTATTAGTGCTGCAGGATCTGCAGGGTCAGCCACCTTAGGTTTTGTACCTTCTGAGGATCTAGAAAAGAACATGAGAAGCATTAACACAGTCCAAAACTTAAAACAGTTGTGAATGCTTTTGCAGTCCATTTGTCAGATGTTACATCAGTAGCTGTCTCACCTTGAGATAGTTCCAAGTCATAAAAAAAGAATCATTAATTCAGATGTTAGCACATTAATACTTATTTACATTTATTACCTTTTCACTGAGCGCAGTTTCACATTGTTCATGTCTTTGAGGATTTCTAGCATGTTTGGTACTTCAGACTTCTTTGGCCCATATTCTCTCACGCTCTGGCCAGAGTTCGTTTTTTTGTTTTTCCTTTCTTTAATGAGATCAATTGCAGACTTGCTCTGCTGCAGACCTGAGGGAGGGGGTGGTGGCAGAGGAGGAGGTGGCGGCGGTGGAGGTGCAGCAGGGACAGCAGCTGAAGCAACTGGACTTGACCCAACTGCAAATGAAACATGTGTTACACATCAGTATTTTTCACTTTTAACTCCCCTTTACATCTCACAAATCCTCTGGTAAGAACATCATTGTAGTAACTTCAATTGCCTCCCCTCTGCACCTTTAGATTGTCACATGACTTCTTCATTCCTAAACCACCTAAGCAGACTCAGCTGAAAAGCCACATATCCTTCCTGAAGAGTGAGAAACATCCTTTGAATTTCCAGGTCAAGTTTCTAGGTGTATTCATGTCTACTGCAATGGGATGGATGTCACAACATCACAGAATATTCTGAGTTGGAAGGGGCTCACAAGGATCATCGAGTCCAACTCAAGGGCCCATATGGAGATCAAACTCACAATCCTGGCATTATTAGCACTGCGCTCTAACTAGCTGAGCTCAGACCTGGCTCATGTTCCGCTCCTACTGTTACCAGTATTTCACTTTCTTCTGAGAGACAGGTACTGAGCTGGGGGTCACAATCTACCAAATGTGAGCAATGTTTCTTTATACCTATCACAAATAAGAAATTACCATACAAGATTTTAAAATGTAAATTTCAGAGCTCAAACAGCACCTTAGTTGAAGTTTATTCCAGCTCTCAGAGGTTAAGGATTTTTAGGCCAGATAATCATCTGTCTGAAGATTGAGATTCTCAAAATAATCTTCATTTCAAGTTTCCTGTACGCTTTAGGTAAAAACTGGTTTTATAAATGTAATAGCAGTAATAACCTGACAAATAAATGAAGAAACCTCTGCTCAAATGCACTTTTAAGCAAATCAGAAAAAACAGATCAAATCAGAGCTTTGAAGTTTGGGTTATAAAGTGTGTAAAGATAAGTATATAGATAACACAGAGGAGTCTAATTGTTTATATGTTGGCAAACACACAGTGTCATTACCACGTTCTACCAGAAGAGGGAGGTAAAGATGATAAATAAAAATATAACTTCCCTAATAGGATTATTTTACACACCCCTGATCCCCCAACATAATTAAAATTTAAGAGTGAAATTATGTGGTCCCTAAAACTATTTCATAGTTTTAAATATCAGCAGGTCAGAAAAAAGAAAGGAACTGCTATGAGTTCAAAGACAAAAGCTAAACAAGAGCATCTGAAGAACATGATTTCATACACAAACACGGGCAAAACTGTTCTTGCTAAGTGACCTTAGGAAGGAGTTAAAACCAAATGCCTGGGATCTGCAGTCGACAAGGGCCATGTCCCACTAATCTTTGAAGACCTAAAACTGAAAGGCAGTCAGAGATGAGGGAAAGAGGAGAAAGAAATTCAGGAAAAGAATTATTCCGTTTACTGCCAGAAACAGTGTACCACTTCTGGTTCCATATGGACAATGTGTCTGATCTCAGAGATGATTCCAGTGAACAATCACCTTTATGTTTCTTGCTATGTACACTACATATTCGAAAAGTATAAATAGCATCTTGTATGAATACTTAAGGATATCCGAGAGCCTATTTTGTTACTGGATGGAAAGACTTCAGTTCCAGTAATTAAGTTACATTCTTTTCGTTTGGTTTAAGCCATCATGTTTATCATGAGCTTTGCTCTGAAAGCTGTTTGATACTTCTTCTCTCATTCACAGATTCAGAACTCTGGCAGACTTACACACTGACATGAGGACATTTGGAATACTAGAAAGTACAGAAAATCTGTTGGGCCGCTTGTCTTCAAGAACTATTCTGTACCCTTTGCTTAGTGTGTCATGTCTGTCTACCAAACTAACAAAAACAACATGGAGAAGTGCTCAGTGTTGCAGTATCTCACAAAAATCAATTAGCACAGTATTAATTATAAAAGGCACAAATCCATTAGCTAATTTTCACTAAGAGTTCAGCAAATTTAATACCTGATGTCAAGTTCTGCTGTTCTTGCAAGGTTACAATTTTGGCTATTTGTGCTCTTAAAGTGGCCAGTTCATTCTCTAGAGCACTGATCTTCTGCAGTGCTTCTTCATTTGCCAGCACTGTGCTCCTGGGCACTGGTTCTTCTTCTGGCAGGTTTGGTAAGGACATTTGTCTGTGTGGGGACCTCCCAGAATGATGTAGTTCACCTGAAAGAGGCCGGGCTGTTTGTGACCAAACTTCTGATCTGTAACAAAAATATCACAAGCTATTTTAAAGGCTTTGTAAATAGATAAAAGCTAAAGCAACATTACTACAGGAATACAAGTTGAAGACCTGACTTCAAAAATGTCTTTACACAAATCATTTTCACAAAGACGTTATATTTAAAGTAAGAGCTTCACATCCTTTCTGTTTGCATCACTAGCTGTATTTCTTCTCTTCCCCAGGACAGCTTTTTGTAGAATCCTTCATTTCAGAAGAAAAAAAGAAACCCACTTCCCCTCACCCCAAATCTATTTCTCTACCTCATACCTGTTAAGATTTATTTTTTTGCTCCAAAATGCTATTATTTTTCCCCCATGCGCTGCAGTCACTTGTTGATTCCTTTGAAGTAGGAAGAGTTTATTAGTTTCTCAGAGTCTTTTTTATACTTTTTTGACTTCTGAAGGGACAATCACCAATTCTAGCAGTGTTGGAAATACGGAGTACACGAAACAGCTTAGTGATGCCGAGGCTGCTTATCAGTAGATGGGAAAGGGTCATATATCTAGTTTTCTAACACAGTAACTAGAATGATATAGAAAAAAACTTCATACACTTTTAAAGCGTCCATGACTTTCCCTCACCTTCACACAGGAAAATGCAACTCTGCTGCTTTTCTTTATTACCCACCAAAGCTCAAGCCATGTTTAACACTGAGGCATTGAACTTTTGCTCAGATATGTCAAGTAAGCCCTTACAAAGAGACCACATTTTTAAATAACCTGATCACAGAGATGTCCCTGCTTATTGCAGAGTGCTTGGACTAGATGGCTTTTAAAGGCCAATACAAACTATTCATGATTCTGTAAGTAGAATTGATAAAGATTGATGACAAGAGATTATCATAAACATTAAAACTATGACCACATTACTTAGCTACTCAATGCGTCTTGACTTCAATCCCAAAACAACTTAGGCATATCAAGATTCCATTGTTTATTCAAACATGGGAGTAAGAACAGGGTCTGGTGATAGGACTTTTTGAAATGTATAGAGAGGCTTCAGATTAATACAGCCCAAGTGCTCCATCACTCTGGACCCATGACTTAAGCTACTGCGGCTGCTCATCTTGTTAAATCTGCAGTTGTGCTAGACCTGAAGCAAGAGCCAAGATTTAAGGCTAGAATGAGTTCTGTGCTCTGACCACCTCAAACCAGGATTAGACACAGATTTGAGTCTTCCACAACACTGACAGAAGACATCAGCACAACTTGAAGAAATTTGATGAAGGAGAATTGAATATTATTAAGAATGATAAAATTTAGGTGTTGTTATCTAGATAGGAAAAGAGCAACTAAAGCTGAGAACAGGATACTTCCTACAGCGGCTGCTCTCCCTACCTAAGGTGGAAGGAGCCAGTGGTCACCTCACTCTTTAAAACCCGCCTTCTAGAAATTCTTTAAAGGAGCAGAATAGCTCAAAACCAAAGGGTATTTTCTGCTCAGAGCAGTAATAGTGTTTTAAGGAAATGTCTTGATTGGAATCTAACACTGTGGAAAAATATTATGCCTGAGTTGTCATTACTGCTCTGACTAGGGGTAAGGGAAAAATGATTTGTCATAGTTGCTTCCTCTGTGAGACTGCATTCACAGAAAAAAAACTATGTCTGCAAGACTGTTTACTGAATTATACAGTGCATAAATATTTAACAGTAACAGCTACATGATCTTGTCGAAACAGAGAATTTCAAAAGCCTGGAAAACACCTAATAATGCATACTAGCTCCACTACTAATACTGTGTGCAGACATAATAAACAGTGCACATTGAAATACTCATATTTGCTAAGTAATTCACTTACCATGCTCCATGCTTTCATTATATGCTGTTTGCCTTAAGGTCACTATATATCTGCAGGATTATTTTAGTCCCATCCCACATCCATCTGTCCTCCTTCCCCCTTTCCCATGCAGACGTTTCAGCAAATATGCAAGTCCTACATCTTTTGTAATAGGTTCTTTGAAGCACCAAAGAGCTATTCTCCCTGTTGTCTCCATTAAACATAATAGCTTTACAGTCCAATCCTTAAACAAAATGTTTCTGTGCAAACAAAAGTAGTATTGGACAGTTAATTTCCATCATATCAAATAGACTTCACAAACAGTGTTTCCCAAACAAGTGTTGATTTCTGTGACTCCCTTCTGAGTTTGTGAAATTAATGTGGCAGAGCCAGAATGTTTGTTATGCAAAGCTTCACTGTAGCAAGTTGCGTTGGAGGGCATCTAAGTCATTACTAACCTATTTCATGCTTTCAAATTAAGAAGAGTATCCTCCAGTAATCTCTGAAGCCAACAATCTGTGCCCTTCTCTGGAAGGTTAGTTTATTTAAAACAAAATACTCCTCTGCACTACAGAATTGTACCTTTGTTCCTGGCTAGTCTGAGCAGCAGTTTGATTAGGATGGAACAGAGAACTTTAGCCCTTCAGCCAACCTGTCTCATGCAATGACAGTGGTGTGTAGAACCCTTGGTCCAACACAACAGTACCAATGCCTTCATTCTGGACACAGGTGCTCACATGCTTCCCTGCCAGTTTTCATTATGAAGATTAAAGATGAAACATCAACCACAATTTTTCAACTGTGCTTAACAGACTGCAGAGCCTTAACCACAAAGGTGAAAGACAACATGCTAATTACTGGACTGTCAGAGTGACCATTGCTGCTAATGAGGGAGCTGTGCAGTACTGCCCCATATTAATGAGTATCTCAGGAGACCTGGAGAATCAGTGCTAGCAATTATCATACCACAGCAGACATTTTGTGGGGACAAGGTTGCTTGAAGCTATTGCATGGAACTCTTGGCAATAAATAAACCTCACATTCTCCCTTGTACAAAGCCAAACTCTTCAAACCAGTCCTTTCACAGTCCTGTTAGTCTAACCTCTACTACTTCTTTTCAAGACCCTACCTCTGGCTCTTCCCTTTCTCTTCTCCCATCATTCAAGGGCTCTCTGTTAATTGCAATGCACAGCAGATTCTCACTGGAGAGAAGTGAGGTTTCTTCCTCTCTGTTCATAGATTTGAGAAACATACCTGAGCCTTGTAGAGACCTCTCCTTCTTCTTCAGCAACCCATCCCACATCTGCAAAGGAGGCCACTGCATCTTCTCTAAGTTGAGCAGGATGATTTCCTTCCGTGACATGAGAAATAAGCTAAATTTGAAAGACAAGACTGAATGCCTTAGAGTCCATATTCCCAGCCCATGTGACAATTATTTTACCTAATACTTCTGCTAAGGCTACATGTAACTATTAACACATACATGTAACATTAACACAAACACATCTGTAGCCTTAGCACACTTATTTCTGATCTGGGCTTGGTCCAGAACTGTTTCATTGACTTTAAACTATTCAATCTACTCTGCTGAACACTTTACAGAGGTTCATGTCTAACTACATGTACATGACGCTACTGAACACTAAATATCCAAGGCAAATTGTTACCGTAAAGACAAACAAATATCAGCATTCTCACCCAGTTTGCTATATTAATGTAAATAGTATCTTTTTAAATTATATTCATGACCAGTTGTTAAAAAAGACATTAAAGCTACCAATACTTAAGTCTTTTGGTCTGATTTAGTATTATTTTGAAAGCAAAATTATGTTGAAGTTTCCCTTTCCCTACAAATTCCAGAATTTCTGTACAAGAAGTATGTACATTGCACAGGAAAAGCAAACAAATGAACAGACCCCAAAACCAGGCAAAAAGCCGTTTCTACTAGCTCAGTAATCAGAAAGACCTTGTGTGAGAGGTAGGATGCAATCATAACATTACACACTATTTGCTAACAATCCTATTTACAACACGCCAAACAAACTGACCATTTTCCAGCATGGTTCTGGCCATCAGCTTTACAGCTGTTTGAAGTCAAAGGTGAACAAGGCTCCAGAAACTGGAACCTTTCTTAGACTTCCAGCTAAGTGACCTGTATCAAAATTTGCAAAATTGTTTGGACCATCAATACCTGCTTCATAGCCACAACTCAACAAAATGGTTTCCAATCTACTTTGAAGTTCTGCTTCCCCAGGTTACTCAAGGGCATGTGTACACAGTCACTGGACTCCTGAGCAGCCTGGGCTCAATATCTCCACAGATAAAAGCTACTGAACCAATTTTCAGTAATTTCTTCTGCTCAGTCTGTCACCTTGAATTACCTATCTCCAATGCAACATTTTGCTTGTATTACCTAGGATCACAGAATCGTTAAGTTTGAAAAAGCCCTCTAAAATCAATGATTCCAAGTGTTAACCCAACACTACACACAAATCCACAGGGCAAATCTGCATGAGTCGTTGCAGCTATTCAAGTCTGTCTGTGGCTGACAGTGGCCAACAGCTGGGAATACTGACAAAGGTGGTGGTGGTAGGTACCAGTCTGTGAAGACAGCTTGGATCCTGCCTGTTAGCACTTAGGTCACTTTTCAAGGGAAATTCTCTCAGTAAGGGCAAACTACTATGCAGCAGCAACTATAAAATGTTGGCATTAATCTGAATTTGTAGCAGATCTACCAAATTTCAAAGCAAATCCTCTCTGTAGGAGCAAACTATTATGTAGCAGCAACTATAAAATGCTGGCATTAATCTGAATTTGTAGCAGACCTATCACAGTAGGACTGCAGTCTAGATGAGGTGAAACCAATTCTGAGAACATCCATATGTATTTTAGTTGCAGCCTTTGATACACAAGTCCCAGAAAGAAAGAAGTTGTGGACCTGGGGCTGTTTTTTCCCCAGAAGTTGTTATAAACAGCTTTAGAAATTGAGATTAGTCATCTTCACCTCACATTCTCATCACTTGTATGTGAGCCTTTATCACAGCTCCCAGGAGTGTGTATTGGCATCATCAGATCATTTGGAAACAACAGGGTTTTTTCCAGGTAGCATAAGCACAGATGGTAATACGTTTATCACATTAACAGTTGTGCCTAATACCATTACAGTCCGCCTCTCTTTAAAACAGTCTAGAGAATACTATATTGCATGTTAGGATTTTTGATGTTTGAGGTTCCCCTGGCTTTTTTCTTTTTAAAAATCAATTGAAATTTTCATGACTGCAGCGTCTGTATTAATGTTAATTGCATTTTAAAAAATCTGTAATATATGAGCCACTTCTTGCAGGTGATACATATTTTCCTGACAGTAATGGCTACATGAGGAACTATTACCATTAAAAGATTGAAGCCAAATTTAAATAAAGGCACTGCACATACTTGAATCAAACCTAATTTTATAAATCAACAGTAAGGAAATACATTTACCACTGCCAGATTTCCTGCATTGTGAGATAAATAACTTCTAATCCAACATTTAGGAGCAACCCTTCTGTTATAGTATGATACAATTTTCTTCTTACTATTTTATTCGTATTTATATGTAAGCAGAATCTGCTTGTTACCCTGTATTTCTTTTCTCTATCCCTAAAACCAACAAAGCCTTCCACAAAGTGGATTTTGAATGTCAGTAAATGCAAGATTTTTACTTTAATTTAAAGGCTTAAAGCCAACGTTTGTCTATTAAAAACCTTCACCTGCCTGTATGCAACTCTCTGACTACCCTATTCCTTCAGTCAACTCTAGCTGAAGAAAACTGACAACTGCTCTGCCAGCACCTGAAATGAAGAAGAGAGCGCTGAAAAAAGACCCAGTTGTACTGGATAGCAGGAACTGAAAGAAGCAGTGAAGTAGCCTGCTTTTTTTTTCCTCTACAAAATACGTAGTTGCTTCCCCCACCTCCTCCCTGCACAGGGTTTTTTGCGGACTTTAGTGTGCTCACACACTGCACACACACATGCCTGGGGGTTTCAGACGCATCACCGTACTCCTTTGGCTGCCACAGAATCATGGAATACCTTGAGTTGGAAGGGATGTATAAAGAATCATCGAGTCCAACTCTCAGAGAAAGAGTCAGGCCTGCCAGTGTTTCTGCCTGGTTGTGAACTGGGGACCTTTCACGTGTTAGGCAAACGTGATAACCACTACACTACAGAAACTCTGCTTGGGAATATCTCAGGGCAGGATCCCTACTTTTTGTTTGCTCCAGAAAGTACAAAGTAGAACAAACATTTTTATACTTTTAAGGACAGAATAAACCCCTCTAGTTTCAAATTACTAATACAGTTACATATTAAACATTTGGAAATACTTCTTCAAGTACAACAAACTTCCTACAATTTTTCAAATTAGCCCAGTAAATTCAGATGTTTGCTACATGCACACCAATTCCTTAAGACTCTTTACTGAGTTCTTAGGTATCGATCAGACAGACAGGTGAAGCATGGGACTAAAACAGAGATGCTGTAGCTGAAGGATAAGGATACTATCTTGAGAGACACTCTTGTAGATTTTGTTGAACCTACCACCTAGGCTACACTGGTAAGTTTACTTTTCCTAAACACTACAGAAAAACCTAAAAAAAATAACATACAAAAGAACTATATGAATAATTTTAATTTCTTCATGCCATATAGAATACCTAAGGTAAGCTCTGCCACCTTACTGAGTACAAAAGCAGCATTTAGCAGTTAATTTGAATGTTGACTATGGCACGATTCACAGAAACAGAACAGTCAGCAGATCTCAAACATCAAAATGTTAAAGTACTACTCTTTTTTTTTTCCAGACTAGTTGAATAAATGCACACTACAAGATAAGTATGAACATTACAGATATTTGTTCAATATCTCTCATCCATTTATCATAAAGAAATTGAAGATCTGTGGAAAGTTTGCTGCTCTGGGGTTAGAAACACTGATTTACATACATGCAACCTCAGATGAGGCAAGTAAGATTTGGTTTGTTTTTTTTAAATGAAGTGACTTACAGCAAGGTTCAGTGCATGGTCCTTTCATAATATAGCTAAAGCTGGCAAGAGAGAAAGAGGAAAAGACAGCTATAGGAAAGTGTCAGTTGCAACAGCACGAAAACATCGAGATCAGTACTGAACTTAACTATAGAATCTTAATACTGAGATAAAGACACAAAAAAACAGATGTTAGCATGACAGTTACATGTTCAACAGTTTATATATTAAAACAAAGTCTTCATAAACCATATAATTTTTAATGTGTTTCAAGGCTCAAATTTTGAGATTCCTCTTTCTAATTAAATCAACTCTGGCAACTGTACTTCTGTTTTTAGGATGCTTTCATCTAATAGAAGGTGAATGTTTATACTTGGTATGCATGCAGAGTTAACTGTCTTTTTAAAAGGTAAAAAAGACAAATACAATATTTATTTTATCAAAATTCAGACCAAAACATATATATGTATGTATTTACTTATACACTAAAAATATTCAGAAACAGATTCCCCAGATACATCTTACTGTTCTTTGCAAGAAATAAACCAGAAATGTCTTCTTTTATCTGCCATATTAAGAGAAGGTAGTATTTGGCTAATTATCTGCAAATGAGCATCATCTTCCCTTGTATGGCCTTTACAGTACAGAAAATTGGACACCTTATTGGAGGACTTCATTTCCTTTCAAATCTGGGGCACAGCGAACCCTATTACTGGCAAAACCACTACTAATTATGTGCTCAAAAGTTTAAGTCTAGCATGCCATTTGTTGTCCGTCTCATCTGCACAAATTCTTGCCCTCTTTTATTTTTTAAGTTTTACCAAGCCACTAGAAATGGGAGATGGCTGTCCCCCCCCCAGTTTCTCAATGTAATTATTTAAGAGAGGCAAAATGTTAGCATGGCTTTTACTATGACACCAACAAGGCTTCTATGGTAATCTAAACTATCAGGCTTTGCTACTACAATTTCAAGTCTAAATACTGTTCATACATTTCATTTAGGATAAAGAAATTAATTTAAACACTGAAAAATTTAGGTGTGTGGAAATTACCTTATCTTACTGTGGTAGATGATTCCCTCTATTCATCTTTATGCTCCCGGCCCTTGCTCAGCCCACAAAACATTCCTCTCTCAGCTTGAGTTTCAAATACTAAATTTTTCCAATTCTATACCCACCCCCTTCTCCTAACACACACAGAGTTGAAAAGATTATGTGTAACAGCTTCCACTTTCCCATCTGTTCCTGAAAGACTCATTATAAAAAGCATGGCTTTTCATTTTCTTAAGCTTTTACCCTTGCTCTTTACCCTCCCCTGTCACCTACACAGCCTTGTATTTTAAAGAAAAGCAAAGAGAGTACTCAGGTTATCTTGTTACTAATTTTTTACTTTCTGATAAAGTTGTTCATTTCCCCAAATATTTTTAACACTGTTCATCTTTACATGCCTCTTAAGCCTAGCTTGTAAATACTGTTTTAAGAAATACGTTTAAGCATTTATTCTCTTTTATGAATATTTTTTTTTTATTTCAACTGAACTGGAAGCAAGAAGAACAGAAGTACGCTAATTCTCCCACCTCTAGTTTATCATACTCTGCTTTTATAAACCTTCCAGTCAGGAGCAAATCCCTTTATCAGTATAGTGAAACATATATTCTAAACTGTTGAGAACACCTACCTGAAACTGAACTCTTGGACACTGTATAAGAGAGAGGTTAGTACCAATTTTTCTTACAATACTTCGAGATGAACCATAAGGCTTGCTTGACCAAAGCACCTGGATGGGAAGAAAGAAGAAGCCAGCTGTTAGGGAATGGATTTTTGTATCATACTGTAATAGTTCTCCCTTATCCTTCAATACTATGCTCGCACTAAATGTATTTAGTTATTTCTTTCATGCTAGAATAGAATATAATGTATATACCCTGAAATCTGCATCAGTGAACTCCTTACATCCTGTACCTGAATCAACACAAGATTTGTTTGTATCATTACAATATAGCTATGGCTGCTTAAGGTCAAGACAGCCTTTGCATGAAGTTTAAATTCAAAACAATAAATCAGGTAACACAGAAGAATTCAAGAGTTGGAAGCATCTTCAAAACCATAATTTGTTGAGTTTCAAGAAAATAAAGAATCTACATCAGGTCAGACAGCTCTTTTTACGGAGTTTCAAGAAAAGACATTCAATCATTGAAAACTCCATAAAGTTATGTAATTCAACATTTCCCAAATTATATAATTTTTTTAAATTAAGAGCTGTTGTAAATAGGAATAGCATCTGCCAGTCTGGACAGAAATAACTGTCATCTATAATAAACATGAAAACGTAACAGTGACATTAAAGAGCAAAGGAAAGTAAAACAGGCTAAATAAAATGAAATTTTTGTAAGAAACTGTCCTAAAAAAACCCACCCAAACATTCCACTAGAGAAAACTGCCCACAGCACCTCAGCACACCTCGTTTCATCAAACTGTTTCTACTGCAATTTAGATTTCCTCCCTGTTGTTTCAAATTTTCTTTCTTTTGTTGTATTTAATGTTTGCTCTATTACTTACCATAGTTGCATGAAATGAAATAAAATGGGACTTCAATCCTAGGAGAATACTAAAAAATGAGCCAGAACAAAAGCAAAAAGCACCAGAGAGAAGCATGAAAGATTTCCGCACAGGGAAAGGCAACAAAAACAATGCAAATAATAAAAAGAATAATGAGAAGACTCTAACACAGGGTACGTTGCTAGTAAACAATTAGAACACTGTATGGTAATTAAAAAACTTGGCCAGTGTTTACTTATGGCTGTAAGTATGAATTTACCACTGAGGCATTTTAAAGGCTCATAGCTTCAAGCAAACTCAACATCCTGTTAGAAGGTTATCTGACAAAGAAAACTTAGATAAAATCCAGGCTATTAATACTGAAACAATCCTCATCTGGCACAGCAATATTGCCTGTATGGTAACTGTAGTGCAGCTGTGGGAGTTTCACAACACAAAGCTGAGCATTTTGATATACTAAGCAGAGATCACTACTCTTAGATGTTGAAGGTTCTATTAAAAAGAAAACTTTATAAATGGTATTTATCCCCAGTGTCTCAGAAACTTTACACAAACATTTTGCCTATTTCTAAACAAGTATCTTTCCTTCCTCTGGCTTTAAGAGAATGTAAAAATGTTGACAAAATAAATGTGCATTGCACATATGCTATGCTAGATCCTCACATCAGAGCTGCAAATTTGCCATGAATCCACTCAGATCTAATTTTTTCCATTCTATGAAACATACATTCCCTTGCTTAATACTCTGCTAAGTCTGAGCACAAATTTTTCAATGCAGAGTGTTGATTCTGCACTTTGGCTGCTCAAACGAAGACTTCACATTTTTGATTATCACATGACTGTTTGTGTCTGAGCACACAGCAGGTAGATCAGTAGCCTTCAAGAAAAAGTCACTGACAAACTGCCATGGTAATACAACCTCACTATTCACAACTGATTTGAAGCAGAACTGTTGGCGACAGACTCAAAGTGATGTGGCATTGGAAAAAAATTCTACCAGTCAAAGAAAGGCTTAATTAATAACAGCAATATTTCCACAACAGCAGGAGAGCCCAGACTACATGCTGCATTACAAGTGGCAAAACTTGTTTAGAGATTGCTCAGACCACAGACTGCACCCAGATAATCAAAAATATTTGGTGCCCACATGCCCTCAGGGCTCTTCAACAACAGTGGCTTGGCACACCAAAACTTTGAATGACTCAGTTTTGATAATTCAGGATATGCCAGGACAGTATTTTCAGCAAACTGCACACAAGTTGTGCCACAAGGTATGCAAATCAAGTCAGTGCATTGCTCAGCTGAGGTAATAAGTCTAAGCACTGCTCTAACCAAGTTCATACAGCTTCTTGTTGACTTGAAGCACTGGCAGAGGAAAATATTAGTCATACACTCTTATTGCATCAGTGTTTTGCTGCTGTCCAGAACAGCTGACATTTAGAAATGCAAGTCCAATATCACATGCTGGATATAAGTAGAGAATGGGGAGAAACAGATTAAAAACTCATTCTTCCTATTTAGGCTGAAATTGCTAGATTGTGAAGCAACACCTATTGTAATGCTACATATTCTTATACTTTGAATTTTCAAACTTACATAAAATTCTCAGATCAAAGTTCAAATAAAATCCTAAAATACAGATTCTTGTTGGCAACTTTAATTTATAATTTATCAACACTTTGCTCTTCATAGATTCCCTAGACTGATAAAAAGTTCTACCACAATAATACAGACTAAGTACTGCATACAGCTGTTAAGGGTTTCCCCATTATGAAAATACTAAAATATTTTAACAACTTACAGGGATTGCTGCACTGAGGCCAACACTTGTACTCAAAATAGCTTCCTATTATAGGTTCCTATTATAAAAGGTCCCAGTGACAAAGCAGTTGATGTGTAGCAGCTCCCTCTCTCTCTGCTAAGCATTCAAAGAAATCTCTATATACACTTTCCTCCAAGAGGAGAGCTATGTGTGCACATTCCTCTGTTCACCCAGTACAGAACACAGCCGTCTTGCTGTCATGTACTGTAACACTTTCAGAAGAGGTAAATATAGCACAATTATAATCATCTCAGTTTCACGGGCTTTTCATATCTCCAAGGTAAGAGCAAGCAATAAGATTATTTTTTTACCACTGAAAGTTCTCCTTCAGCTTCAAAACACACATGGAAGTCCAGCACAAAAAGCAGTGTTTACAAAGTAAACAGTTTGTTATTAGAGTTACAAGGAACTGCATAGTACTTCATGATTTTTCAGCAATGCAGGATCAGTATTGAGTATAAAGTGTTCTGCTACAACAGACAAGCACTAACTAATAATATATGTGAAGTGCTTTCTATACTTGATTTTCCAAAACCATAAAGGAAGTTTGAAACACTTACTGATTCCATCTTCAATCCAACTTGTTCAAAAGCCATCCTAATTAAGCGCTTAAGCCAGCAAATCATCTGGAATGGAAAAGGCCTTTCCAAACCTGGATTTAAGCCTTCCAAACCTACAGGGCTGCCAAGGTTCCATAGTAGTTCTGAAATGACACACATAATAATTTTACATGCATGCTTTGGGACCTGTACAGAAGTAAACCGCTACATGTGTTCCTAAAAAAACAAGTGAAACAAACAGTGAAAACAAGACATATTAGATAACGCCGATTCCTTGTACCACAAAGCAAAGGCATTCAGAAAGCATGTATTTACTTAATACAGGTAACAAAGACTTTTTAGTAGGGTCATTTTTATAGAATCATAAAATGGTTTGGGTTGGAAGGGACCATAAAAACCACCTAGTTCCAATTCCCATGCAGGGATGGCTTCTGCTAGACCAGGCTGCTCAAGGCCCCATCAAACCTGGCCTTCAACACTCCCAGGGATGAGGCATCCACAACTTCTCTGGACAACCTGTTCCAGTGTCTCAGCACCCTCACAGTGGTACATATCTACTCCAAACCTACCTTCTTTCACTTCAAAGCCGTTCCCCCTTGTCCTATCACTACATGCTCTTCTAAAAAGTCCCTCTCAAGCTCTCTTGTAGCCTGCTTTGGGTACTGGAAAGAAATCAAAGTCATTGTAAACCTAACATTTAAAAGGTTGGGGAAATGATTGCTTAGTTGAGATGGGACAGATGATTGTGTTAAACAACTCTAAGTGAGCATCAAGCCCTATGGAATGCCTGCTGGTGGAGATTAGCACTAAGATTCAAGTGCCATACTCATATCTAAAACTCATTTCTATGCAGGAACTGACTGCAGAGAGCTGATCACCTGTCTTGTTTCACATTCTATGACAGCTTTGTTGTTCCTTCATTTTTCCTACAACGGAGGAGAGAAAGGAAACATGGAAAAATGACTAATGCAAAAAAATGACAGGAAATACTGTAGATGTGGGACCTGAAAATATTCAAACAGTTGGACAGATTTCAAATTTTGTCTATTTATATACACTTCCATTCACTTAAATCAAGATGGTTTTATTGTTCCTTTAGTGAAAATAGTATAATTTTTCTTATAACTGTGTTCTACACCAGTCATAACTTGGACGCCACTGAGAAGTGTATGCCACCAATACCAGAAAAGGAAGCAACAGATTTAGGTTTACATTTGTTTTGTGTATCAGGCTGGAAACAGCACTCTCTTTAACAACGTTGAACAATGTATTTGTAGTATGACCAAGTGTTGCTGAAGCCATTCTATATACAGACAGTGATGTCTAAAGCAATATAGCAGCAAGGAACACCCGGTACTTGGGAAGTTTGAAAGTCAGGAAACGGAAAAGCTATGCTGTTTGAAAGTGCACACAAACCCTACAGTTAAGCCACCACTGTCTCCATTACAAATTTTTTTTCAACAGTTTACAGTTCCTTAGTAATAACCTACTTCTTGTGGAAACTTGGCACAAACAGTGCAATTCCGCAGTTATCTTTTTTTTAGACAGCCTTAAAAAAAAAAACCAAAAAGGTTGATATTAAGTTTCTCACCCCCTCAGATAATAAAATACATTTCCTAACAGGATTTTCTTTTGTTTCTGAATAAACTAGGATGAAACTACTAATCTACACCATGAAATTAGAATGGAAACTGCAATTGTTATAATAAAAAAAATAGGAAAGAATAATAGGCTACCTACCAAACAGCCATGAATAGAAACCACAGCCATTCATAATAAATAAATAAGTCATGGACTTCTTTAAGGAATGCTGGAGAAGCCTATTAGTGAAGCATTATCATCTACTTGATCTATTATTCTTTTAGGCATCTGTTACTCTTCCCTTAGACGACCTACCTTATGAACTGTATGGATCTTTGATCACATTACACCTGCTGTGTTCTTAAAACAGGGAGAATACAAGTCTTCTACATGCCCCACATTAGATTTGGCATCATCTTTGGCACTGTAGACAGGCAGTGACATAAAAGAGAGAGGAATGCTCCTTTAAAAGGGGAAACTTGTTCCAAAAGCCTGATACATGTGATACATTTCACCTCATTTCAAAGTCCAGACTTGTTGAACGTGCAGTGTGGAAATCAAAGGGAAGGAAAACAGAAGCTGTGTCAAGACATTAAAAGAAAAGAGGCAAAAAAAGGTAGAGTATTGCTGAGCAACTGCAAAGGCAAGGCTGGCTGAGAAAGGCAAGTGATAGGACTAAAAGGAATGACTGTATCCTGACACATTGCTCTTTCAACAGATAGCCAGGTCATTAGTTTAAAAATGCCATGACAAAGTCAGAGTCATGTGTTGTTTCAGGAAGTGAAGAAAAGGTATTATTTTGCTTCTGATCAGCTGAGAAGCCTGAGTCTTTAATAACAGAGGCAATTTGGACAGAAGTGAAAAGAGAGTGTTAGAACTTCCTCTCAGGTTTCCATGACTTTAAGAAATTTAAAAGCAAAGAGGTAAAGGAATGACACAAAAACTGGCAAAACAACCACTTAAAGGCACAAAACCAGATGTAGAAAAAGAAGTAGCACAATATGAGGATGACAGAATAGTATAAATATGAAATAGTACGATAAAAAAGGATAAGGTACAAAATAGGTTCCAGCTTACAGACATATAAGTCCTACAGATGTATTAGCAGTAAGAAACAAGATATACAGCCACAATGTAACAGGAAAGGAAAGAAAGCAATTAGAGATATGGATAGTCAGTATATTCAGCGTTTTCACATGAGGATGGCAGTAAAAAAGACAGACGTGTTAGAATCATTTACAGACAGCTCTGAAAAGTTATAAACATCCAGGAGCAGTATCTAGAGAATTTCACCTTGCAAAATTCAGAAACTAGCCAAAGTGATTTCTGAAATATTAGTGATTAATTTTAGAAATTTGTTCAATGAGATCCATAGACCCAGGGATAAAAGAAGGAGCATGATGATGCAAAGCACTGAAAATAGTCCGAAACACTTATCCTGACCTGAAACATTCCAGTGACCTGTTATAATTCCAGGTTCTGAGACTCTGATGACTGAGCACAAAAGGAGCTTCCATTCAACAAAGCAACTACTTCAGTAAAATGAATATTTAGTTCACTTTATAGTCACTGTTTCTTTCCTCTGTAGCCTAAATACTTCAAGTACCTAAGACTGGGGTCATCAACGCCTTGCTCTTGTGAACGACCTGACTGCTTGTGAAGCAGAAAGTGACTGAAATCAGCATGTAAGAATCCAGAGTACCACGCAGTTCCTGAATTAGTTTCCTTAGATTATGCCACTGAGGAAAACCACCATGTTTGAATAGCATCCAGCTAATCTGTTACGTAAAAGGAAAAGGCTTCTATGTATATCAGCCTGGTATTTTTATAAGATTATTAGTTTTACAGAATAATCCTAAGTAAATTTCCTACTCATTTCTTTCAGGCTATATTGCACTACAGCTTTCTTCACAAAACTCAGTTATTTCACAATTGGTTTATGTGCCAAGAACGAAGAGGGTTCATTCCGAAAGAAACTGCTAGACAAGAATGAAAGCATCTGCAAATTTTTCTCTCATGCTCTGTATACATGTCAGTTTCTGAAGCAGGAGTTAAATGTTTACTGCTTTCACTAATAATACCTCTTTTAAAAAGTGATCTTATCTTATCTTACTTAAAAAGTGATTTATCCTCTATTTTCTTGGTGTTATCCACACTGAAAACAGTGGTAGCTAATTCCCAAAAAATTTCCACAACTGAATTACTACAATAAAGAGCCCTGAGTGACAGTAATACTGCTAAAAAATTGGTCCTTCTACTCTGCCTCAGTAAAACTACTAAAAGGTAAGCATAGGCAAGATTACCAAGAGGTTCAAAGAACAACAGCACAAAGAATTGTTGTGCAAAGCACAAAGGGATTGGAATTTCACAGGTGGTTCATTTAAATGAAACCCAAAAATTAGCAATGCTGAAGAACTTTCTTTCTGATATGGAAACATGCAGGAATTCCTTGGTTTAGAAATTAGAAGGTCTACATTTCTGAGTAGCCTCCTTGAGCTCTCTTTTGCCCCTACTTTTCCCAACCACTTTTGCAGGTTTCATTCAATACTGGTCATATCAAATATCAAGTCTACAAAGCTGAGAGATAATACCACTTTTAAATTACAAAATGTTCATTAAATAAATATAAAGGTTCTGGAGTCTGTACACATAAGGCATAACATTCAGTAAACAAGAACAGGAACCCTTTGCTAGGCTTTCTGGTGAGTCCTACACATGAAAGATGAAAAGAAAGAGAAATCAGATGCAACTGCTTTCAAATTGGAATTCTTCTATATGTATTTTCCAATGTTGTATTTGTCCAAGTCCTTTTCAAAGCACGAGTTCTCACTCTTAAAAAGAAATACGATATTCATATTTTTCTTATGGAAGGAAATTTCTCTCATTCACTTAAGATCCACACAAAAATAAAAGAGAATGACTTAATGGGCTTGATGGAGCAGATCAGCTTTAACAATGAACGAACAAAAGCATGAAATCTGAAAAATGAAATACCTAGTCTCTAAATTGAAAGGATGTAACATAAAGAACTATAAAATTTTCAAAGAAGCATGGGTTCAAAGGAATACCAACAACAAAAAACCAAATGCAGATAGACCAGGCTCCTTCTTAATTTCAACAAGAACTAAGGCAAGCATATCTCCTCAGTCTTTCAGACTGATACACGAACCAAGCTCATCTAATGAAATTACAACCTTAAGGAAACATACTAAAAAAGTAATAAAGAAAATAAAGCCAACAAAACATTATTACAGCAAGAGCCAAACAGGCAGCAAGAATCTGCTGCTGAGGGACCAGACCCTCTCCCAGATTGACACAGACCAGTTATAAGTAATGTAAGCATCTATTTCTCACAAGTCATATAGCCAAAACCAGAGATCTATTTTTTGGTGTGGAAGCCACAAATAATGAAGCACCCCAAGACTTTCAGAAACATTTGTTTGGAAAGATATGCAGAATGATACATAAGTCAGTGAATACTGCAGAGACAATCACTGGCTTACCTAAACTACTACATGTGTGAAATCTAAAGCAGAAATTGAAAATGATACATACTTGCAACAGAAGCTGCTAAAACTTTCTTGAAAATATGGCCCAATCATATATTCCTGAAATGCAAAACTACACTCATCACATCTTAACCTATCTTGCCACCTAAGGACAGAGAAAAAAAATAAATCTGTGTTTCAGCACTAGTTTAATCAAAAACCTTTGCTCAGCAGAGATTATGCCTGCACAGGGCACTATGATACCATTGAGAGGTTACTGAAATCCTTCAACATAAACCATGTGGTATTACACCATACAGACACACGCCTACACTTCCCTGCCAGACAGACAGACCTCCCTGGTAATGGCTGTGAGCACCAGTCTTTCTGCTAAAGCTTTGAGAAACAACACCATGCAAATTTTATTAACAAAAGGGTGTGTTTGTCTGAAAAAGTATTTTAAATTCCCAATTTTTTCCCCCAGAAATGTCTCTTTGTAACAGTATCGAGTTCCTTCACAGAGCAATCATATTTTAGCTAGTGGCCCCCATGAGGCAAGTTATTTGGATTCAGTAACGACTATCTAGAACTTTTACAGATGATGGGCACATAACTCAGCTGCCTCCTTTTTTTCCTATAACCTAGGTAAAAACCAGTGGGGATGAGAAGACATAATTCCTTTCGATTTAGTCTTTTTAAGTCTTGCCTTCACAAGAGCTGCAGAGCACTAGGGCTGCCTGAGGAGAGCATGTAAAAAATGTCAATGAAGTCCTGCTGACGCTGTTAGGCAAAGATCAATGCACTACGGGCGATTTCAGTATTCAACTTCTACTCACACTCAATATTTGGGATTTCAACATCTTGTTAAACAAAAGGAAAACAAGCACCTAGCAAGTTACATATTTATGACCACTGCAGAAGAACCTGAACACGGCAGCAGTATCACTAAAGGTACACAAAGCAAGCAGTCTAAGTTTATAGAAAAGGGAAATAAAAGCACGAGACCCTTTAAAGCTCATTTTCTCTCTATGCGCCAACTTCGTACTTCAAAGCCTCTTTAAAAAAGCCTCCCTCAAACTTCTTTAGAATACCTTTTATTTACACTGTTTCTCGTGACCTGTCAGTCCTATCGCAGCAGTTCGCCTGCAGGCACGACAGCTTCGACCCCGGCACCCCGAGCCGCTCCCACGGCCCGGCACCTGCCCTGCCCAGGACGAGTCCCGGCCGCCAACACGCTTCCCGGCGGGGGTGGGACGGCCCTGCCCGGGGACAGCGGCCTGTACCTACCGCCAGCCGAGCAGCACCGCCGCCGCACCTACCTCCCACGCCCGCCCGCCCAGCCCGGGACCGGCTGCGCCAAGAGGGGCTTCCTAGGGGCAGAGGGACTTCCCAGGGGAAGAGGAGCCGCCAGGCCGAGCCGCCCCCGCCTCACGCTTACCCTTAGGCTCATCCCTCAGCCGCCGCCGCGCCCGCTGCTCGCGGGGCCGCCTCCCCGCAGCCAATCCGCGGCCAGTCCGGCACCGCCCCAGCCAATCGCGGCCGCGCTCGCGCCCGCGGGAGGCGGGACATGGCGCGCGCCGCGCCCGGTGGGGGGCAATACGCGGCAAGGGGCGGGGGGCAGCGCGCGGGATCACGTGATCGGAAACTCGCCAATGAGGGCGGGGCCTCGGGGCTAATGGGCACGGCAGGAGGTGTTTCTGGCGTTAGAAACGTCACCGAAAACTTTGCTCAGGCGTTTCAAAATAAGGTGCAAAGGTGATGAGTGGAGCAATGTGGAAACGGAAAGCCTTTGCAACTTGAGGGGTATCGGGGACCCAAACCTTCACAAACGATCGAGATGTTGGAGTAGATGCTGTCAGAGGGGTTTCCCTGTCTTAGCGATTCCTTGGTTCTATATTAAAACGCTACCCGTTTCGGATTTCCCAACGGGGAGTAGGCACGGCGCCTCCGTGCAGCATCAGGTGTAGTTCACACTATAGCGTTTTACAGTACATGCTTTATTTGAGCAGTAAAATCGCCTTCTGGAGGTGACCGCCTATGGGGAAAAAAACCCCCAAAACTCAAGCGGTGCTGCGGGGCCGGCGGTCCCCGGGAGGGCGCGGACTGACAGCCCCGGACTGCAACTCCCGGCGTGCACCGCGGCCCCCCGGGGCTGAATCGCGCGTCGCGATTGGCGGAGCGCCGCTCAGGGTGACGGGCCAATGGCGCTGCGCGGTGTTGCTAGGTGCCGGGTCAAAGGGGGCCCGGTGGGTGGTGCGGCCGCTGCCGGCGCTGCTGTCGCTGCTCCTGCCCCGGCCCCGCCGCCGTCCCGGTGCTCCTACCGTCGCCTTTCCCGCCACTCTTCGCAGGCCACGCCGCCCCGCGGGACATGGGGGCGCGGGGCTGAGCTGCTCGCCCGCCCGGGGACGGCTTCTGTGACGGTAGGGCCCTGTCGGGGAGGGAAGGAGGCCCGGCCGCGGGCGGGCCGTGGGAGCGCGGCGGGACCGGCCCGGCCTCCCTCCCGGCGCCCCCGGAGCTCGCGTTGCCCGGGACGTTCGGGGCTGGGGCGCTGAGCCTGGCTGCAGGCGGGCCGTGGGCTCGGCCGCTCGGGGAGCGGGTGCGGGGCCTTGGAGCGGTCTGTGCGGTGCCGCCCCGGCCAGGGCACAGCGGCAGGGAGAGACACAGCTACAGGGCCTGGGCTGGGGTTTGGTCTCCGGGCTGCGGGGGGGGGAGACGGGCTAGCACCTGGCTCGCTGCTCCGTCAGGCTCCTAAATTCTCGATGACTTCTTCTAACGTTTAAAACCGCTTAATGTTTTTAATAAAAAAGCGCCGGCAAGAGTTGGGAGGGGAGAGGGTGGGTTTTCCTAAAATTGGTTGTTGCAGACCGTGGTGAGGCTCACTTAAGGTATCCTCGCAGTTGTGGCAGAGGAGGGGTGGAGAAGGGTCTGGGAGAACAAAAAATCACAGAGGGGTTTGAGTTGGAAGGGGCCTTAAAGATCGTCTTGTTCCAACTCCTCTGCCGTAAGCAGGGGCACCTTGCATCAGACTCAGAGCTCCGTCCCACCTGGCCTTGAACACTTTCAGGGATGGGGCATCCAAAACTTCTCTGGGCAATATGTTCCAGTGCCTCACCATCGTCACAACGAAGGATTTCTCCATACGTAATCTGAACCCACTCTCTGTTAGTTTGAAGTCATTCCTTCTTATCCTGTCACTACATGATCTTGTAAGAAGTCCCTCTCCAGCTTTCTTGTAAGTTCCCTTCAGATGAGTGTGGCATGATGAGATAGGAGGGGGTAAAATTCGGTTTAGGTTTTTTTTTTTCCTAGAAGACTAGTAAGAAAAAGGCAAAAGGTGATCAGGATGGAAAGAGCTGCGGGAATGATCTGGTGCTTAGGATGGAGAACTTGAAGTCAGAGACTTTGATTGGCATCAGCTCCACAACTGACTTAAGTTTTGAATAAGTGCCTTTGTGAACAGTGTGAAGTAATAATACTCAAAAGAATTGCTTTAGGTTTGTTTTGTTGGTGGTTTTGTTTGGTTTGTTTTATTTAGAGTTGTTTTCTTTGGAAATACAAACTTGTTTGTTGGTTATGCTACAGTATCTCCCAGTTGATCTTTCTTGGACTTGTGATAGTCAAGAAAAATAACCTGGAGGCTAATCATTGGCATGTACTTTTCACTTTAGCACTCTCTTTCCTAAAGGAAGAAGCAGTGAATTGGAGATTAACAGTATTTTTTTCTATGTGAAAATGTCAGAAATTATCATAATCCAAAAGCATGTTTATGACCTGTTGTTTTTGATGAGTGTGATAAATCTGTGTTGCTGAAAGGCTGATCTTTAGTGAGAAAAAAACTGTATAATGTTTGTACAGTAATAATTGGTTGGCAAATGATGTTAAGAAATGTTAAATTTCTAACATAATTTTGTTTTATTCAGGGGAAAATGAGATACTTAACAAATTAACAATACATATTTATTTACTTGTACTTTTGTGCCTTAAGAAAAGTTACTTGAATGAGCTGGTACTTGGCAACAACCAGGACCACAGTTTAGTTTCAGAGGCACATATCAGTCTGAAGAAACAAAGTAGTGTTTTGCATCAAGGTACAGTATTTTCTCTGAGTAAGCTTAGACTTTTGTTGCCTGCTAAGTAGTTATTATTAAACAACTCTGAAATCCCATACTCTCAAGCAAGCACGTGTCTCCTTTGAAATTGATCTGGTGGCTTGGACTTCAGCTGGAGCAAGGCGTGACCTGCTTGCTCTCCGTGTATTGAGAGTGAAAAGGAAGAAAAGAACCACCCAAACCCAGTCTCTAAAACCCTTTTTGCCTTTGAATCAGTATGGCATTACACTAGTTATTTTATATATATATATATATATATATATATATGCAGAATAGTGTTTACTTTCCTTGATGAAATGTTAATATTGTTCTGACTTTTCTGGTTGTTTTTTGTGTAAAATTTGATGATTGCCAAAGCTACTCCAAAAATACGTGTTTTGATTTTACACGTGTTTATACAGGAGAATGCTTACAGACTTCCCGGGTGCCTTGGGAGAAAACTATGGATTTCTTGGAAACATTTATCAGTAATGTAAAAAAAATACAAGCCCAAACATACTCCCATAGAGGCTGACTGGTCTGAAATTACATACAGGAAAAAAATAAAAATCTTATGAACCAAACATACCTGTTCTCTGCATAGGAAGTTTAGATTTCCAGTTTACAAATTTCAAGATCAGTTCCAACCATGTTTTATGAATTCTAGTCCTTGTTCTTTATATACTACTTTGCCTAGAACAAATCAATGTCTTTGTGCCTTTTCTTATCTGTGTTTTAATTGATGATTAATAATGTGGTAGTAGTAATGCAAATTTTTTTTCAGCAGGTGTATTTTGTATGCATGGTGTAGAAAAAATGAATTCTGCTATGAGTGAGGAGCCTGATGCACTGTCTGTAGTTAACCAGCTCCGAGATCTAGCAGCTGATCCCTTGAACAGACGGGCCATTGTTCAGGATCAGGGATGCCTTCCGGGTCTTATTCTGTTTTTGGACCATCCCAACCCTCCGGTTGTTCATTCAGCTTTACTTGTGAGTATTCTGGAGATAAATTTTATGTTGGTAGGGCATTTTAAAACTTTGTTAAAAAAGTTGTTTGAACAGTTTATAAAAAAACCTGTTTAAACAGTTTGTTTAAGCATGTTAAAAAGTAACACCTGATTTTATGTTGTGTTGATATTCATTATATGTGGGGTTTTTTTTAAAACACGTATTTCAGAATTTTTCTAGCAATGACACATTATTCCGGGTTTTTTTTTTTTTTAAGTTATTAATTTACTTCACGTTTTTTCCCTGATACAGCTATTCACTCTTTGTGTGGAGGGAGGTAAGGACCCTTAAACCTCTTTCTTAAGATGAAGTCATTTAGCTTGGTAAATAGGCATAGTGATCTGACATTTACAATGTTAAAAAACAAAAACTCCGAAATCATAGGGTAATTTAGGTTAGAAACAACCTCCAGAGGTGATTTAGTCCAATCCCATGCCCAAATTAAGTGCACTAAAATCACAGTTGAAGGCTGTGCCCACTTGATCTTGAACATCTGGAAGGATGGAGATTGCATAACATCTTTGGCACCCTGTTCTAGCATTTGACCACCCTCATGGTATTAAAAACAAACAAACCCCTCTCAAACCCAGAAGAACCAACCCAAAATCTATCAATATCTAATAGAAATTGTTCCAACTTTTGTTCACTTATTCCCATTTTAAATTACAAACATTGAAGTACAAGTTTCTTATCCCAAATCTGAATACTAACTTAAGTGTATTTCTTTGTTAAAAATGGGACAAATGAAAGTTAAAATTTAGTTATTTGAAAAATTGAATTAGAGTTGTAAGATTTTAAGTTGCTGAAATTTATGGTGCTTTTTTTCCCATTTTTATGTCATTGCTGAATTGTAAATAATGTGAACAAAAAGCTCTGACTCTTATATGCAAGTAAACATTATTCTTTATATTATTGAGACCTCACTGTACCATAACTGTTTATTTTTAATTTGGGTTGCTTCATAGTGGTTATTACTGGTTATGGTTATTTGGTTGTTAATGTGATTATAATGGTTATATGGTTAATATGGTTATTATTATGGTTGTTACTTTGCTGACTCTTTTCTACTCTTTGCTACTTTCTTCGGTTTGGGGAATAAGATCCCATAATCTGGGAAACCTGTTTCCTGCTAATTATTTTTTAGCTTAACCTTGTTGTAGCATTTGGCAGACTATAGTGTTCTTCCATAGCAGAACTGAGTTAAGTTTACTGTTCTTGGGAGTATGTTGCATTGGTTTTCTTTCCAGTGTAGTTTCCTTAGGTTGTGATCTTAAAAAAAGATCTTTTTTGGATGTCTCACTCTCTTTTCCCTTCCTTTGTTGCTTTGGGCTGTGTATTCTTGCAGCCTGCACAAGGTTAAGAAATCAGTGTGTAGTCATGTTACAAAAATTAACTCTACGTAAAACAGACTGGCTTTGTCAGTGTGTTCAGGACTAATCCAGTTTACAGTGTAGTTCCACGGCCCCAGAAAGTACTCAAGTTGTGTTGTAAGGATGTCTTACTGGGTGAGAATGGGAGACAGCTAGGTTACATTTAGAGTGAATTGACAGAGTGGATTAAGAGTGGATTTAGAGGAGACCCTCTCAGGACCCTGAGAAATGGGTCAGTTTACTGTGAAAACATGCTTTGGTCTGCTATTCAGACTCCTTGTGTTCAAGTGTTCTTGAATAGCTCAGCTTCTGTAGCTTTTAATATCTTTGCTGATTTAGATTTTATGCTTTGTATTTTTCTGTTCTGAAAAGTCTGTTAGTTTTGTTTTTCTAGATATCCCATTAGTCAAAAGGGGTTTCCATTTGAATGGGAACATTAAATGTAATGATCTTCCATCAGGTTTATACCTTATAAAGGGATGTACAGCACTGATTTTAATTTTCTGATTGTGCTGCTCTGGGATTTCTGTACCTGAAATCATAATAATCTGTATGAATCATAATAGTTGCCTATATAACTTTTTTCATATGTTGTAGAACCTTTCAGGGAGGGTGTTTTCTCCCCCTGTGTGGTTACAGCTCAGTCTTTTCTTTGTCTGATCAAGAAGTGAGATATATTTCTCTAGTCTTGATTTCAGGAATTCTTTACAATACACTTCAAATGCTAAAAGTTGTGAATGATTGAAATTAAAAAGATCAGAAGTAACTTGGGCAATGCTACTTTTTTTCTCTTAAATTTGGACTAAAATTTTAACAGTACTCCAAAGTTCAGAAACTACCTTAAAATTTCACTTAAAAACATCAAAGATGTTTTTTGTTATTGAGACTGACAACACCATATTTTATATTGAAGTATGAAGGTATTCCTATCGATTATGGTGAACTCTGCTTGTGAGCCTTAAAGCTACCATAGGTATGTGTTTAGGTAAACAGAGTTTGAACCAAAGTTCAAAACAGTAACTTTCGCTTTGCTTTCAGTACACTGGATTTAATAAGTGTAAATGATCTCACTTCTTTGAAGGTTCAGACCTTTGTATCTGCCATGGTGGGCAGGGGGAATAGGAACCTGCTAGTGTTGAAAAGTTGGGTCACTTAAGACCAAAGACAAAGTTGAGACCAACTTATCTTAGTGGAAGTAACATTTGTATGGTAAGAGTACGTAACAAAAATATTAGCTGTTAGGAGAATAGATTTTTCTTTGTCCAACTGGATTGCATCCTTACTAAATTGCCAGAAAAGAGACTAATAAAAATGAGAAACTTGTTCTCCAGTAAGGATACATTTTGCAGCATGCAAGTTAGTTCAGAGCTATTATTTATGTATTTTCCCATAGTTAAAAAGTGAGATAATAATGTATATACAGCCTTTATAGACTGCAACTATTGATACTGATCCACATCAGGAAATAACAAAAATCACTTCTAAAGTTTTTACTATGCCATTCAGCAGCCAGAGTTTCTCAAGAGGCAATAAAATGGTCTTGTGAATTTACCTAATTTGTGCTGAAGATGACTTGGGGGGGAAAAACCCCCAGATGATTAGTTCTCTTATTTCTAAAGGGATTCAGGAGCATGTTATTTTTAAAGCAGTTACTGAGCAGTGTAGCTATTATATGACTATATTTAAAGAATCCGTGCACTCCTAAATCTCTCACAAAACCCAGTTTATAAATCATTCTACTTGTGTATTACAGGATTTTGCAAGTGCAGTTCTTTGGAGGCTCCTAAGAAACTTTGTCAGCACAAACTGTAGAGAGATGTCTCATGGAAAGAAGGACTTACACTGTAATTGGAAGGGTATTATTTTAGGAGGATCATACAGATACTAGGTTGCAGACTGGGGTCAACAATGAGAAACTGCAGAGAATCTATCTTGAAAGTCAAATAAAATTTTGGGCAACAAATAAGTGTAAATCCCCAGTTTAGGTAACAGTAAACTAAGCAACTTGCTGCTGCTGGTATTCTTATTCCTGGAGTGATGGATTATTCATGGAATGATGAATATTGCAATTAGTCTTCAAGAGCTTACACGTGTGGTAGACCTCTTTCTGTAGACAGTAGACACTTGGTGGTGGTGAGTTTTCTAGCAAAGAATTGATAGAAATTTTATTAGAAGCATCATGTATAAAAATTACTTTAGATCTCAGGTCACATAAATGTTTGTTGGAAGGGACTGCTGGAAGTCATTCACTTCAGCTTCCTCCTTGAATTGGGACTGTCACCAGCACTCAATCAGGTCAGTTGTAGCTTTGTCTCGTTGATTCTGCAGTTCCACTAGGTCATCTGTTCCAGTGTTGTATTACCTTCAGAGCGAAAAACCTTTTAATAATACCTGATTTGAACTTCCCAAGCTACAGTTTGTGGCTGCTCCCCCTGGTTGCATTGTCTGCTGCTGTAGAGGAAAGTTGGGCTTGAGCATCTTTGTAAAGGCTTCATGTGTAGCTGTAGACAGCTGTTAGATTGTCCCTTAGACTCTCAGCCAGCATAAGCAAACCCAGTCTCTCAACCTTTTCTCATAGATTAGATATTCTGTTCTTTCCATGTATTTATAAGAATAAAATAATTTTTTAATGTTCACAGTAGATAAAACTCTTTCTCTTCTTACTAGAAGTGCAGTTGTGAATATTTTGCAGATGTGCACTAGTAGAAATGAATGATAATGTACTGGATGTATTGCTGATTTGCTGTGGTCCTCTTTCTTTTAGGCTCTCCGCTATTTGGCTGAGTGCCGTGTCAACAGAGAAAAGATGAAGAGTGAATTGGGTATGATGCTCAGCTTGCAGAATGTAATACAAAAGTAAGTTTAGGATGGGTTGTTGGATCCAAGCACTGTAAACATAACATTCTGATGCAAAGTGAAACTTTGACTATGAATTTGTATATGTACTTCTAGTATTTCATTCTTCCTTGTTGAAATCATGTAGCTGCAAACAATGAATCATTTTCATTTTAGAGTACTTCAAAGTAGTCAGACCACAGTCTCCAAGACATTTTAATTTGGAAGTCATTTGCCAAACAGCAGGGTTTTTTTCCTCTTTACAGATAACTAATTTTGTCCATTCTCTTTACGTTCTCTTATAATCCTTCTCATCGTTGTGTAAGAGTGCCTTGCAGTAGTGCATTTAATGAATTGTTTGGTATTTGCCAGGTTTGTTCTTTGAATCCCACCTTTGGGAAGGGAATTTGTTTTGATGTATTTTTGAAGGTAATGTATCTGCAGGAATATGTTGAGGAAACATCTTGCAGGTGGCATAGAAGCTAATATGGCTTGTAGTAGTTTCTGATACCTTTGTACAATGTGTCAACTGGGTTTGAACACTGCCTGTGGTGGGGGGCATCCACAACCTCTCCGGGCCACCTGTTGCAGTGTCTAACCACCCTCACAGTAAAGAATGTCTTCCTAATCTAACCTAAATTTCTTCTCTTTCAATTTGTACCCATTACTCATTGTCCTATCGCTACAGTTCCTGATGAACTGTCCCTCTCCAGCTTCCCTCTAAGTCCCCTTCAGATACTGGAGGGTTGCTATGAGGCCTTCATGCAACATTCTCATCTCCAGGCTGAGAACAGCCCCAGCTTTTTCAGCCTGTCTTCATAGGGGATGTGCTCCAGCCCTCTCGCCAACTTCATGGCCCTCCTCTGGACTTTCTCCAAGAATTCCATGTCCTTCTTGTGTTGGGGACATCAGAATTGTATGCAGTACTCCAGGTGGTGTCTCAAAAGAGCAGAATAGAGGGGGAGAATCATCTTCCTTGACCTGCTGTCTTCACTCTTTTTGATGCAGCCGAGGATTCAGGATTATTATTGGATATTGCAGGATTATTGTGGTGTGTCTGTTGACACTGCTTACCTATCTATATGTGTGAACTTGAAGGAACTGGAGGGAAAATTCTCATCTGTACACAAGTCCTGTGTGATAGGTGATCTAGGAAATATTACAACTGTTAGCCTTACTTTACTTCATTAAATCTGTGGAAACTCAGAAGATTATGTATTGGCATGGAATTCTCAATTATGCTTAAGTATGGTACTGTTAATCAGTAGTTACCCAAAACACAAGGACTCAGAGAAAAGTCTTTAAAAGAATAATGGCTGAAATTACTAAAATTCAGATTTGCCAAATTTTTTTGAATACTGTGATAATTATAAGTTTTTAAAATTATAGGTGTCTTAATATGATGTATGAGGGGAAAAAATGAAATTAAGTCTTAGAATATTCACTTTTTTTTTTAAGGACAAGCCTAATTAAGGTAAAACATAGAGAAGTCTTTGTCTTCTACTTTTAGAATAAGACCTGAAATGTTTAGGTAATAACAGAAGCATGCATTTCAGAAGAACTTTTAGTATAGATTACATGTCTGTTCAGAGTGCAGAAACATCCTGAAGAAGTTCATTACCAGTCTCTGCAGTTTACAAATATTACTCAGGAAACATTGAAGAATTTTGTGGAAATCTCTTCAACAACACTTCTTTTCCCCCGGGTTTCAGTTTCAAGGGCAAAAAGAATGTGCAGTCCAGAAATGTGTAGGAAAGGAGAGATAAAGTCAATAAAAACTGGAAATCTCGTAGGTGTTTTTTCTTTTTTCTAGAAAGCTCTTTGGCAAGAGTAAGAACATACATTTGATTTGTATGCTTGTAACATTTGGGAAGTGTGATATCATGAAAATTTAAATACATAGCATCTTCAAACACAGGACTTTGTCATGTGCTTGTCAGGATTTTAGGTTTTAATGTTGACAGGAAATGCTGAAGTTAAGTTTTGTATTGCCTGCATAAATATGGAGAAAGATGGTTGAAAAGTGCAGAGAAGATAGAAGCAAAATTATTTTTGTCTCAAAAAATCAGTGGTTGGGGTTGTGGGTTTTTTTGTTAGTAATTCTGTAGGGGAGAAAACAAGGTCTACACAATCTTTGATTTGCTTTACAAAATGTAGGTTTTAGCCTTTAACATGATTTCAGTTTACCAGAAGATATATTGTCAGTTGAACTGAAACTAAACACCAGTAAATGTTTTGGTCATAATGACTTCATGTTGTGTGCTCCCTTGCACTTCCAGAATCTGTGTATTTAGCTCATTGCTCTATCTAAAGCATTTTTATTATTTCCAGAATTTAATTTGGTATTTAGATTTTTTTTTATGATGTGTTACAAAAATGCAAACAAGTTGTACAAAAAGGAAACCAATTTCTGACAAAATTCTGCTTTTCCAGTTATTGCTTGGTTCTCTAAAGCGAGACAGAGCTCAGCATCTTGTGGACCAAAAGTTGCAGTCACTGGCTTTTTGCTCTTGACAGGTGAAGCACATCCTGTAATCTGAATATTTCCTTTTCACGAAGGATTTTGTAACTCTCACTGTCCACTTTAATTTTCTTACTTAACTAAATAATATTCAGTGGCTTTCCCTGTTCAGTATTGAATTATGATAAACTATATTCTGCTGCTGATAAAGCTGTGTTGTGTCTTCCCAAGCAATGAAATGAAGCTCATGTGCACAGAGGCAACTCACAAGCTGAGTGTTTGTCATATTTCAGACTTAAGTTGATGTTCAGCAGGACTAAACTGACACTGTTAGGAAGTTGAGTTAGTTTAGAATTCCACTTGTCTTTTGCTCTCAGTTATGCGAATCTTGGAATTTGAGGGCTTTTTTTATTGTGTGTCTCTTTATAAGCCTTGAAGGTCTTGGTATCAGAGACCTGAGGTTCAGGTGTGGAATTTCTTTTCATAACCTACATACAGCTAACAAGTCTGGAATCTTTAAATGGTCAATGCCATCAACTGGAAAGTAGTTGAAATTAGTCTGCTGCTGGTGACTTCTTGTAATAGTACATGGGAGCCTCAGGCACAGGCCCAAACCCTTTTGTTGAAAGTAATAGACAGCCAGTGGAAAAAGAATATAGCACTTAAACTGATAGTCAGGAAGGTAAAATACTGTTTCCTTCATAAGACTACTGAGTATGAGAGTTGAAATTGAGTGCCACCTGTTGATCCAATCATGGAATGGTCTGGACTGGAAGGGACCTTAAAAGTCATCTAGTTCCAACTCCCCTGCGACACCTTCCACTAGACCAGGTTGCTCAGAGCCCCATCCAGCCTGGTCTTGAACACTTGCAGGGATGGTGCACCCACAACTTCTCTGGGCAACCTGTTCCAGCGCCTCACCGCCCTCACAGTAAAGAATTTTTTCCTAATATGTTGTCTAAACCAGCTGTCCTTCAGTTTGAAGCCATTCCACCTTGTCCTGTCACTACTTGCTCTTGTAAATTCACCCTCTTCATACTTCTTGGAGGCTCCATTTAGGTACTGGAAGGTTGCAATTAGGTCACCCCAAAGCCTTCTCTTTTCCAGGCTGAACAAACGCAGTTCTCTCAGGCTTTCCTCATAGGAGAGGTGCTCCATCCCTCTAATCACCTTGATGTCTTCCTCTGGACCTGCTCCAACAGGTCACTGTCCTTCTTGTGCTGGGGACCTCCATGATGAGAAATAAATGGTACTGCATCATGAAGAATGGGTAGGAAATATTTGAGACATTCAAGTTTAACAGTAGTTTTTGGAGGTACCTTCATGTCTCCTTTCAGGACTTAGCAGTCCCTTAGTATTATCTGATCAGCTTTGTTGTATTTGCTTATAATAAGTATTATAGGTCAGTTGTGAAAATCGTGTTGCTGCTTAAAATGAATATCTGTCTGACTCCTTAGTTGATACTACACTACACTAAGGAATAAATGATAGGTTTTAGATTCACTGTGACTAGTTTATGAGATGTATGAACACTATTTTTTGCTAACAGAAGAGTAACAGATTTTAAATGTAGATACGGAAGGTTATAGGTTCTAGAGGAGAAGTATGAAACTCTGAGGAGTACAGAATGAAAATCTGAAGGCAGCAGAATACTTTTATATTTAGGATTTTTTTTGCAGACAGCTTGATTTAGAACACACATGACTTCTGAGATACTTCATATGAAGACTTTATACACTTTCACACATACGAAAATCTGTTTGAATTTCATGGAATACTTCAAAACCTTTTTCAAATAGAAAAATTTTTTATGTCCTATTCTATACTTGCTGTTTTTTCCCTTAGTAGGGGAGGGTTTTTTCTTTTGTTAATCTACATCTGCTTATTTTTAAGTGAAACTACATACATGTTTCCATGTTATAATATAGGAGTAAGCAACTGTGTTGGAGAAATCAGACCTTTAAAATCTCCACCTGCAAGTTTCCAGACTTCTCCATTTGTTTTGTTAATGGCTGATACTGCTTTATGGCTATCACAAAAATGTTTCACTCCTTTGTAAGGTGATTGACTACCAGTAAACGTATGTGCAGAAGTGTTTATGTAAATAGATAAAAAGGAGAGGAAAAATGGAAGCTCTTTGGATAATGGTGTTTCATTGCATTCCAGCAGTCATCAGCAGTTATTTAATATTGAAAACGGGTTTAGTTGCTGGCTTTATGAATTGTATAGAGGACTAAATGTGTCCGTATGGACTTTCTAAAATGTTATTAGCAGCTTCTAGAATTAAAATTAATTAGGATTTATAGCCTACAAGGAAATATACTAATTTGTGTTCAGAGTGAAAGTGACTTTTGATGGACAGTAAAGGTCAAAGTTCATAATTTTTCATAATCTTGATGAGCAGAATAATGGTACTGTGTAAATATAACTAGTATGCATTTAAAAAAAAACCAGACTGATGAAGAGTCAATATACTAAATAGCTCTTATTACGGAACGGCAAATTACTGAGAGTAAAATTCCAATTACTTAGCTAAAAGAGCTTTTCAAGATAGTCTTCCTTTGCCAGGGTGTCAGATTTAACAAGCTGAACTAAATCCAGTGCATTAATCAGTTCTTCCAATTTATTATGTGCCTAAGAAGATTAGGGCAATTAATATGTGTTTAATTAGAGTCCCTTGCAGATCTGGTAAAATACATGCAATCTATAATTGCTGACTTCTTACTCAATTTTAATTTTTGGTAGTCTTAATTACCTGCACTTTCTGAAAATTTAATTATTTGTTGAAACCATCAAAGTTTAAATTTATAATGTCTAACAAATAAAAGGGCAAAAGCCTAGTGTTTCACATAGTGTTTGCTGAAATTTAAATAGTAGAGATATAGCATCACAATAGTTTTATAATTATTTTTTGTTCTGTAACATACTATTTCTTCTCCTTTGTGAGAAAGGATGAATGGTTGGGGAAAAACAGGGCAAAGGCCATATATTAATTAGCAAATAAGCAAACTACATATTTCAAGAGATAGCTGATGATGAAAGGGACATTGCCATATAACTGGCTTCAAGATAATACTTTGTGAGAAACTACAGCTAAAAATGATTCTGTGAACTTTTCATATTTAAGGCATTTATGCTATTAATTGGAATACTTAAATTCTGGTCTTCAAGGGAGAAGGCAGTAACTGTAGAGATTTTATTTTTCTATACCTGAATCACTTAGTCATGTTGGTTTTGCAATCCTTGGTATGTGGGTTTCTTTTTTACATACCAAAATTGAGAAATAGTTGAGATTGGGTAATGGGAAACATGATTCTGTTGCATGATTATTTTTGGACTCTACCATACTTGTGATTCTGCTCTGAGTAGTTGTGGTTTTGGAGAAAGATATAGTTATCCTAGGTCTTAAATATTCATGTGAGCAAAAGGTTCCAAGAACTTTAGTTTTAGAAATTATTTACAAATTGCGGTGTATCATCCAGAACAAGAATAATACACACATCTGTCTATTCCATGTTAACTTTCCCAGTTAGCCTTTCCTTTCTGTGACTTTCCCAAGCCTCCTTGTTTTACCCATTTTGTTATATTTTGTCTGTTATAAGGTGAGTGCTTCTAGAAAATTACATTTTTGGTTGTTGGTGCATCTCTTCAGGCTGTAGAGCTCCAGTGTATTTATTGAGTGCTGAAGCAGTGCTTGTTAATAATAGATGGTCACGGCAGGAAGACACCTGCAGGTTGTTTTATTCAGCATTGTTATGCAAAGTAGCTTAATATCCCCATCTCCTCTCGATACCCCTAGTTTCTTTGAAGAAAAATTTTATTGTATATTTTCTAAATCTTACAAGTTTTGGAAATAGATTGTTTCTTTAACTTATTTTTGAGAAAGCATCCCTTCCACCCCTGAAAAAAAAATCCCGAACAAAAAACCAGCAATGAAAAACTAGGAAATGCAGGAGACATCAGTATGTCCTCTTCAAATATACTATTTTATTTGTGCTATGTGACTGAAAGCTGCTTCTGTCTGCCAAACAGCTTCCTGGTATTTGGAAGAGATTCTATCTAGGAAGGAGTGGAGGGGGCAGGAGAAAGGGTTCAATGTTGTGGGCAACCAAGGTTAGGCATTTACACAGTAAAAGTTCTTGCTCTTTTTTCTTTGTGAGTCATGGCAAACTAGCAAGAGTTCAGATTTAATCATCATTCAGCAGTTGGTTTTGACATGTTCCAAGACCTTTTTTTTTTGTATATTATTTGTATTTTGTATATATCTATAGTATATTTTAGTGTTATTAACTGTATAGAAAGTCATGATCTCCACACAGGGGTGCAGGCATGGGGACAAATAGTAACAATAAATAAAACACAAAAAGCATTAACTAACAAAATGGTGTAGAATCCTGGTGTTACAGTATTGGTGTTAACCTAGACTTTAGTAGTGATGTAATAGGCTTTCTGGGAGAATCTTAGGGTTGTTGTGAGGTAAGAAAATAAGGCTTAAAGACTTGGAAAGATGGATGTAATTTATAAGAGTAGTCCTAGACTGGATTGTCCGCAGTTCAAATGTAACTAGTAATTTATATGTTGAAATACTACCATGGGCTTATATTTTGCAGGTGTTAATAGACATTAGCAGTCTTGTAAGTAACTGTTCCAAAGGTTTATTTATTATGAGAGGTACAATTTAGGATGAGCTTACTGGTTTTGTTTGTGTGTGTAGAATTGGTCACCGAGAAAAATATGAAAGCCTGACAAATGGAGGGGTCTGCTCTGTGCCCTATTAGAAGTACTTTTGATGTTTGGGGGGAAGGAGTTGTTGTGGGGGTTTTTTGTTTGTTTGTCTCAGGTCCTTTCTGTAGTCAGAGACATTATGCAGTCATCAGTTCTACTGACATGCAACTTACTTGCTTAGTGAGCCCTAATATCAGTACTGTTTCTGTACTCAACATTTACGTGTTTGTTAACCTCTAGTTTTGGATTTTGTGTATTTGTATTTTTTTCTTTGTGTCATGTGCGTGTGATTCCTATTAGAATGTTTTGACTGCAGTCAGAAATACAGTTTAGTTTCACTTTTTGCTTTCCAGGGTACTACTTTTACCTTACAGCTTTTCAGTTCATGTCTGGCATCTGTATAAGGACTGCCAGTTGTGTGGCTTTTCATCATCTGATGTCTGTATCAATTTAGTCTGAGTACTATGCATCCACAGACTTTTTAGTATACCAGTTCAGTACAATACTAATTCAGTTTAGACCAGCTTTTAGTATGCTACTTCAATGCATTTGCACACTCCATGGAACAGCAGAACTTTTGTTATAGGTTATATGTGCAGCTCTTGCAGTTAATGCAAAGCTTTCTCTGACGCTGCAGTGCTTGCGTTTCAAGTTTGTCTTGTCCCTTTTCTTTGGTATAACTGTTTCATTTTCTTGGCATTTCAAGAATTTCAACTAAACTAGTTGACAAATAGTGAGGTAAGAAGTAAATAGTCACTAATGCAGTGTTTTTATGTAGTGTAAGATTTAGAGAGTACGTGCAAGTTCTTCAAAATCATGGCCTTTGGCTGGTTTACAGTGACTGGCTTAGGAGTATGACAGCAAGCAGTGCAAGTAGTTACCTAACTGTTGAAGTGCCTAGGTTCTACAGTGGTGATTTATGTACAATAGTGAAAAGCCACGTTACCAAATTACAGGTTCCTAAACCTAGGCAGGAATTTTCAGTACCTGTTACTGAGTGAATAGGCATTACTCTGCTGTTGCTTTTCGGACAGAGCACACGCCACAATCGTAATTGCTTTGTGTGTTATCTGTTTAACTGGGGGGAAAAAATCAGTTGGAAAGTTAAAAATTAACTAATTGCTTTTCATTGTAGGCAAGAAACATTGTGGTGAATATTGCAGAATTAAGAAAAACGACCAACTTGGAAACATTGAAAAAAGTGTGTTAAGTGTAAAATAGCTTCAATTAAAAAAAAAAAATCTATTTGAAAGTCTTTTGTGCTCAGTGTCTTAGCCACTTCCTTTATTTAGAAATTGATTGGAGTAGGGAGTTAAGTATTTTAGAAACATCAAGGTGGTTTTGCTTCCTATTTTTTCTGCAGACCTTATATTAAAACAAATATGGAACTCTGAGAAATCATTATAAAAAATGGAGTGGTTTACAGAGTGAGACACAATGTTGTGATATGTTAAAAATAAGAGAATCAGAATGTGTATTTATATAACTGCTGACTGTAGGGTAAGAAAAAAAGATATTATACTGCTGAACTTACTGCCTCAAGATCCACCTGACACACTGTGCCAAAAAGCAACTGTCTTTTCTTTTTGTGGTGGAATTCTGTACTGAGGTGAAAGGGGAGAGATTTATGTGGATTGGCAGAAGAGCCAGGATTAGTAATGGCAACACAGGATGCCTTTAACACTCGATAAACCTCATCGTAAGCTGGTGTTGAATGCATTTTAGGAATACAGTGACCTTTACTGGTTACTATTGAGTTTACAGGAAAAGTGCTGAGATAGGTTCTTCCATATGCTGACTTTTGCTGACAGCTTACAAAAATTAAGAGTAAAGAAGGCATAAGAAGCATTGAAGTAAAAGTAGCAAGTTGTATTGTGAAGTATTTAATACTGGCACAAGTGTGGATTGACTGTATTGTAGGCTGGAGCCATTTATTTATTAAAAGAGAGTTGATACAAAGCACTGTGAAGTTTCTCATCTTTCCTTGCCAGTGTCATATGTCTGCATTTGGTTTACAGTGGCATCATCCACAGATGATGTTTGTGCCTGGTTTTTAACCTTCATGGTAAGCGTCCCAAAAGAACTGCAGATTCTCTTTCTAATAAACCATAAGTGTCTGGATTACCCTTTTATTTTTATTTTTTATTTTCTGAGTGCTGGTGTGGTTAGAAGCTACATAGTTTCATATGTGTATGAGAGGCAATATATGTTACAAAGGGAAGTGCCTCAAAAATATTAATGATGAAACAGTGTTAGAAGTCTATGAATGGAGCTGTTATTTCATACAAAAGTGAATTTTACTCTGGAATAACTAGTGCAAAGTGAATATGCTATTCTGAATTAGATGTATTCCTATTCAGGAATGTGTTTTGATATTTTGTTGGTTTGCAGTACCTGCTGCAATATCTTTCTGCAAGATTTCCATTGAATTTTGCATGTAGATAGTCCTATCCAGTAACCTTGAACAAACTAAAATTGTTAGCACATTCTGTGTTTATACAGTACATCATCAAGTTCCCAGAATATTGCTTTTTAAACCTTGGTATATGCTTCAAACTATTTTGCATGACTGCAATCCCTTTGGCTAGAAGTGAAGCCACTAACACTGGGTTGCTTAAAAAGAAAAAAAGAAAAAAAAAAACAAAACCACCACAAAACCCAAATTCCTTGCTAATAAATAAGTAGTTCAAGAGTAGGAAAACAAGATGTTGAAATAGTTACCTACTTCAAGTCTCTGATGAAGAGATAATTAACTATATTTGCAAATGGATCAAATACAAAGCATATGCATGGATATGCCTACATAATTAAACTTGCATTTTTTTCCTCTGGGACATGGTGGTGTTGTAGTTTGATTATTATTACTCATAAAGGTTTTGTTTAGGGAAGCCATTCTAAGTTTGCAAACTTTTTTTGTTTTATAACTTTCTTCAGTAAATTTCAGGGAATAATCAGATGAGGCTTACTTCTCAAAATTAATGGCAGGATTTTTTTAAGGTATAAATGAATTTTTCAGGTAATTATATAGTATAATCATCTGTTGTTATATACTTAATGCTGTTAGCATGCTGATAACACAAAAAAGTAATATTTGGCTTCCTTCAAGATGTTTGTTAAATGCTTCAGTACTAAGTCTAATTTCAGCACTATTGATACTCCTACCTGGTTGTTACCACATTATTCCGTGGAAGGATTGGCGTTTTAATGCCAGCATTCTGAATCTTTCACTGTAAAGGAGCAGAGGCAGATTTTTTTTTTTAAAATCCTGATGTGATTTGTTGAAGCCATGTAATAAACATTATTTCTGCCATATAAATCCAGGAAATTATTACTGTTCATTAGCAGGCAAGATGTTGGAATTAGCTACTGTGAAATGCAGTATGGAGTTTGTGTCTGTTAGGCAGACTCTTGTCTAGCAAATGCTACTATGAAGCCTTTTGAGTTTAGTTGAGTAACAGGCCCTGATAGGTTTGTTGTGGGGGTTTTTTCTTTTTTTTTCGTAGATGGAGAGTGTATCCATATGGCAGATACCAAGCTGTGGAAGATTAAAAGTTGATTTTCCATTTGTGTATAAATAGCAAGAGTTAAACAAAATTGGATGAATAGCTGGGTTAAGCATATGGCATATGTTCAAATTTGTTATCCCATTCTTGAAACTTCTCTTCTTGTGATCAGAGGACAATAGAATGAATCAGAAAAATGCTCCAAGTATGGTAATTACTCAATTTGCTAAACATTTAAGATTGTATCACAGTAACTGATTTTACACCAGTTAATGGAATTTTACTCATATTTACTACTCATATATAATATTTAGACTTTTTGTTTGTTTTCAGCAGTCTTCAGAACATCCCAGCATTTACATGGGGTTTCTGTACATTTTCAGGGTCAATAGGCATATGATGGAAATTGAGCTGTAAGTGGCACTGGGAATCCAATCTTCACTCCTAATTTCAGTGAGGTATGTCTTGTTGAGTATAAAATTGACCTTATGACATTAGGTTTCCTCACTCAGTTACAAACTTTTTGGTTTAGTGTCTCCTGGTCAAATGGTAACAGCCACTAGTGTAGGTCCAGAAGACTTGCCAAGTGGCAGGCGTCTTGCAGTTCTAGAGAGCATTCAAGGAAAATCTGTCTGGCCTTGCCCTGTTCCCATGGTGTGACAGCCTTGGAGCACATTGTTGATACCACTGGAGTCACATGTGAGAACTGCACTCAGACTGTACATAGGTTCATTGAGTAGTCCACCTGCTTGGTTTTGGGATTTGGAGTTCCATAGTGCTGCTGCTTATTCCGTCACTTAAAACTTACCCAGTTCTACAGGTTCTCTTGTTTTTCTTGTTCTACATACACAGAGTTGTTTTTCCTGTTACCCACTACTATGCTTGATATATTGTTGGCCAACAGAGGGATCCTGCTGCCTGTATGTTTTAGGATTTTGACTTCTTTCTTATAAGAAAGCAGGTGATGATCTTTTTTGTCACCTGCTCTATAATATTATCTGGTCTTTGCTGTGTTTTGGGGCTAGAGGGAACTGAGGTGTAGTGTAAAGGGTGGCATGGTAATAGCACTGTACTTGGACTCTGAGAAGGTGTGCACTGAAGTAATGCTGCTCTTCAAGTTGTTTTCAAGTAATGTGCCCCTTGCCTGGAATGACTCAGTGAAGTATCACGCTTGTGCGTGATCCCACTGTCATGGGATGGACTAAAAGCTCACAAGAAAGAGCAGCGTTCTCAGAACTAAGAAAGAATCTTGCCCTGGCACTAGAGTAGAAAAACCAGAAAAACAGCTAGATCAGATAACTGTCTTGAAACAGATTGCTTTTTCTCTAATACCATGCTCTTTCTTTAGGCTTGTCATTCATGCTCAAGCTTTTCATCAAAATCATGTCAATCACTGTGTCTCACTTCTAAAATCAAGGATTAGTGATTTCCTCTTACAGAATGTAGCAACTCTTTGCAGCTTACTGCTTCCTTTAATTGTTGCTGAACACAATTTAAGTATAGGAAAAATGGGCTCCAAAAGACATTGGACACTTCCAAACAAATACATCAATGGTCTTAATGCACAGTTGATCTGAATATCCATTTGTTAGCCATTTATTAATGATAGTTAAAAGGTAATCTCTACCATGTATATGCTTTAATGGTTCTAATTCATATGCATTACCCAAAAATGTATTTAGATAGAATCAATGCCAATATGTTAAATTCTTACTTGTGCTTTTTGCATCATGTGGAATACTACATTTATTGTAGTGAATGAGGTTCATTATAGAACTAAAACGATGGTTTCAAATATCACTACGTAGGATTCTAGGGAAAAGTATAACAGAATCACAGAATATGCCGAGTTGAAAGGGACCCACAAGGATCATTGAGTCCAACCTTTAGCTTTGCACAAGACCATCCTCAAGAGTCACACCATGTGCCTGAGAGTATCATCCAAATGATTCTTGAACTCTGTCAGGCATGGTGCTGTGACCACTTCCTTGAGGAGCCTGTTCCAGCCTCCACCCTCTGTTCCACTACCCTCTCAGTGAAGAAGCTTTTTCTAGTATCAAACTTAAACCTCCCCTACCACAACTTCAGGCCATTCCCTGAGATCCTGTCACAGAGAAAAGATGAGTGTCTGCCACTCCTCTTCCCCTCATGAGGAAGATATAGACTGCTCTACCATATAGGGACCTTACTTGCATGTATGAAAAGGATTGGGATCAAGTGAAAATAATATGCTTCTGTGTGATCATGAGTTTTCTCAGACTTTGGGAAGGCACTTAGATCATTCTAGTAATGGAGTCTCAAACTAGTATTTTGAAGGAAAAATGATGCATTTGATCCTTTGTTACGTTCACTGATTTAGGATTTTTCTGTGAAAGACTAAGTTAAATTTGAGAGTTGTTTTTACTTTGAGTAGGTTATTTAGGATGGGATTCAGCCGAGGTCTTGCCAATTACTTGAGCCTTAACTGGGATAATGAAGGCATTTTTCTTCTTCAAACTCTTCGTATTTGTTAGACTGTATTGTGTAGTGGAATCTTTTTAAACATCTGTGCTTTAATGTACTACTTTTGGTTACTGTGTAAAATCCTTGAGCTGTCAATACAGGAAATTTTACCTGGCTTGACTTGAAAAGGTTGTTTCCTTTGTTTTGTGTGTTGAGTTAATCTTTCCTTCACCACTGTTAGGTTTGTTAGTTGGTTGGTTGATTGGTTTTTTTGCTTTTACAGACCTGCTCTTTTCTGTGTGTTTCTCAAGTACTTGTGAGCAAGAACATAGTATTAAACCATACAATGAACATCCACCTTTTCTGTTTGGTTGTACAACAGTCTTTCTCCATGAATACTAAGGCTGTATGTCATACCCCCTTGCTTATGGGGCCATGCCTACTGAAAAATATACATAGTACAGACTGTCTGTATGTGAAAGTGTCTTTTATGTAAGTGGTGTACTGCAAATGTACTATTCCTGTATATTGTTTTTCTTGCCTGAATCCTAACAAAGTTCTGGGGAGTGAGTTCTATGATAGAAAGAGTCTGCCTCTGGTTGCTCTCTTCTCCTAGAGCTTTCTTAGCTATTTGCAGAGGATAAACTGTAGCTCTTCTCCATGTACATAGAATATCTTGAGTTGGAAGGGATCCAAAAGAATCATTGAGTTCAGCTCTGGCTCTGCACAGGACCGTCCCACAGGTCAGCACTGAGTTGTAAATGATGCCCAATTCTAAAGCTAGAAGTTGAGAATTACCTGTCCTTGGATCTCTGATTCCTGAGCAATGCTGGGGAAAAAGATCCATTGGCACAAGGCTGAGATTGGTCCCTAGATTACAAATAGAGCACTCAGGAACCACATCAGATTTGGTAAAGAGTAAAAATGTAAACTCCCGAGTGAACTTGTATACATGGACATTTTGATCTATGTTGTAAAACTAATTGAGATTAAAATACTTCTTTGGTATGCCTGTGTGATCTCATTTTTTGCTTTATACTGTATTTACTGAATACAATTATTGTGCTGAGTAGAAAAACAAATAAATTATATATTTTGAGGGAGAAAACTGGGAGCAGTCTTTTCCTAAAATCAGTGTCATGTTTGAACCAGGGAGCTATTGGATTTTTAAGGTTTGTATTAAAAGTTTCTAATTGTTATTATAAGGTGTAATAAACAGCTTTTCTTTGATGACTGTGTATAATGCAGTCTAGCTATAAGCTAAGGTGGAACAGGTTGCCCAGGGAAGTTGTGGATGCCCCATTCATGGAGGTGTTCAAGGCCAAGTTGGATGGGGCTCTGAACAACCTGGTCTAGCTGAAGGTGTGTCCCTGCCCACAGCAGCGGGGTTGGAACTAGATGATCTTCAAGGTCTTCTTCCAACCCAAACCATTCTATGATGATTCTGTGAAGGTGAAAACATTTGAAATACCCATTGACAAAATTTAATGACTTTGAGAATGCAGCCTGCCTTTTTGCATTTAATCTTAATCTTTAGTTCATGATGCCTTGAGACAAAACAATTTAGGACCGATCAGTGAACTGTAAGTCTAAATATGCAAGCAGGAAATTTCTGAAATCAGTCTTTCTGATTATCAGATTTGTTAGAGTTATGTAAGCTGTCATGCAGAACTCTTTGGAAGATAATGTGTAAGTAAAATAGTTGCCAGGAAAATTAAATACATTTTTGCTTTACATAAAAGCCTATCTCCTAAAATACTCTTAACCTGAAAAATTAGATATCCACAAGTAGGTAAAAATGGATGTGCTCCACGTACATTGCTGTTTGAATTTACTTAATGACTTCTTAGTATGTGTTCACAGACTCACAAAGGGATTGAAGTTGGAAAGGACCTTTTCAGGTCATCTGGTCCAACTCCTGTCCTCAGGCAGAGTCACCTAAACCACATTGCCCAAAACCATGTCCAGACAGATTTTGAAGATCTCCAAGGATGGAGACTCTACAACCTGTCTGGGCAGCTTCTGCCAGGGCTCAGTCACCCTCACAGTGAAAAAGTGTTTTTTTCAGCTTATGCCACTGCCTCTTGTCGTGGCACTGGGCATCACTGAAAAGAGCCTGACTCTGTCCTCGTTGTACCCTCCCTTCAGGTATTTATACACATGGATAACATCTGCCCTGAGCCTTCTCGGGGCTGAACAATCCCAGCTCTCTCACCCCCATCTCATCAGCACCTTAATCATCTTCATAATCTTTTGTTGGACTCTACAGCACATTCATACATCTTGTGTACTGGGAAGCCCAGAGCTGGACACAGTACTCCAGGTGAGGCCTCAGCAGTGCTGACTAAAGGGGCAGGATCACCTCCCTGTGCCTGCTGGCTGCTCTCCTAGTGCAGCTCAGGATACCAGTAGCCTTCTTTGCTGCAAGGGCATGTTGCTAGCTAATTTCACATTCACCAGGGTCCCCAGGTTCTTTGCAAAGCTGCTTTCCACATAGTCATCCTGGGACTGCTCCTGATGTGAGCTGGTGTCTGGCGCTTGTTCCTCCCCAGGTACAGGACTTTGCACTTCCCCCTGTTTGACTTAATGAGATTCCTGTCAGCCCATTTCTTCAGCCTGTTGAGGTCTCTCTGGAACACCTATCTAGCATATCAGTCACTTCTGTTTTGTGTCATCTGCTGGCTTGCTAAGGGTTAATTCTATGCTCTCATTGAGATTGTTAATGAAGATATTGAACAGAATTGGACCCAGTGTTGACCCATGATGTGCACCACTAGATATGACCTCTGGCTGGATTTCATGGCCTTGAATACCACCTTCTGGGTCTGGGTATCTAGACAGTTTTCAGTCCACTTTGCAATCTGTTCAGCCAGTCCATCAGCTTCTCTGTGAGGATTGTGTAGGAGACAATGTTGAAAGACAATACCCATTGCTCTCCCATCCCAATGAAGCCAGTCATTTCATTGTGGAAGACTTTCAGGATGATCATACATGACTTCCTCTTTGTGAATCCAGGCTCACCCTTCCTGGTTTCCTTCTTGTCCTCTGTACTTGGAGGAAATGGTTTCCAGATACGTTTTATCACCTTTCCAGGGGTTCAAAGATTATCAAGAGCTTTGAAATTTCATGAATGGGTAATTAACCTTGTCATCTTATTGTGGGTAGTGGACAGACTGAGCAAGTACATCCAAAAGCAGAATCACTGTAGAAGTGAGACTTTTGGAATTAAATGATGTAAATCTTGTTTTGATAGAATCTGGGATGTAATTGAGTCTTGGGTAAAGAAAGATTCCCTTTTTCATTTGAAAACCTCCTGTCTTAAGTTTATAAACTCAGTAGAAACACTCTAATGAAAGCTGTTACAGTATGTTTGTTATCTGTTTGGCTAATGTGTCTTTAGAGTGCAATGTGTGCCACTAAGGCATGTAGTAGTTTCTGTGCTTGTGCACAGGGTCTGCTGTACTTTGAGCAGGGTTATGGTTGCATCTGTTTCCTCTCATAGACGAGTGTGTATGTAATGTAGGTATGTGTGCATGTTTATTTTAAAAAAGATGTATAAAATATTATAGCTTTAGAAAGGATCTTTTACACCCCTCCCCCCCCCCCCATATACATCTATTTATAAACGTATTTATGTCTTGTCCGTCTCTAAAAGGGGAAAATCCACTGTATTAGTCTTTTTCAGACTTGGTCCTTCTTCTAAAGGAAGAAGCTAAGTTTCTGCATTACTTTTGCACATCAGATGCAGCAATGTTAGGAAGATTGTTGGGCCCTTCCATTTTACCATGTGTGATGCTGTGTGTATACTGAAGCCACATTCTGGTTGTACAGACATAATGCTATATGCTGCTTACATGTTCTTTCTAAGCATCCATACTCAGCCTACATCACATGCACCTTTGGAGTTGGAATCAGTAGGTTTTGCGTCCTTTAAGTTTAACTAAAACTTTAAAAAATGTCTTGTTATGCTAATAAAACCCCTGCAACACTTGGATCATGTTTACAAAGTCATTTTTAATTGTGAAGCAAATTTCTTGTATCCTCTTCTGACAGATACAGCACATGTCACTTGGATTCTGTGTTCATATTACTTATACAGCCAGCCTTGGGTGAACATGATGGAAGGACAGGCATCGATCTAGGATGACAGGAATTCAAGAAGACAGTGAAAACTAAAGGGTTGGATTTCTGACAGGCATCTTTTGAATGTTGCTGAAGTAATGTGAGATGTTACTGCCTCTGAAAGAGATGGTAACCAACTCTTGCCAACTGTTCCTGTGCTCCAGCTAGATACTACCATTTCCCTAGCAGGGTAGCAGAACACTAGTCATAGAATTACAGAACAGCCCAGGTACCTCGAAAGACCATCTACGTCAGCCTTTCCTAGGGGAGGGAATCTAGATGAGACTCTCTCATGCCCTGTCCAATCTCATACTAAAAACCTCCAGCACTGGGGACTCTGCCATGTCCTGGGTGAGGTTGTTCCAGGGATTCATTATTCTCAAAAAATCTCTAACTGCATATTGACTTTATAGTATATACCTGCACCTTTAGTGCTATACTGCAGTGGGAATGGGGGTGGGAGAAAGGTGTGCACAAGTTCCCTTGTGCTGCTCTGATGATGCTAGGAGGCTGGGTCGGACAGCTGTGGGCAGTGATATCTGAAACTGCTAATGCCCAAGTGCTGGGCATGTCAGCACCCTCTTCTCTTAAAGCTGCATTTTTTTCTCATTTTGGGCAACAAAACCACAGCCCATGTGTTATCATTGTGGGCTTTTTTTTCTTAAAGCTTGCACTGTTCTATTTTTAATTTTACGCATAGTTTTGTTGTGGTTTTCTTTTTATTACCAATATAGTGTATAAAGAAGCAGAGTCAGCATTGACTGTCACCATGGTTTTGCAGCAGAGAGGATTTATTGTACTTACTTCCAGATGCATTTTTTTTTGCCTTAAAGGTGATAGAATAATTATAGAATAATTTGGGTTGGATGGGACCTTTATGAGTTGTCTAGTCCAACCTCCCCATGTAATGAGCAGGGACACCTTCCAGTTCATCAGACCTCCATTTAATCTGATCTTGAATGGGATGAGGCATCTACCATCTCTGTTGGCAACCTGTTCCAGTGTTTCACTGTCATCATAAAAAAAATTCCTTTTATCTAGTCTGATATTTAAGGTTTCTATTCTTTTTATAGCTGTTGTATAAATTAACTTTAATAAAAAAATAAGGCGTTGATGCAAACCTTGTGTTCTCATTTTACTAGTGTACTAAAAATTGTAGAAGGTTTTGTCAGAGTTTTGAGCATCTTTGTTTTAAAGCAAATTGCTGAAAGAGTAGTATTTTATTTCTGTAGAATAAAATTGGTGTATACTTTTATTGAGGATTGTTTTGCAATCTAATATTCTTACATGACATCCATTGTTCTTACCCTTGTAGTGTGGTGTCTTGAGTTTCTTGCTGCTTTTTATTACACAATCAGTTGCTTAAAGATTCTCTTTATATAAGATTAAAGTCTTGCATTTGGGCTTTTTAAAAAAATGTAATAGTGGTAACTACAATTATGATCTGTAATTTAATGGTAGGTAATAATTTCCTGTATTTTTCCAAACAGAGGATTACTCTCTGAGTAGCTCATTTAAGAGTGTGTATGTACAGAATGTTTATCTGTGTGGGCTTGTTTTAGGAAGATCGTAGAATAACTGTATCAAATAAGAATATATTTGTGTTTTCAAATAAACAGGTTATTTCAACAGTATCGTTAATATAAGGTCATTGGTTTTCCAAGAACTGTGCCAACTCTAATGTTGAGAGAACAAAACATGTATGAAAATCACTGTTGATGTTTTTGCTTTTAGGCACTTACGTATTTTATATTTGCTGGTGTATTGACAACTTTAAATTCTCTTTATGTATATGTGTGTGTGTATGTATATATATGTATATGCCATATATATAATGGTAAATATCAAGTATACTTTATTTCTCATTTGTTTTTCTGGTTTTTGTTTTTAACTCTGTGATGCAATAGTATAATTGTATTCAAGCAAAAACCCCTTACCAACAGCATAGTGGGTGCTGTAGGTGGGATAGTGACATTTTCAATAGTGTGCCTAGTGAGCTGAATTTAAACTTACCAAAAATAAAAGTCCTCTGTTGTAAATCACTTGATACAGACAGTATTGTTGTTGTTGAAAGAATTTGCCAAAGCTAACAGTTGGATTAATTTCTTAATATCTTGATGTCACTTTTGCAGAAGCTAGTTTATTACTACCTCAAGACATCAGCTTGCATGGCTTCATCTTCTGTTCTATTAACTTTGTCTAATAAATTGTGGAAGAATGAAGTTGAAATATTTGTGAGTTCTCAACAGTTGCTTCTGTGAATTAATATAAGCATTTTTTCCAGTGTTGGAAAGAAGAACATAAGCATGTACTTAAAATTGAGCATATGCTGAAATGCTTTCATTTTTTTTAGGTCTTGGTTGTTTTGCTTACTACCACTTTTTTCTTTTTTTTCTCTTTTTCCCCTTCGAATGCTGCTATTGTACCAAATTAGCACCAGAACTCACATTTTCTTCTCCAAATGGGTGCTGTTCAAAACAAGGTGCAGAGAAGAAAAAAAAAAATAAGACTAGCTGAGACCCCCACAAGCCAAGAACTCCTAACATGCTTGCCTCAGTGTTCTCTCTTGTCCATATGGTAGGATGGAAAATGTGTTTAATGTCTGCTAATTAAGGAAGTCAAATGGAAAAAAAAAAAATCTAAAGGTACTTGTTACTTACTTAGTGTTTGCTAAACAAAGCAGCAAAGCTGTCATTCATCATTTTAAGATTAATTGCAAGTTGATGCGGTAATAATTTTGTTTCTGCACAACACTTTAAATCACTGGCATAATTAAAACAGAGCTGAATTTGGACAACAGATTTATATTAGTATCTTGTTAAAATTACTTTTAATTAATCATAAGAATTTAATACATGTTTGTTATATTATCTACACTTTTTATCTGTCTAGAAAAAGTGCTATCATATAGTTCATACCATAATTTTTAGTCCAATCAGAAATAACCTTTGGATTCTTCAAGAAAGTTTGTGTTTATGCTGTGTTGTTGATGCTCAGTAAATTTAGGCAGGAAAACATTTGGAAAGATTACAGTTCTACAGAGAAATTATTTTTACTATGTAGCAAGCAAAGTGGGAAACAAAACATGTCACAAGGCAATTGGAGAATTTTTGTTTAAAAAAACCAAAACACAAAGCACCCACGGTGCACTGACCATCTACTGCCATGTTTGGTTTGTTGTTGTCAAACTGATGTAAATGGTATTTACATTATGTGAGAACAGGGTTGTTTATAATGGTCTTAGAATTAGCAGACCAACATAAAAATTGGAGCACGGGAAAGAAAATAGTTTTACGTAATTTCTGCTCTCCCCTCTTAACCTTTTTGCTCTATCTTGACTGTAGCACAAGGAGTATTCCAGCTGGAAGGACATAACCAATAGCTGCTTGGAGTTCTAATAAAAAAACCAAATACTTACAAATCTTAATCCATTTTTTTGTTTGTTTTAAGGACCACTACACCAGGAGAGACTAAACTTTTAGCTTCTGAAGTCTATGATATCCTTCAGTCTTCCAACATGTCAGACATGGACAATGTGAACGAGATGAATTATCGTCGACGGAAAGCACAGTTTTTTCTTGGCAGCACAAATAAGCGTGCCAAGACAGTGGTTTTGCATATAGATGGCCTTGATGATTCGGTAAGGAAACCTTGCAGAGTTTATGTAAATAAGGCATGCTGTACTGAGATGTATTTTGCCCACCAAAATAATGTACTTGGGCTACTTGTGTGGCATCGTCAGTTGTCTGTGATTTCTGTGGATCGTATTTTGAATCACAAGATGTGTATAAAATCTTGCGTAAAGTGAAGTTACTTGGAATATCTAAAGACGATATTTTAAGGGAGTTTTCTTGATGGCTTTTTAATTACTCTCAAAAATATTCTACTTCAACCTCTCATAGTTTTCTTTCCTTTTTTAAGAAAGAGTGGAATAAATAAGGTGCCTTCAGCATTTTCAGTTGGAGGTATCTTGTGTTTATATCAGCGTGTTAATCTAAAAAAAAAGTTTCCTTTTAGTTACGAGAGATTTAGGACGCTGTGGGTTTTTTTTTATTACTGTTAATTTAGAAATGCTGTATTTTCTTTAAGTTGGTTTTGCTACATCTTTTCATTGTCTGTGAGATCTTTTCTACTGTAGTGACCAGAATGGCATTTGAGTTAATGAGGTCTCACTGAGTCTTTATGTAATGTCAGAATAACTTCTACGGATTTATCTACCATACCCCTGTAGATAACACCCCAGGGCCATGTTTGCCTTTTTACGGCTGCCAAACAGCATGTAGACTGCTTAAGCATGTTATCCACAAGTGCCCTCCGGACTCTGTATCTTTCAGTTTTGTACCCACTTTAAATGATCAAACCTGATCCTTTGCTTTGTTGCTTTGCATTTTGCCAAGTAAGCGTGTTCACAGGCCCAGTTTATCAACAGCATCCCCACTGTACTGTTTTCATAAGACCACAGTTAATTCCTTTAGAAATAACATGCTGCTCTAGCTCACTTTATACAAAGTAAATTTTTTTTACAGTTTTGTCCTTCCAGCATTTGCTCTATCTAGAAAGGCAGTGCTTTGTCAACACCATTGGCTTTTGTACTCTGTGAAGTTTTTTTAATTGAATCCAGTCAGTTGTTGTTTTTAAGCTTGTAGTTGGTTTGTTTGTTCCCAGGTGTCTTCAAGCAAGAAATTTCGTCCACTTCTACTTTGTGAGTTTAGGTGTTTTGCCTGTAGTCTGATTCTATCTTTAAAGTGTTTCTTTGTGTTCTTTAACAATTGGAACTTAGCGAGATTTGTGGCGTTTTCTCTCTTTGATACTGAGGTAGAGTTATTGTGAAAAAGCATAGGGTATTTAGATGTTCATCTCCAGAGAGAAAAACTGCAGGTAGACCAGAATGTTTTCATAGCTCGTTGTTAAAGAAAAATCTGGCTGTGCACTGGCTGAGATAGCTAGTACACAAATGTTAGTGATACTCCAGGTGCTCAAGCAGCAGTTAAACTTCCCTGTAATGCTATTTCAAATGTTACAATAAGTTGGGACAGGGAGGATGATGAAGGATATGAGCAACAAAAGCAGCTTAGTTTCATTGAGTAGTTTATTCCTGACTTAACTAGCAAACAATATTAGGTGGCATGTTTGAGCAATAAAAGACATCATGAACAGGGCTGTAGACATGGTGTTCTCAGTCATTTACATCTGTAACAAGAAGCTGCTGTTAGGCATGATTGCAGATCTTACAAATGCGTGTGGATTTTGAAACCTCAAATAGTAGATATTGATTGTTTTAGGAAGATAGGGGAAAGGTTATTTGTTTATTGGGGGTTCAGATGTTTGTATTTTAAGATCTAATTATCAGATTTGGTGATAATTACTAAAAACTGAAAAGAAAGGAAAAAACCCAAGGAGTTTGTGTCATGCCCTTCAGTCAGTTTTCTAGTCTGTGCCTCTTAGTATTTGTTAGGGTATGGTAATCGGTGTCTGGTGTGCAAGAAAATAATCTATCCTTTGCCTGCCCTATCTTGTGTCCATGCTTCAGGAGTACCATTCAGAAATATGTCTAGATGTGTATTGCTGGAGTTTGTGGCTACCTGCCATAGTTAAATGTCTTTTGCAAACTATGTCTGTGCAGCAAGGCTGGCAACTGCCAAGCTGTCAGCTTTTTAAGGAGTTTGTGTGGACCTTAGTAAGCTTTGTCTTTTAGAAGTGATTCACCAGTTACCTGTTCACTGAAAGCCTCATTTCAAATTAAACTGAGGAGCCTGTGATTTACCTGGGATCTTAGATAAAATGTCAAATTCTGTCACAGAAGTGCTATACACCCATGTAAGCATAATTTATTTGTTTAGGCTCAGAAGCTGTGATTGTTTTGATTCTTGCTTCCAGAAGTAGTTTCAACTTTCACCAGTGTAAGGCAGCCTGTCATCTTTGCATCAAGTATTTCCTTTGTATAGGAAAGGTAACCTATCCAACAAAGTTATGTTTTTGTAAAATGCAAAAATGTTAATTATTTTAATATATAAACTTACATAAATGAATTGTTTCAATATACATGCTAAACTGCTAAAAAAAAAATCCTCAGACTACTTTGATTGGTTCTTCCAGAGATGAAAAGAATTTAATTTCCTTGTTGTGCATGCAGCTATTCCAAACACTGACCAGTGATTATTTGATAACTAATTTACATGTGCTTTGAAATAGCTAATTATTTAAAACCTCACAGAAACTTGCAATAAAAGTTAAAATAATCATTATTTTAAACCTGTGTAAAGGCTGTGAGTTTATTTTTAGTACAGTGTATCTTTTTTCATCCCCCCTGTATGCTAGCAGTCTCTCCGAATAGGTTTTAATTATTTTTGTTACAACCATCTTATGCAAATATTAAAAGGAAAAAAAAATGGAACATTCTAAGGTAGTGTAACAGTTGCAACTAGTACAGGTCAATGTAATGTTACAGCACAGTAGGCGATGTCGCTTGCTTTAAACATAATGTTCTGTGTTATCAACCAAATATTTTCCCTTTAAAGTAAGGATTAAGCTTATGCTGTGCCATGATGTCTGTGAGCTGCCACAGATGAAGCAGCTGAAAAATAAAACAGCTGCTTTGATGCATTCAGTCAGTATGGAACCAAGGTGCCTGATAAATAGCAAGTTAAACACTAACTACTCATCAATGAGCACTTCAGTCAATCAGAACTTAACCAGAGGGGACTGTTTAGCTGATCAGACAGAGAAAAACATTCTTTGCTTTTCAGCACTTTTCTCTAATTATTTACAGTTGATTCCATCCTTCTTCAACTTCTAAAGTGTAAGCAATTTTGTTTTGTTGTTGCAAAAGAGTCTAATATTTGTTCACTAAAATGTAAGTCTTAGTTTTTTTATGAGTAAAATGTGGTTGAGTAACCAGGAATACCTTAACAATTAATTGTGAGAATTTTCACATGATGTATTACAAAAGGACTTTAGTTGTGGGACTGTTGTTTGTTTTTCAGTCTCGACGGAATCTTTGTGAAGAAGCCTTGTTGAAAATTAAAGGTGTTATTAGTTTTACCTTTCAAATGGCTGTTCAAAGGTGTGTGGTCCGAATTCGCTCAGACTTAAAAGCAGAGGTAAGTGCTCAGTAATCCTACAGATCCTCACACTATTGCATTCTGTCACACTGAGCTCTGTTTTTTTTTTTCCCTGTGTACTTGTAGGCATTGGCAACAGCAATAGCATCAACCAAAGTTATGAAGGCACAGCAAGTTGTGAAAAGTGAAAGTGGTGAGGAGGTAAGTTATGTATCTTTCTAAATACTAATTGTTACAGCTCGGCTGTGTCTTTATTATCAGCATCTCTGTGCCGGTAACGTCTGATGGTAGGCAAAATTTTGTAAGTGGTAATGTTACACATACAGTACAAGGAGAATAAAGGCTATCCTATCTATGTCAGGACATGAATCCATATAACAATTTTACAGAGCTTATTGCTCAGAAGGACAAAATTACTGTAATTGTTTCTTAATGATATGAAACGGGTTACAATGAACCTGTTTGGAGTTGCTGATGTGCTTTTGTTTCACAACTACAGTGAAAGGGCTATGTCTTTATTTCATACTCTTTCTTCCATATTAAACCAAATCTTTTCTTGTGTATCTTCTAAGCATATTAGGCTCCATTTATATTCTTTCTGTATAGGGTGATGGGGAGGAGTGTCACAACATGCCTGCCATCCCGAACATGAATCTATTATAACTTTGTTTCTTCTTTTAAGTTACAACATCTGACATAATTTTAATCCGTTGTGTTTTATTAGATGCTAGTTCCCTTCCAAGATACTCCAGTGGAAGTAGAGCAGAACACAGATCTACCTGAATATTTACCAGAAGATGAAAGCCCTACTAAGGAACAGGACAAAGCAGTGTCTCGTGTTGGGTCACACCCAGAAGGTGCAGCAAGCTGGCTCAGTACGGCAGCAAACTTTCTATCAAGATCTTTCTACTGGTGACTTGCATTTGGTGTTAAAAGACTGTGTGAATGAACCAACAGGGGGGCCAGTTTTCCATTGGTGTGGTGAACTGCCAAGTGCAATTTGCAATAAATCATCGCGAAAATTTTAGATTAAGCAAATGTATGCTGCATTTTACATTTTATTGGACGTTTAGCCTGATAGGGCAGGGGTCAAAGACAGAGGCCTCCAATCAAGTTGTTCTTTCATTTGTTTTTCTGTAGATTTTATTGCATCACTTTTTAAAAATGGGTCCACTCTTATATACCAAATGTTTATGCTACGTGTATGGAGCTTTAAGTTAAGTTTGACTTCACGTGAAACACATGGTAGGGAGAATCTGTTCAACACAAGTCTCAGGGCCTCTATGAAAGAAAATTCTTAATAACTCTAGTTGTACATTAAATAAAATGCCCTGTATATCTCTGCATCCTCTTGGACTAACATTATTTTGTTTAATTTTCTAGATTTTGACTCCAGAGAAAAATATAGTCTGCCACTTTTTTCCTTTTTTTTTTTTGCCAACCATGTTCACAGCATGAGTGTGATGTCCCCTTTTTGCTATTAAACTAGAATCACTACGGACTTGAAATGTATAACCCTTTTATGTATATTGAATCTTTTCCCAGCCTGCCCTTAACCATTGGAGTTCTTAAGATTCGAAAAAAGGGATTGAATAAACACAAATATGTATACATACATTGTACAGTAATAAACTAGAACATATTTGTAATGATGGGTGTGACTGACTGATTTTATATATATATATATATATATAAAAAACTAATAAATACCACTGACTGCTGTTTAGGCTAGCTGGGAAGACTAGCAGAAAAAGCTGTGGTCTAATGTAGTGATGACCCATTGCAACTCTCCCTGCAGAAAATAGAGGAATGTAGACTGTACTTTGTTAAGAAATTATGTTTACTGTTAGGAAATATTTAATGGTAACTAAAACTTTAAACTTGAAGTATAAAGCAGGACAGAATGCCTCTTGCCATAGTGCCACACTTGTAAATTTTTGACTTAAACTCTTTTATTTTTCCTTTTCCCCTAAAAAATTTGATACGCAATTACTGTTCTCTTGTAATGTCTTTCATGAGACTCCCATGAAAGTACATCAGCTTGGCTTAAGAAGTATGCAATTGGCTTTGCCCTGTAACTTACAGACAGTATAAGTTTAAAGATGTCTTAGTAATTTCTGTGAGCAGAAGTGTTAATAAAAGCAGAACTTCTGTAGGTAGAGAATAATATATATCTGAGCTGTTAGTAAACACTGTGCATGAGAGGATTCAATACACAGTGCTTGAAAACTGCAGTGCCACTGCTTTGTTGCACCAGAGAAATACAGCTGAGAACTTTAAAACATGTTAAAAACCTCATTATACAACACTTTTTTTGTGGTATGTATTTGCTATATGAATTATATTTGCCACTTGGAGACTCAAGAAAAGAAATTTAATGCATCAAAGTTATTCCCCTGTGCCTATGCACAAGGAATAAATAAAAAAAATAAATCACAGGCTGTCATATCATAATACTACAGAAATGCTGACGGTATGATAATGTAAAATAATAATAATAATAATAATAATAATGCAGGTCAGAGTTCACCCACCCAGGTTAATTGTCATTCTAGGAAAAGAAAAAAGAAACAAAAGCTTGTTGGCAGACTAGATGTGTCATGTTTTTTATTATATATAGTTTATTTTTGATTCAGGTTTAAACGCACAGATTGAAATTACAGGCTTTTTGGGGCATGTATTGCTTTAAATATGTAATACTACTCATTGCTGTCTAGAATGTTACAGTACCAAATGTGTTTGAAAAGTCCTCTGTTCTATAGCCATGAATGCAGAGTTTTGTTTTTCTGCATTAACATCTGTTTGCATTTGCATTACTGCACATCTATTTACTAAAAGACTACACCCTTTGGATATTAATGGTTCGATACCAGTAGGTATTGCAATTTGTTTGTGCATTCAGTCTGTAGGTGTGCTTTTATGACAGTATTGCAGCTCTTGTAGAACAGTTTAAGGCATCTGTAAAAGTTTTTGAAATATATTGTAAAATAATAAAGGATAATATAACTAAAAGCATGACTGGTGCCTGCTTAAATACTTTGACATTCTTTTAAGCTTATTGTGGTGTTAGAAGTATGTTTCTCATCTTTAACAGAGAGGAATACAAATGTCTAGTCCTAGTGAGTGAGTCCTTTGCTGTGTATCACAGCTGGGCTTTTCTGTGTATCTGGAACATGCTTACATTTCAAACAAAGTTCCTGTGGAAAGTAGGTAAGCAGAAGCTACCTGAGGATATTGTCTCAAATTCATTCTTAGGGAGGTCTCTTGGGCATTAGCTTTTTTTTTTTCTTTTAAATAACTGATGCTATATTGGTCATATTTCATTAGGGAAATGAAGAATCAACATTCCTGGAGAAACCTCTTACTTTGTAAAAAGTAGGAAAAAAAATCACAGCACAGACTCATTAATTTTATGCTTGTACTTTTTCAGAGGTCAGATTAATTATAAGGAAACCCTCTTCCTTTCACCTAAGGATATGACAAAAAAAAATTTGCAGAATTAGAGGCTTCCAAAAAGAAGCTGAACTGGGAGACACAGCACTGGTATCACATTGCAGTAGTTGCAAAGTACTCAATTGGCAAGGAAACCACCACATACATCATGGTTTAAGCTCCTGAGCTGTTCTAGGGTTAAAGCCATGTACAGCATAATGGAATGATCAGTACCATCTTCCTTCATAATAAGAGTAAATGCTGATGGAATAGATAGAGGCAAAATTGAGGCTCATAACTGTGCCTCTGTGAACAGCTGTCAAAGCACTGTGAGCATTCTGCAATATTGGTGAAGTACATCATACTCTAGCTTTCCCACTCCACAATCACCTATGGCTTATTCTGTACAAAAATAGCTGATGTTGCTGAGTTTTGCCATAGGCCGTGTAAGCTGACGGGGAGAGAGTACTGTGTGAGGCTAGTTTGGAAGAAAACATTGAATGCCTAGGCAGATGCAAACTGGCAGGTGTGAAGTACTCCTGCAACTGCCTGCAATGTAAAATAAAATGTGGGTGCTCCTTTTTGCCAGTGACAACCTTCCAAACTGTCAACCCAGCAGAGTTTGAAAACATACCTAATAAAAATTAGCGGTAGCATTCCTTGCCATACTCGTTTTGCAGAAGGCTGGACCATATAGTCTTCCCTGTTTCTTTGTCTGTAGCTAATTATTCCGAGTTCCTAAAATGTGAACAAACTTTGTTAAGGATTGAAAATAGAGATGAGAATAACCTCTCAACCCATCTCTAGTGCTGATTGTAATTCTTCAGGAAAAGTTGAGAGCACATGATTTGGCAGAAGGGGGTGAGTGGTGGGGCCACTGGAAACTTCTTCAGTGAGGTACAGCATCTAATTAGCCTCAGGGGTGAGACTGCCTGTTGAGATTCCTTCTCTAGAGCTTAGTATAAAGCTGTTAGAAAAAGAAATTGTCCTTTTTGTAGTTTGCATGGAGCAGGCACTGCTCTTTGTTTAGCCTGTGTTACAGATTTTGAATAGGGTTGAAAAAAGCCAATTTAAATTTATGGTACTTCACATGTATGTAGGTTAACATATGGATAGCAAGGTCTGCCTCTGTAGCTGATGCATGTGCCACATCAGAGTTTACATTATTTTAGTTTCTTCATGTTAGTGTTCATTTATGTGCGTGTTGCACTAGACTTGTTAGAGACTGCAAGTTAGAGCTTTCTCTGTGGAATAAATTCAGATCCCTTAAAGCAGTTAAAATCTCAAGATACAATAACATCTCAGAGGAGGTGCACACTGTTAACAGATTTTAGTTCCAGTTGTCATGGTAGAAGTTGTTTATTATGTTAGTATCTGAAGGCTGCTATCTGGGTCAAGTTCCCAGCAGCTTGGTCTCTTCATGGCTACCAAGCTACAGAATTTGGTAGCCAAATACTTTCTGCAGCGTTTAATACTTACCTAGTGCCTACATTTCAGGTCTGTTGGCCAGTGGTGCTTGTGCTTATCTGACTAGTGTTTCTAAGGAGCTGGACAAAATCACAACTGGAACCAAACTTCTTACGTGAAAAGCACTTCTGTGCCACCAGAGCATGGCAATGTGTCTGACTGGCATAACAAGGGTCTTTTAAGTAGCAGATGTAAAAATCTGAATACCACAAAACCATCATAGGACAGGATTGTTGGTTCCATTTCCTGTTGCAGCACCGAGTTAAGTGTAAGTACTGATAGTAAGGGAGTACTGCTGGTTTGAAGTAATACCTTGCTATTTCATACCTCGCTGTTTCATACCTTCTTCTCTTTGAGGCCTTTCAGGGACATGGCATGCTAATCCACCAGCACAGGAAATTGCCGTGTCAGCTTCTCTGTGGGAACTGCCCCTCTGTATGTGTGCCGGTGCACGGAGAGGGTGAGATACCGTGAGAGCCAATGGTGCGCTAGCAGGGAGCAGCTGGCACACTGTTCACACCTAACATCCCACAGACACGTGAACATACGTAACACAAGGTCTTTACAAAGGTGTTTTTCTACTAGTCTCGTTTTACAGACTGCACAACTGAGTCTGTTTACCCAAATTGCTCAGGAGTCCTGGGAAGTGCAAAATTCTGTGAGCTATCTCTGAGTCTTAGTTCACGCTTCGCTACATAAATAAACTGTAATGCTTTCCATTTTAAGAGGAGCCTTTATGCTGTCTGAACTCTGGGCTGTAGTAGAAAAGTCAAACCTGCCATAAATACCCTTTTCTTATTGAGTTATACATTGGATGCATCATGATGTCAAAAGGCATGGTCAAAAGCCAATTTTCATCTCAAAATAGCCTGTATTGATTTGTTGGTGTTCTAGGTAACAAAGAACTTTCAGTAACAGATACCCTTTCTAGTTGTTTGAAAAAAAAAAAAAAAGCTCTCTTTGCATATGTTATATTTCAAAAGCTTTGCACAACATGATCTATTTTAGCAGTGCTACCTGCATAAGGTGCCCAAGGCATCTGCTGCCTTCATGGAAGTTAAAGCATCACTCCAACAGTGGTGTTTACACCCTTTCCTGCAATTAATGTGATCAGTGGGTTTTGAACCCTAACATTTCTCTAAGAAGGTGTGATCTCTTTTCTAGACTCCCCCTATACACAATATTATATATCTTATACAAATGTAATGTTTCTTTTAAATCACTTTTCAAGAGCTTGTTTTGATTAAATTCCCTGCCTGTCCTTGTGTACTGCACAGGTTGAAACAGATAGCACAAGATGTCCTGTTTGTTGTGTGATCTTTTGACCATGCTTCCTTCACTGGACAAGAATCCATGGTGCATTGGTTTGTATTAAACTTTGAAGGGCAGTTAGACATTCCAGCACAGGAACTCCTGTTTTTGGGATGGCTGGGAGGGAGAGAAAGAAAGCCAGAAGCCAATTCACAGAGAAAGAGGCTTTTCAAATATAAAAAGCTGTTCCTTCTGGCAACAGTAACAGCACTAATTTAAGATTACGTGAGACTGTCTAAAGGTAAAGATTTAAATTGTTTTACTGCAAAATTATTTTTTTCTGAATAAAAAACTACCATAATAGATTTTTGATTATAAAACCCTGTATTCTTCATATGGAAGTCCCGCTTTCAGTATCAACAATGCTGTTCAGGTTCATAATCTTGGTGTAAAACTCAGGCTTATACGTTGTCCTTGGATTTCATGGCTTTACCTCCTTTGCTACAACAATTACGTGCTGTAATGTTTTAGCAAATAACCATTACTGTTTATACACTGTAATTCAGTGGGATGTAGTAAATGGCATATTTTAAGGAGTCTATTTCTTTGCATATAAAATACCAGTAAAGCTTACTGGAGGTGAAGAGTGGCTACTACTTAAGTCTCAATTGTTGGCTACATTACTGAAACAATGAAGATATATCACCCACTATAATAGGGAAATAGCAGCCATTTAACATAGTTGAGCATTAACTCTGTCATTTAGGCTGCTGAAGTAATCTTATTATTATAGTCAGTGTAGCTGGTTTTGTTTCTCCATATGTGTAGATGTTCTGGTGTATGAAATGCATTGCTGTTTGCAACCCTAAATTATGTGGTTTTGAAGCCTACTCTTGCTCAAATTCAGTTTAAATTAATTTATAACTGAACCTTTCGACAGAACAAGCAAATATAAAGCCAATGATGACTGGTTTTGAAACCTCTTTCACTGTAGTCATTTCAACAATAAAAATTCTCTGTGCCATCCTGCAAAATTTTTTTCTAAGGGAAAAGAATAATGTTTTTGTATATAAGCCTTCATTGTGAAAACAGCTTCTTGAAATAATTTTGCAGTGCTTATTATCAAATAGGTGCATGTTACCCATTTCAAAGCTAGAAACCTGTAAATGAAAGCTGGCAGTGGCTACTTCTTCACACGGGATGTCTCAAAAGTCATGCCCTCTTTTAGTATTATGTTTGCAGTTCATATTTGTGTGCCTGGATAAATAAGTTGAGAATGCCATATTGTGCTATTTTCCTTTTTCTTCAGCCTTCCATGTACATGCATATACACACACCGCCACCAGAGTAATGAACCCTGACATAGGTATTGCTAGTGCTACAGCTAAATAGTCAGTTGCAATTCAATCAATCAGTGGTCTATAAATTATGAAAAAGAAATGGTAGCTATTAGGGGAAAACACCAAAAATAGCTTTAGAATTTTAAAATATTGTAATGTCTCTAAATCCAAAAAAAAAAAAGAAAAAGAAAAAAAAAGCTTTATTGAGACATTGTTTATAATATACAAGAAAATGCCTACAGAAGGAAGCATGATGCTGACCTTTCTGTAGGGTGGACTGACATCTGGTAAACTACAGTGAGAGCTAAACCTGACTATTTCTTGTGAAGATCCTGAATGCTGTAAAAGTTCCCTCATTGTTTAAATTAATTGGAGTAGGAAGAAGAGCAAGAAAAAAATTTATGCCACAAAAAGAAGTGAAAGCTCAAATGTAGTCCAGTCCTCCCTGGTCATTTTCTGCCCCTTGTTATGGCAACATCACTGCCAGACTGCAGCAAGGTCTGTAAACTGAGAGATGTGGGGAAGAGCAGATCCTTTGTTCATGTGACACTACCATTAGGTGGAAAAAAATATCCTTCCCATGAACTCTTCAGTACTTCAATATTCCAGTAATGGTAGCTCTTAAAGACCCAAAACCTGAAAAAGGGCCTCTGCCTTTAGAAGCCACTTTGGCCAGCCAAATCATTAGTGGTCCAGGAACAGTGTTTCTTGTGTAAGATCAATGTTATACTATTTTGGCTAAACAACAGTACAGTTGTCTTTGTATCTGGCTTGGTGGGTAGTTAGCCACCGCAGAGGGAGAGAGCAGGTGGTCTTTAAATAAATTCTCCATTTGGAGAACTATAAGGATACTCAAGTCTGGCCTTCACCTATGTGCTGTGTACCCACCTCTAAAAACATGTGTACTTAGGCCACCAGGGAACATTTTGTTTCCTTTCTTCAGGATGGAAACACCCAAACCCAAAACACCCCACTGAACCCTGAGCCTTGAGCCAGCTCTTAGATGCTGAGTGATGGTTTTAGGATCATCTAAATGGACAATAACAGGTACCCAGCCAAATTTCAATATCTGGTCCCAGTGACTACAGACCATCTCGAGTACCCACCTACTCCTAGACAGAAATGGCAGCTGGCATCAGCTACCCAACTAATCCAATTTACTTTCAATCACACCATTACTACAACCTCCCTCCTCCATCTGTGTAAACATATGTCTTTGTTAAACACCACCATTTGTACAGGATAAAAATTGTCAATGCTGACAAAAATGCCCCCACATAATGCTGTTGTGATTGCAATGTTGTTCTTAAGCTGATTTTAAAGAAGTCTGTGAGCTGATCAACATCTTCTACTGCTATTAGTGGGAAACTTTCTTTGATAGGAATAAATGATGTAAAAGTGTTTTTGTTTTGTTCAAGGGTAATGTTGTCTCACTTTTCCAAGACTCAGATCTTATAAGCCATTTATTAACTGTCAGTAGCGGTCTGCAGTGCCACAGTAATATCCCAAAGCAATGAATAGTTCCATGAATAGTCTTTTCTAATACTAGTATGTGTTTTTGGCAAGAACATACTTCCCTTGAACCTTTCTGAGGCTGAACTTTAGATCTGGCAAGGGAAAGAGTTACAACTCTGAAGAAAGTTATTAGGGATTGCTCCTTGCACCAGCTTTTCTTCAGAAATGACCACTACTGGCCTCTCTAAAGGAATTTTCACTTTTTTTTTAGGTAGTAGAGTGCAGTACAAGTAGGGCTGTCCTGCAACATAAGTGAATTCCAGCATAACCACAGGCCTCCGCTCTCTAAACCTGCACATTATAAAAGAATATAAAGTAGATGAAGGTAACTATTTACACAAAGAACGTTGCTGTGTGAGACATAAAAAGGAAAAATTAAGAACTGAATCTGTCTCCTATGAAGAGGAAAGCTGTTCAGCAAACTGGACACCCAAATTGTGCAGTGCTTCTTGCTGGGCCTTGATCAAAATGAAGTCAGGGAAAGTGTTTTGGGTTTCTGGACCTGAGCTTCTCACTCTTTTGGATCTGAACTTCAGACACTTTAACAGTCTCCTCCACAGAGCAAAATAAATCAAAAAAATGTCTGGACTTCCAGTCTTGCTCCACCACCTATCAGCACAGAGTGTGAGATCCTTAAGCAAGTAAGTACTTCTATTTTGTGCAAACCTGCTTCTTCTAGTGCACTCTGTGTTCCTTGCTTTTGCTCTTCTTACAATATTCATGTTGTCATTATCATTGTTGTCTTTCATCCATTCTGTCCTAATAATACTAAATATGGAACTGTAGTTAACAAAGTTCTGCCAGGAACTGGACTTACATTCCTCAAGGATTTAAAACAAATCATTTTGTTTCTTGCTCATTTTCTCCTGGCATTTGGGTATGCTAGAGTGTAGTTCCAAGTTTTTTTCCCATCATCTCTGAAGCTGTGAGGATTAGAGGTGTTTGTTTGTTTTCTTTTTAGTGAAAATTGCAGCTTTGTAGAACTGCTCTCCTTACGAGTTAGGGCTTTGCATCAGAAAAACATAACAAACCAAAAAACAGTTTCCAACCCTTCTTCTCTTCTTACTTTGCTAGTTCCCCTGTTTCCTCAGCTTTATTCTGGTGATCATTCCTCTGTTTCAGGCTATGGTTTCCTGTTTCCCTGGCTTGGTGGTTTTAAGCATTCAGAGTCTTCTGTATTGTTTGGATTTTTTTCTTTTTCTTTTTTTTTTCTTCCCCTCCCCCCCTCCCCCTCCCCCCCCCCTCTTTCTTTGCTTGCCACAACTCTGCATCTCACTTTTTAATCAGACAGAGCAGGATATAAAGACAGAGAGTTTCTCTCTGCTGTTTTGGGATTTGGTAAAGTGGAGTGTTTTAATCAAGTCAGAGAGACTTGACTGAGTAGCACTGGATGTAAAGGCCCAGATGCAGAGGGGTCTGGTAGCAAATCTCACCCCTCACATCTTATGAACTCACAAAAAGTTGTCTCTGAGATATGACGATTATGAAGAGAAGCGGTATCACCTCTCCTTCTGGATGATTTTTATATAAATAAAAATGTGGGATATCAGCAAACTCCTTTATTCTGTGTTTGAAAGTATTTTTCTGTCCCTTTGCTAGGGGTATGGATGGCTGCTAGTGCAACCCACCAGCATTGACACGAAGGATTCCTGACTTCTAATACCACTAATTAAGTATTTTTAATAGTTGCTGCTTTGGCTTTATTCCCTAAGATGCTACACAGCAGTTGATAGTTGTTTAAATGTTACGAAGTTTCTAAGGAGGCACTTTCTGATGCAAAGGGGAAACTCTCCCCACTCGAGTCGTTTCGTAGGAAAAGGGTGCTTTCCTTCTCTGCCAGCCTCGGGACCTGCAGTGCTGGCTTGGCTGATGCTCCGTTTCTCTAGCACTGACCATGCTTCACCTCCTGTGTGAGAGGGCAACGGGAAGGAGGGACCAGATGCTTGAAGCAGCACCTAAGGCTAATTCAGCCTTTGGAGTCCGAAAGAAGTCCTAAAAGGACTTCTGATGGACCGCCTGGCCCAGCCGGTCTCCTGCTGTATGCGAAGAAACTTTAGGAAGAACCTCCCCTTGTACTGCATCTCAGATGTTTGCTCCTCTTCTGGGTGCTGCCTGCTGCGGCCACTCCCGTCGCAGTTTTCCTGTACCCGTGTCCAACACTGGCGCCGCACCCTGGGCCCCGGCAGTGCCGCCGAAGTGGCTGTGCCCGCAGCCGGCAGCCGCTACCACCGCTCCAGGAGGGTGCTCCCGCATCCCGCGGCATTCCGTGCGGGAGCGGGGCGGCAGCGCTAGATGGCAGTATGGACGTGCCGTTGGCAGGGAGGCGGCGGGGAAGGGGGAACGAGGACGAGGGAAGGAGGGAGGCAAGGAGATGGAGGGAGCGAGGACCCCGCTGGGGGATGCTGCCGCCTCATCTCCCGGCGCCTTCCCGGCTGGGGTGCGAGCCTGTAGATGTCTCCCATGTCTCCCCACCTATAACTCCTTCTTTTTTTTTTAAATTATTTTTATTTTATAATGTGTTCTTTCACTTCTCTGCCAAACTTCGTGTGGTTTTCGGAGACAGAGCATTACACTCTCTTTGTTCTCGTATGGATCTGACTCTTAAGTTTCTTCAACTTTTTCTTTTTCTTTTTTTTTTTTTTTTGTTTGTTTTTTGTTTTTAAGAAAAATTTCCTCTGGAAGTGAGCTTTTGTCTCTAACTAAAGACCACTGTTTATTTTTTGCAATTAATTTATTCATAGCTGCATATACACTGCTACAGACAATCTTAATGACCCATGAAATGGAATGGATAGTGGGTTTTGTATGACTGTGACTAAGTACCTGCAGATTTATGCTCTGTGTGCTACCTGCTTGAGTGACGAGACCTGAGCTGATCTACCTGACAGCAATGTGAGCACAGGATAACTTCATCTTAATTTTATCCTGAATGTAACCAAAATCAGAATTCAACCCAGGTTCTTTGGAAATAAAACCCCCCTTCTAGGTCATGCTTTGGTTCCAGAGCGAGGGACACTCCTTTTCCTCCAATCTCCAGCCCTCTGTTTGACACAGGTCTCAGGTGTTGCCTGAGAGTTTGCAGGTTTGGTTTGTATAAGCAGTCACAGAGGCTGGTGGTTGGCTCCCAGTCCTGCCCAGCACACTGCTAAAGCTGCTGCAACAGGTCTTCAGCCAATGGTGCACCACTCTTCTTGCTTCTGGGTGACTTTAAAATATAGGAATGTGAGCAATGCCTTTCTTCTTCATCTATGCTGCTGTTTCTCATGGCAGTACATGTTGGAAGAGCGTCTATCTAAATGAGAAATTAGTGAGAAGCACAAAGAAGTGTTTCATGAAAGCGCCAAAGGTTTAGTCTGTGTATGTTTATGCTTTTGTTAGGCTGTGCTGTGCCTCATTCAGCGCTGGGATGAGGGAGGGCAGCCTGGCTTCTGACCTTTCCTCAGGAGCGCTGATTCCCCTACCAGGATGGTGCTGGCACCAGAAGTGCTTCCTGGCTGCTTCAGCTGTGGGGCTGGTCCAAGGGTGGGTGGAAGGTTGAGTGCGGCAAAGGAGAGGTCTGCACCCTTTTACTATGCTGGTATATGTAAAGTTAGGTCCCAGCTTAATGCAGACAAAATCTGAGTTTCAAGTTACTTCTTTAGAAAGTGGTGTCTTTCCAGACTTAACTCCTGAAAAATAGAGGAATTAACTATGAAATTAGAGGAAACTAATGTCACTGCTATTGAGATAATTGATACAGAAGGGGCACAAAAAGACATTTTAATTTAGAACCCAGAAGAGATGCACCGATCTTTTTTTACAATGCCCTGTATGCACTTTATTCCAAAAGACAGCAGGTGGAAACAAATATTCTTTCCTGGTGTAGGCCCTCTTGAACTGGAATATCAGTTGACTTGGTGGATATGGATGCATTTAAGTGTAGGAGAGAAGTGCTGTAGGTATTAGTTTGAAGAGCTCTTTTTGTTACCTGAACTTTTCTGAACAAGCAACAGTCTGTTTATAGACTTCCTCCTGCCACTCCCAGTGTATATTCATTAACCTTATTCTATGCAATATAAAAGTTAAATTTCATAAAATTTTTAAAAAGGCTTTAATATTCTAGCAGTATGTAGTACACAGGACACACAATCATGGTTAGCATTATTTCCTCATGAGACTTTTCTAACAGAAGTCAGCTCAGTGTGTGGGCAGAGCTGCTGACCAACAAGACCAGCCTACAGTAATTTCAGCAACGCCTTTGTCTTATGGACCTGCCTGGCCTTGTGTCAGATTCATTGCAAGTGCAACTGGAGATGTTGGTACAAAATCTACCAATGTCTGCAGCATGACTAAATTCCTTTCTCAGGTCTCTAGGATATTTCCCTGGGAAGAATCTGACATGTATTAACAGCATGAACTGCTCAAAACTAGGAGTACTGTCACTGAAATAAAAAATAGGCATAGAATTATGCCATGTAAAAGTGGATGATGATATCAATATTCCATAGAGAGAGACGCAGTAAATGAAAGTTGTGGGTGTTAGTGACTGTGCTACCAAATATTTTCATACCAATTAAAGTGTAGTGCCACTAGAGATGTTTTCATCACAATATGAGACAGAAGTACAAATACTGACTCAGAGGATGACAGTGGGGATATGAGTTTGTGCTACAACAGATGTATAACAGGAGAGAGGCACGTATAGCAGAGTGATTCAGAAAAAGCAGGCACAGGATTGCATGTTATGGAAATGACAGAAGTTGAGGTTTCTGTTGTGGGGACAGAAAAGAGATTTTCTCCTGGCAGTCAGTCAGAAAAAGGAATTCAGTCTTGGCCTTTAGAAATATTCCAAGTGGCAAGGACTTGTGGCAAATCTAGATGGTTCTGATCCAGTGACTTAGGCTGAGTTTCATAGTGCAATACTTGTGGGGTTTTTTATTTTTTCATAGTAAGTCAAAGATAGTTAATCTATGAAAACTTCCCAATATACTATTGGGTATTTTGTTCAAAATGAGATTTGCAGTTTGAAGGTCAAGATTTAGAAAGTCTCCTGTGACTTTTTTTTTCATACAGTATAGATGTCATCAAAAGGAAATGTTAGCAGATTCTGAATTCAATTTGGCTTCAAATGGAAGTTTCCAAGGGGCACTAGTAGAGGAAAAATATGTTCTTCTCAGCCTCTGTGTTATCCTCTTCACAGCACACATCCAACAGTTCGGTGCACAAGGACTATTAGTTCTTTGTTTTTGCCTATTACTGTCTTACTAGTAAGATGAAGAAACAGCAGTGGGAACTGAAAACAGGAACAAGCTATTGAACATAGGCATTTAGGGAATCCAGAAGCAAAATGAGCATGCTTTCATTAATATTTTAGCAAAACTGGATTCTTTCCCCAAATGAAACAATGCTATAAAATATCACAGATCCAACATCTTCTGGGTTATTATTACTTTAAGTGTTGCAGTTTGATTTCATGGAATTTTATTAGCAACACTTAGAACTGAAGTAAAGAGAGTGTTTTTTCTACAAATACCTTAGTGGAACAGAAACTTGGGCCTTTTTCTTGATGGTCTTTGAGATATTACTTTAGGATTAACTCTTACTGCTTCCTCTAACTCCAGGTAGAAAAGTTCCTTGCCGTGGGCAGTAATTTTTGGTTGGTGATCCCAGGGCTGTGTTCCCTGCTGCACCTTTGTTACTTGGGAAAGTCATCCAATCCTACAAGCTTCAGCTCTCACCTGAGAAAATGAAAGCATCATGTTTTACCCCGGATGTGATGATTAACAACTGTGTTCCAGATTGGATGCAGATGCCATGGGAGTTGTATGGCTTGGTGAATCGTATGCCACCTGAGCTGAGGTATGCACACCAAACAGTGAAACATTAGTAGAAGGGCAAAGCCCCTTGCAGCACTGTGCCCACTAAGACCACACATACTTGTACAGCTATGCAGGATCTGTATCAATTCCTCAGACTGTGTCTGAGAACTTACTAAGTGTTAAGGGTTAATCTGCAACCTCTTTTCTTTTTTTTCCCCCTCAAATCCCTGTTAATTGGATGAGACCAGCCTTAATCTTCTTCTTTTCAATTGACCCTAGAGATAATTATAGACACTAAATACTTCTAGAGACTAGTCTCTTCAAGAGACTTAACATTAGAGATTTCTATAGCAAATATCCCTTCATTTATGATACTAAGTAGCTATTTAGTGTCTAATAGAAGCGAGCAAGTGGTGATCTTTGCACTGGCTGTGTATCCTCCATGTTATGAGCAGAGGAAAAGGAGGATGATCACACAGCTCTTCAGGTTGGTCAGACATGTAACGGCCTCTCCCTCCTTTTTTATCATTGATGTCTTCCTAGTCAAAGTTCTAGAAGTACGGTTTTTAAGCTAGTTTTGTGAGTTGAGGTAAAACAGATGGGCTAAAATCTGGAGAGGCCAGACCAAACCAAAGTGTTATGGGAAGGCACAGAAACAGTAACTACCATTGGATTGCTGAAGGAGGCAAAGTTCTCAGATCAGGATTCCTCAAATAGTGTTAAAGATGACAGGATCATGTGAAATTATCTGTCAAACCCCAGCATTATTAAGTTTGGGAAGGTTTGGTTAACTTAGAATACAGGCAACTATAACTTGGAGAAAGGAGTGTTGTTAGCCCCTGTCAGTTCTCTCTAGACGCTCTTAATTTCACCATCAGGGTCAACTGTTTTGTCATGGTTTCCTCCTACTTAAAATAGCCTGGGAGGTTCAAGGGTGCTAGCTGTGGAACTTCAAAGTAAATACATGGGAAAGAACATCAAACTGCCAAAAATAAGGACAGGAAGTTGAACCTTGTGGAGCTGATCAGTAACGGTATATAAAGAAAAGTCAGCAAGGAAAAAAATGCAGTGCTTTAATGCATTTCTGTTCTGTGCACCACGACCTGATCACATACCTGCAACTACTAAAACACACAAACACCTTAAAATAATGTGGAACTGAGAGAAACTTGAACCGACCTTTGCACCTGTGAGACAAGGAGGTGGCAGAAATGGAGGATGGAATATTACCATACAATTATTAGTCCTTTTGCTAACTTTGTGCCAGGATGAAATAAATTCTCAGAATACTAGAGACTCATTAACTGCTTACTGATAAGCTGTCTGACTGCTTGCTTCTCATTCAGCTGGGAGACAATTCATTTCCCACTGCCTGGCTTGAAATGCTGAAGAATTGAGCTTATTAATTTTTATCAATATACCACCTGAAGACCCTTTCTCTTCTTTCCCTTTTTAATGTCTTGACAAATGCTGCTGCTCTGGCTTGCACAGCCAGCCATCTTAGGATCAGAGGTCTCGGGCTCACACAGGGACAGGAGTTTAAGAAACACGGAAAGCAGCACTGGGCTATCAGTGGGCAGTGTGCCAGAATGGAGTTGAGTAAGGCATAACACGAGTGCAGCCCTTTAGGGAAAGTAACAGAGTAAAAGTGATTCTGCCTGTGAGATTGTGGAGACTCTTCATTACCCCTTGCAAAAGCAGAAATAGAATTAATGTCCTGGTTGACAAGGTAGACCGTGGAGATAACTTGTATGCATGTGCACATGTGGTTTCCAGTGTAGTCATCCAGACCTGGTCTGCACAGTAAAGGCTTTCATGCAGCACACACAGATCTCAGGCATGCCTCTAATAGGTAGAGTGTTGGACCACTTGGTTGAAGAGTCCTGTGTATGTGTCATAATCACATAAGTTAAATTCAGCTTGCTGCCTGTAGAGCTGTCAGCCTGAATGCTCTTGAAATTAAGCTTTCACAGTTTGCCATCTGGGTCCTGTATGAAGGCAAAAATGTTTCCCATCTCTAGTACCATGTATTAAGAGACAAAAATTGAAGTTTTCTATACACCTGCCAAGCCCACATCTTGGTACCAATTATGGTTGAGAGTTTTCTTGGAAAAACATCCCTATTACAAAAATTAATCTTTTTGATAGAGTAGTGGATGCATTTAGTTTAGAAGTTTATGTTATATGTGACTGGCATTGCATGCTTGCCTTCATAACCATAGTTACTCAGTTATTCTTTATTGAGTAACTCTTTACTCAGTTCTTAGTCAGGCAAGAATCCTGCTCACCTAAGTGCTCTTGAAGTGGCTAATATCTGCCCTACTCAGTCCTGGTGAGGCCACATCTGGAGTGCTGTGTCCAGTTCTGGGCTCCTCAGTGCAAAAGATACTTGAAGTTCCTGGAGCAGGTCCAATGGAAGGCAACAAAGATGATTAAGGTAGTGGAGCATCTCTCTTATGAGGAAAGGCTGAAGGAACTGGGCCTGTTAGAGAAGAGGTGACTGAGAGGGGACCTCATCAATGTCTGTAAGTATCTGAAGGGAGATTGTCAGGAGGATGGAGCCAGGCTCTTCTTGGCAGTGCTGAGCATCAGGACAAGAGGCAATAGGCAGAAACTGATGCACAGGAAGTCCCACCTGAACATGAGGAAGAACTTTACTGTGTGAGTGACTGAGCACTGGAACAGATTGCCCAGAGACGTTGTGGAGTCTCCCTCACTGGAGGTATCCAAGAAATGTCTGGATGCAATCCTGCACAATGTGCTTTAGCATGACCCTGCTTAGCAGGAAGTTTGGACCAGATGACCCCCTGTGTCCCTTCCAGCCTGATCCATTCTGTAATTCCACGATTCAGATCTTAACCCTCCAACATTAGGATACATTTGTCACTGAGCTTTAATTCAGGCTGGCTTGGCCCGTAGGTGTGATCTTGAGCAACCTTGAAGAATAATGTAAGGTGGACTATCATGAGTTTTTGATAGGAATGGCTTACACCTGCTAAGAAAATGGCTTTTCTTTTTTTTAGAGACATGATTGCCAAGAGTTTTCTTCAAATTGTAAATGTTCTCTTGTTTCAGTTTCAATTTCTATCTACAGCTGGCACTCTTTAGAAGATCCCTTTATCCTTCTGCGTTTGTGAAATAATGAACAATCCTGGATTTGGTTTGGTTGTGTGACCATATCTAAACTCATGAGATTACAGGGAGATAAAATCTCTTCACACCTCTGAGGTATGAAAAGGAAGGAGGTGGCTGCAATGGAGCATGGCATAGAACAATGCAATTGCTACTCCTTCTGCTATCTTTGTGCCTAAATGAAAGAAATTCTCAAAATATTAGTGTTTAATATACATGACTACAAAAAGTGGCTAGATTGGAAGGTGAACATAGTTATTGCAGAGCACTCATGTAATACATTTCTGTTTCTAAGTTAGTAACATAGATTTAGCTCAGAAGGGTGAGGTATAGTATGTGCATTCCTTCACTCCAAGTTATCCTAGTGTCTCCACGCAGACCTTACAAGCTGGAATTTCCATAGCCTTGGTATAGATACATGGGAGCCAGCTAAACGAACGGGTGGTTTAAATCACTTTGAATTCCTGATTTTGGTTGTCTTCCGGCTGTGATGTTTATGTAGACGTTACTTTTCTGGGGCCTGGCACACACCACTGACACTCCTCACTTTCGCTAACAGTAGTGCCATGTCCACTGCATGACATCAGGGCCCTTCTAAAGGCCTGGTGTCCCTCTGTTTCAACTAGGTGTCTGAAGATACTGAAACCATGGTGGTTGCTGGTGTGTTTTACACTTTATGATTGTATATTGGAGATAAGGAGATATTTTGATAATTATCATGTTTAGGTTTGGACAGGGTTTTGTTGGTTGGTTGGTTGGTTGTTTTTTTCTTTTTAAATTAAAGCTTGATATTGTATACCTGAACTGTAGCCCTAATAAAATTATTGGCAATATCAGAAACTGTAGTTTCATGAGAAGAACTACAGCTCTAGAGGTCTTCAACACATCAGTGATATATTTGCATCTGGTGAAAGCAGCATAAGTATTTATTTGCATATTTGTGTCTTTGCTGGTGACAGCATATTAATAAGTACTTGTCCATTTATTGACAGAATCTTGTTTTAAATCAAAAAGAGAGAAAATACCAGGGCTTATGTGCTTAAACTGTAGCAACAAAGAAACATATAATAAGAAAAAGGAATCAGCTTGTGAATGAGTCCTTAATTTAAAAATGAGGCAACATCGTTGCATAATTATATTTTTAATTATTGGAGTAATTATTGACTAATTGACTATAACATGTGAAGACAGTGCTAACAAATCATGGCTTTGGGAAATGTTTACTTTAAGGATCAGTTATAACACATATTTGCACAAACAGTGATGCCAAATTGAAACATCTAGACTGCCTCTAAGCTGCGTGCCGTTGGTGAAAACATGGTGAAAAATCTCAGCTGGTTTCTTTAATTCTTTCTTCTGCAGCATGTTCTTAAAATCAATGCATAAAGATTGAGAGAAATAGCAATTTTGATTTTCAAATTAATATTTTTTTTTCCCAGAAATTATTAGGATATTTTTTCTGCACCCATTTCTGTATTTCTTCTAAAATCCTTTGTATAGATAATATAAAATGCTGTCACACTGTGTTCTCTCTCTTTTCTCTAGTGCAGTATTTCACTGGGGTTATTATCACAACTATTTTGCTACATTCAATGAAATTAACATTGATTCCATTTGTTGAAATCATATGGAGACTGCAACTGCACTCTGCCTTATTACCAAATGAGTACAGTTTGCCCTTCAATAATTCTCTAAACTCTCAAATGCCTGGGAAATAATATGCTGGAGTGTTACTGAACTGTGACTGAAGCACCATTTGTGCGACGTGTGACAGTGCACAAGTGATATTCCACAATAAAAGTTCAAATGACATTAATCTTCCACAGACATTCATTGACTGGAAAGATGCCTCAAATACAACATAAAGACACTGTGGCCCCACTTCATGTTATTTCTGGGTGGTTCTTCTGTATCAGTCCTTTGCAAATGTACATTAATTTTTGTGCATTTAAATATAAATGATGTTAAATCAAAAAACATAATATGTTATTTCTGCAATTAGATTAGTGAAAACTTTACATTTGCATTTGCTGTAAAGAAATCCTCTTGACTGTGGTATCATTAAGAATATAATGGTAGGCAGTGTAATCCATCTATTTTCACTCCCTGTGGGGTGAAAAACTTTGGTTTGGCTTCCCTCTGCCATCTTGAATTACAGCTTCTCCTTGGCTGAAAAAGACATAGGCTCTAATCACTGTTATTTTCTCACTGTGTAAGATCCCAGTGCAGGGAAGGAAAATAGTGCTATCTAAATGGAGATCTAAATTTAAATGGAGGTTAATGTATGAATTTTGGAAATTGAACAAATGACCTTTGAGGGATTGTGGTATATGGTGGTAGGAATATGGGCCTCAGAGCTTGGTTATTTCACTTTCAAACCCTTCTCTTTTGCTTACTTGGATTTTGTCCCTTGGCCACGCCCTCCCACATTTTACTTCCCTCCCTGGTGAACCAGAGTTAAGAAGGACATTGCCCCTGGTGTCACAAAGGCATTTGAGAATTGGTTACTCAATATCTGCACAGTTCTTGTAGTGGAATTTCCTGAAAGCTGTCTATCAGTGTCCAATCTTGGCTTGAAGAACTTAATTAGCTGGGAAAATGTGAACTCGTGATCCTGCAGTGTAAATACGAGCCCACTTTTCCCTTCCCCGATTTCCATCATTTGTTTAGCTGCATATCAATTGCATATTCTGTACTCCTTTGAAAACCAAGACTCCATCTAAACTTACCAGTGTCTTCAGAGTCCAGAATTCACCTTTTGTGGCTGTAATTTTGCTGGAAATGGGGAGAATAAATCCAGGTCCTGACAAGAACACATGCTATTTAGTGCACTAGTCCTTTGCTCAGTTGCTCAGAGCCTGAACAGGGAAATGGCCCCCAGGGATCAGTGGAATCCCATCCTTATCTGGGACTAAATATTGATTTACTTTTTCATTTATCAGCAAGGAAATTGCTTTTTTGGGGGCTGTAATGAACCAACCTTCTGACAGCACGTCAGAGATTAATTGCTAAAGACCAGGAGGGACTGCTATGACCATCTAATCGGCCTTCTTGCATAACACAGACCTTTGGACTTTCACTAAATAACTCATACTTGAAGGCCAATGTATCCCCAAGGAAAACAAACAGTCCTGATTTTATAAACAGAGCCCACCACAACTCTTAGCACATTTTCCAATTAAGCTATTTGTTAACTATTTTGTGGTCTTTTCAATGTGTGCTGTGGTAATTATTTTTTTTTTAATTTGAATTTTTTTTCCTCAAGATCTAATCAAGGAATTTATTGGATTAATTCCTCTATGCCAACCATGAGGAGGAGACTCTTTCAAGGTAATCTGCTTCCTGCTCCAGGAGGCTTCACATTTTTCTTTTCAATTGATGAGGACCATTGAATAAAAGCAACCATGAACCAGAACTTGTCCTCTGCTGGATGGTTCACACAGGTTCCCTGTGTGTTCTTTGGAGCTGTGAGTCTTGCACATAAGCACATAGTAGGACAAGAAGGCACAATTTCAACAAAGACAGGGAGCATCCCCTCCTGTTGTGTAACCTGCACAGTGGGGTGCTCCCAGGGAAACAGGAGCTGTAGGGTTGATGACCCTCAGCCTGAAGAAGAGCTCAGATTTTAAGTCTCCTTTCCCTGGGTTTGGGAATCTGCCACCATGTTGTCGTGCAAAGTCAGGTTATCACTGTGACATTGTCAGAAGAATAGTTAGACTGCTGAGTCCTCTCTCAGCAGGTGATGATGTGAAACTGCACCAAAAGCTCCAGTGCAGGCCTGATAGGAGTCAGCATTTCCTACCAGCTGAAGGTAGGAAGTTCCACATTGTGTGTTCAGGAAGCCTAGAGGACCAAAGGGAGAAAAAGATATTTGATGAGCTGAATCAGATTCCCAGTGGACCAGCTGTAGAGCCTTTGCTCTTACATATGCATCCTGAGTCATCAGGCTCGGACAGGGCATTTGATTTTCAGGTGTTGAAACTCTCAATATTAAGTGCCTATAGCAAGTCATCAGAATATAGTCCATGTCTCCATGGAGGTGCTGGAGAGGTGCTGCCATAATAATTGTGAGATGTCTGCTAGTGCAAGATAGCTCTGGGGGAAATCACAGAGCAAAAAACCACCCAAAACCAAAGTAACAGTTATGGCCAGGTTTCCTGTGCAGCTGCTCTTCATGCTGCTGAGTCACTGTTCCTGTTAGGGCTTCTACTTACCTTCGAGTCTCAGTCTGTGCATCCTCCGCTTATTTATTGATAAGGACCATCTCTGCCCACACTCTATAGTCATCTGTATTTGCTGCAACAAAGATTAATAAGCTACTGGGTGATGAGTAAATATTTAACAACATTTTTCTTTGCTTTGCTTTACATGTAAAATAAATATATTTGCAGAATATTCATTTTCCCTAGGTCTGGCAGCTTCCTAGAGTCTTTCACTTTTGACTCTCAGCAGATATGTTCATATGCTGTATCTAAAAGAATGATGATGCAATCTTTATGTTTTGCATATAGCAAACATTATGTTTCATCCTCCTTTGAGAAAATCCTTTTCTGAGGTTTAAACTAAATGTGTCTCATCTTCATATTCAGTATGGCTCCACTTATGCTGCAGCTTCCAAGTTATTCTAACCCTTGTGTGCCTTTTATTTAGTAGAATTTTTCAAGAATTTTCAAGTTCCATTTTTTCCATAGTAAAATTTATTGATAAGATGAAAGGGCTTCCTTTTAGGGATTGAAATATTGTTACTTTTATCATAATCTGTATGTTTTAGTCCACAAAATATATTACACTGCAGAATTCTTTGTTCTCTAGATGAACACTGTTTCTTCTACTATACCTGATTATTTGTCTTCAAGAAGAAGCACATCAAACAAACTATTATGAACATGGCTTTAAAAGGGCCTTGTAAGAGACATTTGTTTTGATTTCTGTGGAAAGTATTGCCCAGGACTGTATTTGCCCTTGCCACTGGTAGCTGGACTTTAACTTTCAGCTTTTATATTTGTTACTTTTCCTCTTCTGGATCTTCTTAGGCAAGAGTCCGCTTTATGAGTTGGTGTCAGTCTACTGAGTCCCCATTGCAGACCGGTGTTTGCTGAGATTGCAGGTATCTATACCCTTAGTTGAACCATAAGTTTAAAATTATGTCCATCGTACTTTTGTTAACTACCTAAATTTTATAAAAAGCAATTTGAAAGTGTAACATTGAACAGCCATCTGCTGATAATAAATAGGACACCAGTAAATCATATCCTGTGCTTAACTGGTACTAGCAACTTGTTCATTAAGGAAGAGATGCTTCTTGTTTTTCAGAAAGAAAACAGTAGTTTTGGCAGCTTGATGATTCACACTAGAAAACCATTTTTCACTTGATAACCTTTTGTCCATAATCTTTCTTAAAATTATTATCAACAAATTAAAGTAACTTCTGTCCCCTGGAGTTAACAGTATGGTGTAACTAGTTAATAAGTGCTACTCAACCATACTGCAACTTCTATAACATGGCAGAGTCACCCTGCTCTGCCATTCTTATCACTTACGTATAGCTCTTTGTTTTCTAAGTCCTTCAATTACATCAAATAATCAACTCAGAGTCACATCAGTAGGGAAGGGCTGGATATGTGTTCCTTTTAGGCTTTCCTTTCCCCACTCCTCACACTACTCAGTAAACATGAGCAGTGTGTGGGTATTCCTTGTGGACTTAAGACTGAGAATCTTTGAGCTGCTCAGACAGAAGGCATGGGAATGCATCACATACCTACATTGCTTGAAGAACTTTTCTGATCTGAATGATGGTTAGCAGACAGTAATCCATTTTGCAAAACTCAGAGTTGCCCTCACATTGCTCACAACACTCTTGCTGACACTTCTAGCAATCCCTGTACATGCATGTCTAGTAAAAGCAGCTTCCAATTAAAAAAAAAAAATAAAAAAAAGATTCATTTTATGAAAATCATATTTTTGTGAAATAAAATACATTGAGATTGGCTTGCAAGTTCTTTGTCAGTATATTACTTCAAGCAGAGGACTTCACCTGTGACCTACTGGATCCCATTTTCTCCCATCACAAAATTAATTCAAGACTTTCAGTCAGCAATCATTACAAATACCACCAAATATTCCAATTCCCCCTCTGTTTTGTATAAGACTGTATGAGCTTTAGATTTGTGATGAAAACACAACTGCTCACAAAATTATATGTACCAGTATTTCTGTACTGGATCAAAAATCCAAAGGGAGTAAGGAGAATTTTACAAACGTGGATGTAACCCTACTTATAATAATTCAAAGGCTAGGACAACAATTACTGATGAGCCAGAAAACTTTCACGTAGCTCTGTGTGTTCTTCAAAGTTTTGAGGTCAAATTCTATTCTGAGTTACAAACTCACAGCCTTTATTGAGGGTTCTGTGTCAATTATCTGGGCATAGGCAAGGTTCAAACTTTGGTTAGAGGAAGCAATTCCTGACTGTCATACTCTGAGTTGCACTCTAACCTTTTTTCCAAAACAGTTTATCTGAAGAAAATTATAGACTAAGGAGGAAAATACAGTTGAAGGGAAAGCAGGGAACTCTGCTCTCTTTACTCTTTTCTTCCATGACGATTGCTAGTTATTGCACGTCACAACCTTTAAACTTCCATTTGTTGCAATGGTGTTTTTTTCATTTTTTTATTTTTCATTTGTAAGTAAGTGTCCTACAGAATCAAGGGCTAAAAAGTAACCATTGGAAATGCGAGTGTAGTTGATGTACTTATAATTTGATGTAAAAAAATGGAGGTTTCCTATTCCTGTTCATTTATGGCAAACTTTATTTGATCATTTTGTACATTTTTAAATGGCCTTTTATTGCAAATTGTATTTGACTTAATTATATGATTTCAAATTTGAAATTATGCTGTACAGACATGCTGGGTTTTGTTTCTGTTGATCTAACCTTTTGATTAATGAATTCTTTATGAAGAAAATGTTTTACTTCTCTATTTTTTTGGCTTGGTTTGCCTTTTAAAAAGTTTTATTTTATTTTATTTTAATTTTATTTTTCAAGGAGAACGAAGCAAAATGTTTGGTGCTTCAGGTATCTTCAAAAGAAAGCAAAACATCACAGGGAACTTTTTTGCACTAAAGTAGAGGAGAACAAAACATTTGAATAAAAGACTTAAATGCCATCTCTCATTTCCACCCATTACTAAATCTAGCAAAGAATGACCATTTATCCCACTGAGCTAAATACACTGATATCTAACTGTGGTGCCATTGTTCACCTGGCCTGGCTTTTTAGCCTTTTCAAACTGTTAACATAGATTTAAGTGCAACAAAGGAGGCATGAAACCATAAGTATTTTATTGGAGAACTCCAGATCATCTCTCAGTAGGTGAGTCCAGTACTGTCACTTAAAAGATTAACCTCCTATTTCTACAACAGCAATTACAACAGGAACTGCCTTATTAGGTAAAGCATATTAGATAAATTGAAACTCTATTGATAAATTCATTCAGTAAAGCTGACCTCATGGCTCCCAGGCTACAAGGGAAAATCTGTAATCTTTGTCCTTTCATGCATAGGGATCAGCAGGCTGATGAAGAATTAGTGAGCGTCCCTGTGACTTAAAGAGCATATTAAGAATGTGTCTGTTTTGCAAATGTCTAACCTTTCCATGTACCATACTGTGTTTGGGGTCTCACTTCAACAGTCAGGCTCAATAAGACATAACGTGTCTTTTCCCTTTCCTAGGAGGAATTTGCTGGGCAATCATTCCTCTGAGGTAGCTTCTTCCAAAAGTCTTATAATTTCTGATCTTTGATTTCAGCTTCATAACACCATGGTGTGTTGAACAGGTGCAGCACTTTTGTGCTAGGGAGGAAAACTCAGAGGAAGGGCTGTTAATATCCAAGTTTTTAAAAGCAGTGGTGGATTTTCATGCATGATTGTCCTACTGTTTGATCTGCTTGAGTCTCCTCACAACCAGTGCTCAGGGAAGCGTGATTTGGCTGTACCTCCAGTTAAAATGGTATGAATCCAAAAGTGCTCAGTGCATCTGGAATCCAAGCCTATGGTATCTGAAGATGTAAAATAAAATATTGCTATGGAAAATACAGGCCAGTGTGACTAGGCTTGTGAAACATGAAAAGTCTCTGCCAAAGTTGAGAACCTAAATGCTCAGTTCCTGTTCTACCGATAGACCTATAAGATTGTATTTTCCTCTTTTCTTCAGACAAAAACAAGACAACTAATTTTTATTATGTTTATATTTAGCAGGATAGACCATACTATTTTCCAGACCAGAAATACTGATTAGTATCAGTATCAGAAATTACTGATCAGCCATTGTCTCTGTAGAGCATTGAAAATTAGCATGATGTTTTAGAAGCATCTTAGCAATGTGACTGTTTTGAGGGTTTCCTAGTATAAACCACAGAACCATAGAATGGCTTGGGTTAGAAGGGACTTTAATAATCATCTAGTTCTTAACCCCTTGCAGGGACACCTTTCAGTAGATGGTTGCTCACAGCCCCATCCAGCCTGGTATTCAACAATTCCATGGACCGGGAGTCCATACCCTCTCTGGACAACCTGTTCCAGTGCCTCACCACACTCACAGGAAAGAATTTCTTACTAATAGCTAATCTAATTCTGCCCTCCTTCAGCTTAAGGCCATTCCTCCTTGTCCCATCTCTACATGCCCTTGTGCAAAGTTCCTCTCTGGCCTTCTTGTAGGTCCCCTTTAGGTACTGAAAAGCTGCTCTAAGGTCTCCCAGGAGCCTTCTTTTCTCCAGGATGAACAACCGCAACTCTCTCAACCTGTCTCCATCGGAGAAGCGCTCCAAGCCCTTTGATCAACTTGGGGGCACTCCTCTGGACTTGTTCCAGCAGGTTGATGTTTTAATTATATTGGATGTCTGAGAGCTGGACACTGTATTCCAGGTGGTATCTCACAAGAATAGAGGGGCAAGTTTCCTTGCTGCACATTTCCCTGACTCCCCCCACCCCTGCTGCCTACCCCAGGAAGGGAGGAAGTGGAAATCCCAAGGAGGATGTCTGTGACTCTGAGTGTCTTGTAATTCTGCCACCAGTATTTTTCAGATGGATTCAGAGTGTGAGTGTGTGAGCATGTGTGTGTAGTACTTGCAGAAAAACATGCCAGCTTATTCGAAAAGTCAAAGTGATGGAGTAAGACTTTTGGTAAAAATATTGTCTTGGAAAGTCAAATGAGGGATCTGACTGACCACATAGCTGTAAAATATTAATGCAAGAGCCAAACTTTGGAAATATTTAATTTAATTGTCCTTTTCAGTTTATACTTTCACTGATAAACTTGCAGTGAAAAGATATAAGAAGATGCTTTATCTTATGTCTTCAAGTGGTTCAAATTTGAATGTATGACATGAATATGTGTGAAGTGTACATTATACCTGGATCACACCTAAGCTGTTTATCATGATGGGAAACTTCAGGCTAGAAGATTTCTAGGAAAAACCCACATGTTTAGGTGATCCATATGGGGTTGGGAGGCTCCTTGGTGGAGGTGGCAGGGGTAGAAAGGCTGGGAAAATGATCAACATCATGACTGGGAGAAGGTGCATGTGGGAATGGTGGAAGAGGACCTAGAGTGAAGATGTACATGGTTCAATGGGTCTTTTGTCTTCATACAACAGATCCGGCTCCCCTTAAGAGAAAAGAACCAGTTTGATAGCAGGAAAAGGTTCTGTGTGTGAAGCTTAGACCCAATATCTCTGCATCTGATGACAGGAATGATATGTGTTTGTCTTCCCATGGGCTCCAGCTTTATTCCGTCAGCTCTGGTGGGACTGACATATACAGGTTTCTGTAAACTTTAAAGGAACTTCCAGACTCTTTCTGGATCTGACAGTGTCTTGCTCTGCCTGTAAGTCCTCTGGCAGTAAGTCCTATATTTCTGACAACTCTTTCCTATTGTGGCATTGGGTTATTTGTTCCTTGGTTGATGTGGCACAGAAAGTGTTAGGCAGATATTATGGCTCTAGTGCTGTGTGTTATTACAGGAACTTTTCACTACCTCAATTTATTGTTACCAAGTGCTAGCATCCCAGCTTGATAGGGAAAGATTTGAGGTACAAAATCTTTAAATGATTTGCTGAAGGCCAAGTATAAACGCTGCGCTTATGGAGACTCTTAGGTCCTTAAGTTCCATTGAACTTAGTGGCACAGGATACCTCAATATGAATGTCGGTATGGAGAATGAGTTTTGGGAGAAGTGAAAGCCAAACCAATGCCACCTGACTGGAGTTTCTGCTGTGACTATACTACTGTAAAAATCTTGTCCGCCTTGGATTGCCAGCATCCCAAAACCAGTTACTGCAGTTCTGCATGTAACAGCAGAAGGGTTTGGAGGACCTTCACAAATGTTCTTTCCCTCAGGAAACACCCCATATGTCTCTGGTTTATGGGTTGAAGCTATACTCCTAGTGTCTTGCTGGATTTGTGCTAGCATAAATGCCTTTTATAGGGCAGTGAACTGAAAAACTAGAGACATAACAAGTTATAGACCAGTCAAGCACTAAACCTCTCCCTATAATTAATTTGTGAGGTATGAGAATTGCTATTTGTGTAGGATGATGTCTGACAGACTCCAGGTACCATGTGTCTAGTCAAACCTGTCCATGGTTGGTTTGTTTGGATATCAGAACAACTGAAATTTTTTCCTGGTATACAGTCCCATTGCATGAATATCTCTCTCTGCCTCATCGACTCTATATCTTTTCGAGCCCCATCCTAAAACATATCTTTCCTCCTTTGCTTATATCTCTTAATTTTTCTTTCCCTTGGTCATTGGCCTTACGACTGAATGGTTTAATTTATTCACTGTGCAATATCTTTATGATGCTGTTTCCTGTAATTTATATCAGATACAAGAGAGTGGACAGTGTTATTTAATTCCATAAAGGGCTTTAGGAAGGCATTTCTACAAAAGATACTTGTGAAATAAAGTCATGAGTCTGCAAAATACTTACTCATGCAAATAGTTACATTAAAATTGATAGTGCTGCTTATGTGAAGAAGTTGTTTCCAGGTTGGACCCTTACGTTTTGTACCTGGATATGTAAGCATCCAAAATGGATGGTTTTCTAAAAGTCTTCGAGGGAAGTTAATTTTCTGACAGCTAGTTAGCTTACAGCTGGTTGATTTATAGCATATTGTAACTCCAGGAAGATGCTATTTTATGGTCATATTGGGCAACATTTACTCCCACCAACTAAAGGTGTTTTGGGAATGTGTGTAGTGTGGAGGTTGGTCACTGTAGAGTCAGCTGCCTCCAGGAGGCAAGACAGAGCATGCCCAATGTACTTCATAGGAAGATTCCCCTGAAGTCTGATCTCCTTGCTGGCAACAAAGGGATGATTTCTGAAGGCCTACTAAGTCTCAGGAGGTCTGCCTTAGTTTGGGAGAATTTTCTTGTTATCTCATTTGGAAAAAAAAAAAAAATTAGAGCCAATGAGTTTGAAACTTATGGTCATTTTGTTTAATGTTACATAATTTATTTTTTCCTGGAGAGTGGCTCTATCTCCTGTTATGTGTCCAGTGTGTATTTAGCAGACTAGAATTACAGGGAAAAAATAAAATTAACTCAGAATTAAACAGGAATAGAAAACTTTAAGAGTCTGGCTTTTTTTTTTTTTTCTCTGAGTGTCCTTTCCATTTTAGACCAAGCCCAACTGTGTTAAAATGTTCTGTGCCAGCATGTTTCTTCTCCCAGAATATCTTCAGTTCACTAGGCTCAAATTATGACATGTATTCCTGAATATGAAAGCTTTTGGCTGAGCCTGAATAAGCTTTCTGGTAAGACAGATGTTCACTCTTTGGATATGTAATAGAAAACCCATCCAACGTCTTATCAGTACAAAACTGATGATGTGATCCAAGTTCAGGTGCTTTGTCTCTTACAGAAACCTTTATATCTATTACCTGGAATATGGCATGATGATTTCAAATGGAATTTTAGACGCTGATGGAGGCTGGACCCTGCTTCACTGACACCACCAAGTCTTTCAATTTATTATACCTCTGTTGGTGTGAGTGAGGCAGGAAAGCAAAAGGAAGAAGGAAACCCATCAGTTGTCTTTTTTCCTTTTTTTTTTTTTTAACCTTTCTTTTTCTTAATGTTTCCCTTGTCCTAAAGCAGACACCTGACTTTTCACTCTGCTGCCTGATGGAGAAGCAACTCCATCCAAGCCCCAAATCAGCTCCTTGTCCTGCCCCTTGCTTTCATGTATCTGTTGTCTCACAGGTGACTTGCACTGGCTTAGAACATCTTCTTAATCACACTGCTTTTGCTAGTGAAAATCCATCAGCGTGCTTCACACATTCAGGGCTGGAGAGGTAAGAAGAAAAATTTAGCAGCTCAGAATAATAGATCAAGTAGTGCACAGACTTCTCATTTCCCTGACCAATGAGGCAGAGATTTTGTGAACCGGCTTTTGGGGATGGCATCGAGTAATCCATTCTGTAACTGGACTGTTGTCTAAAATTATTTTTTTACCCCATAACTTCCTATTTTAAGATAACTGAGAAAAATAAAAAGTAATGCTCTACATTTTGAAGTAAAATTATTGAGCACAGGATGGTTTGCTGAGGTTTAAGGAATCTTGAAATGTCCCTTAAAAATGAGACCTCTCTTGCAAGCAACTCTGACATCATGAGGCTCAGAAGGATCCTTTAGATGTGTGAACATTTTTTGTAGCCTGTTAGGCCTCATACAAAGATTATATCCAGTTGTGACAAATTGGTGGTTTTTTTAGATAACTTTTCATGAATTCTCCTTTCATAATGACTTGAATATGGAAGCTGCTGGAAAAGCCAATTTTTTAACTGTATAGGTACATATCAGGTGATTAATTAGAAACTTACTTTGGAAGCAGTATATTTTGCTCCCTGAAAAAAAATTCTGTGTGTGATTTCCAACACAATCTCATTCACTTATTCCTTAAAATAGCTCACTGAGGTGAGGAAAATAAGAAGTACTTCAATTAGGAGACAAAAATTACAGTTGTAGGACAGAGTAATATTTTTTATAAATGCGGTATTCTCTTTTACATTCAAACTTGGTTTCAGGGTATAAAGAGATTGGCTAGAATGTAAACTTGTAATTTTATTTAAACAGTGTGGCATTCAAGTGCACAAAGCGGGCAGAAAGCAGCTCTTCTTTGCCGTGGCAGCCCAGGAGAGGAGCTGTACTGATCCCTTGCGCAAGAAAGTGTGTGTCCTGTCAGCAGGAATGCTGAGCAGGATGGGTTCAGGAAGAGTGCAGATATGTGGCTTGTTGTAAATGAGTGCTAATAAGACTAATATACCACATGTTACTCACACCATTTTACCGCTGTCTGCAGTTCCGAGGAGAAAAGCAAAGTGCAAGAGAACAAAAGGGTGGGAGTGACAGGGAGAAGAAAAGAGGGTTGCTGCTGTAATCAGCATTTCACTGAACTGTGAATTTTAACAGGTTTTCTGTACTTCAGATTGTTATTTTGTCCACTAGGTACCTGTACAAGATAATGATGACGGCTGACAGAATATTGCAGTACAGCCGAATTCTCATGAACTTTGCAAACAGGTCTCTTGTCCAATATGCTTCAACCTATATGATCACAGTTTAGTCATATTGCCACATTGGTTTTGATGCTACATTTAATTTTATGAATAAACTGGTTTCTAAATTGCTAACCAGTTGTCTGATTAGCTGCTACGGATACCATTTAATCTAAGTGCTCAAGTAAAGCATAATTCTGTTTTTATGATACTATCAATACCCTTGTCATGTCTGTCTAACTGGCATTTGTGCAACCTATAGTCATATGATAAAATTCCTTTAGAAATCACTAAAGAAAAATATGGTCAGCTGTGAGTAAAACCAACTGTTATATTTGGTTTGTTGTAAATAGTACATGCAATCCTTAACGATTGGTTACTTTCAGTAAAAAATGTGGCAAACTATGAAGTATAGGAATGGATCACATATGTCATTCTTTCTCTTCAAATGTCTAGTCTTGCTTCTCTGAGAAATCAATGGCATACTTTTTCAAGGTTTATTTTCCAGCCCCCAGGAAGTGCTTATTTTAGTATTTGTGGGGTACAATCTGAAGACATAAGACTTAGCTTGCATTTAAAATGAGTTACTGCAACAAATTTAGATGCTGATTTTCTAGAGATCTGTAATTTGTTCCATGAAAGCAAGTATTATGACCACGAGTCATATCTGTAAGGGCAAAGCTGATCACCTGATAACATGCTGGAATAGTTGCAGCTGGTGAAGTAGGTCTTGTCAGCCCCGTTCTGTAAGTAGAGACAAAGAAAAATGAAGTTACATCACACACTGGGAATGTGGACAAAGCACAGTAACAGAATGATGATGAGCAAGTGCTCCCACTGCTCTGACTAGGTTCCTGTGATGTGAGTTATTTACAGTTAGTGAAAAGAGAGAGAAGCTCCTCAGAGGACCGTTCAGACTTAGTCCTGTGAAGCCTGGTAGAATAAACACTTTCTGATCTCATACTCTGTTGGCAGCTTTTTCATAGTTTAGAATTAAGGGACATTAGAACAAGACACAAGACCCAAACAGAAGCCTAACACTGTAGTAAATAGTACAGGCTGGTCAGGGTGGATACAGCCTTGGCGGATGTTGGCCAGCATCGCAGGAGGACAGCTGCTCCCCATCACAGGATGTGCAGTGTGTTGTGAACCAGCAAGAGTTAATGTGAAGGACATCCCCCCCTCCCATCCCAGTGTTAAATCTGTGCCTACCAGCTATTGGTTTTCTCTCTTTCTCTTATGTACCTCTGGTCTGGCTTGCTCAAGGTCAAAATATTGTCAACACATGGTAGAGAACAACATGTGCTAGCTTGTACTGTTTTTTTCTTGCAGGGATGCTTGCTTTTTACACTGCATAAAACAGTAAACGTGGCATTTTCCCTCCTTATGACTAGAGTTTTTGTACTTTCTTTCTATGGTTACCTGAATTATTTTCCATCTGTTTCCTCACATCACTTTCAATGGGCTTAAACCTACTGCCTGATTGTGGCACCTTCCCTGATGCAGTGTAATTAACCACAGGCAACTATTCAACATATTAGATATGAAAGCAATGCAGCATGTTTTTTTCTGGCTTCGTGACATGTGAAGGCCAAAAGAACAGCTTTATTCTCTCCAAAGCTCCTCTACCATTCTTTGGTGTGTGATCAGAATATTTTTAGATGGCCTTGCAGGTATACAGATATACCTTGCAATAATATTGCTTTGGACCAATAAACATCCCCTCCACACTGAAAAGAGGGGAATGTTGGCAACTGGTTAATATGTAGCTGAAGAAATTAAATGCCTCTGACAGTAATTGCCTGGAGAAAATTCAGAAGATGAGATAGCAACAACACAGCAGACACAAAATAACTACATTAAGAGCACAATAGCCATATGTCAACATTATATTAAGAAAGCAGTGCTTAAAATGGTCAGGTCAGAACTTTGCCAAGAGCCTGACATGTGGTTGCCAAACTAGTTTTGTCAGAAAAAGTAGTTTATGGAAAAGGTGCAAAACCCAGTTACCCCCTCCAGACTCTGTGATTTGAAATCTCAGTATGTGAGACTGAAATTGATTACTGCAATTGATGAGGAGTATTAATGGGGGAGGGAAATGTTAAAAGTGAAAAACAGCTCTCTTTTAATTTCTCAATCTTCTTAGAAATAATAGTGCTAATAAAGCAAGACATAATTGGTTAACAAAGTAATTTCCCCCCTATGTGAATCTTGACTCTTAAAACATTTGTATTGCATTGTGATCCCCTCCTCTCCACAACTAACATGAGAAATAAACTGGTAGCTTGCATTAAAAATAAAGCTTATTTTTGGTTGTGTGTTTCTCGCAAGTCTCAGTTTGCTGATATCTAAGGAGGGGGTTTAGTTTCAGATCTCCTTGTCTTTCAACTAATATGGTGAATTGCCCTACCCAGTCAAAAATCTTAATCTCTAGGAAGTGTGAATAAAGACACTATTGCATTAATGCCATTTTCAGAACAAAGAGATCAACTCTTATTTCTGGTAGCAGACGGTGTAACATATACCTTTCAGTTAACTTCCCCATTTTATTGAATATCTGTACCCAACAGGTTTATTCTTCTTGTGAATGTTCAGTCTGAACATCGGGAAACGCTTCTTCATTGTGAGGGTGATTGAGCACTGGCACAGATTGCCCAGGGAGATTGTGGAGTTTCTGGCTTTGAGGATATTCAAATGCTGTTTGGACATGGTCCTAAGCAACCAGCTCTGCATGGTCCTGCTTGAGCAGGGCCACAGGACCAAATGACCTCCAGAGACTCCTTCCAGCCTTAGCCATTCTGTGATTCTGCAAAGTAATGACTGATGCAAAGGGTCTAATAATAATCCTCTCTATTTTTGGGGAACCTCTAGTATATGTCTGAACTTACATATCATCTGCATTATTTTGATAAGAACAGATAAATATGCAGCCTGCTAAAAGATTCCACAGTGATATAGTTTAGCCTGTTTATTCTAGCTGAAAACCAAGAAAAAAACCCCAAACCAACAAACAACCTCAGTGAGTATAAGGTATCCAGGCAGAGATTTAACCACATCTACTTTAGGTTCTTTTAGAGGTAAAACTGTCAGCAAAATATAACACCCCAAACTGACACAGTTTTACCAGTGTGAATTTTTATATGTAGGCCAACTCTTGCTCTACTATATGTAAAATGAATCATAGGCTGCATTCCAATTCCCTTAACAAAAAATAATTGGCAGAAACCTCTGCTGCCAGATTTGGCAGTGCAGGAGCTGTACAGGCATTCAGGCTCATTTAGTCTCGTCTTCGGAGGCACTTCTTTAGAAGAAAGTTACCCTATGTGAGCGAGGCATCATTAGGATGTTGCCCATTTGTTTGGGATATTTAACTCTGTGTACCACTTGACAACTCTCATGGGGACTATATAGCCTGCCACTGGATCTCACAAGCACCTCAGTAGACAAGTGATATTCCCAGTCTGCTCCATCTTCTTTGCAAGTGCTGCAGCAGTGGTACCACCTGGACTCTCAGCATCTACATCCTGAAGTGGATACTTTGAATATATTTATAATTGTGAGTTTTGCCCACTGTACAACACAAAAACATAATTTTTAAGCCATTATATTGTGTTCTTTTTTCCTTTGCCATCTGTTTTCTAAGGTGTTTCCTTCCTATCAACTTTTTGTTAAATGCAACACCTAGAATTGTACATTTTTGCACCTTCCACCAAATGAAAAATTAAATTACTGCCTAATTAACTGACTATAAGATCTGAGTTTGTATGAGAAAAACTGAGGATTCATTAAAATTCAAAGCTTGGCATTATTGCAATGTATGAAATAACATTTCTGTCATTGGTTAAATTATCACTTGCTCAATTTCATCTATCTTATTAAAAGCTACATTGGAACAGCCTGTTGCTTAAATGAACATGCCTCCCCATGAATATGTTGTTTTGATTCTGTGGTTCTTTTTTTGTTAAATCTGTTTATGAGCTGAAGGAAGTGAAAGACAAGTGGAAAAAATTAGCAGCTGATATCTCTAGTTCTGACTAGATACTGCTACATGTTTAATATTTAGTTGATTTTAGATTTACAAATAATCCTGATATGTATGCAGTACTGAAATGGTAAATATTCCCTCACTGGGTAAGTTTCAGTAGAACTAACAGTGAATGTTATGTTTAATGGTCTCTGTTTTTTGAAAACATTTTCTTGTCTTTGAAATACATAAGTGATTACTTGGTTTAATAAAGTGTCACTGTAGTTACTGATACACACTTATAAAGAGTGAAAGTGTTCAAATTCAAGCCATGTTAAGGTTTTTTTATGTTTGAAATCCACCCATTAGATTAGGTGGAAGGGTCGTAAAGCATTCTGTAAACTCAGGAACTGATATATCACTCTTGAAGGGTGTTAATTTGGTTCTCCAGTTCTGATTTGTTTGGAAGAACATATTAATTGCTTGTGAGACAGAATTAAAACATTTTGTGCTACAAAAAAGCCTCACAAAAATGAAACCACCAAAACAAACAAAAAAAGCCAAACCAGAATAGTTGGGGATAAAAAGTTGGGTCTTTGCAGAGCAGTTTTATTCTGATTACACCATCTTGCTTTGCAAAAGGCAGAACAGGAGGATTCTGTCTTTTTGGACCTTTGAATGGCTCTGAGAAACAAAGGCTGATACTGCTGAGAGATGAGAAATAGGGACAATTTCAGTCCTGCCAAAAAATTTAAAATTCATAAGGTCCTGGTATTATGTGGTCTGCCTCAGCAACTTCCCTGGCTCACAACTCAAGCAGTCAGGGAAATGACTGCAGAAAAGCTATTTCTCTTGAAAGTGAAAGTTCTTGGTTCTACTGCAGCCACAGAGGTACAGTTGTACCTGGAGCCTGATCCTGTCTCTCTTGAGCCAGGGCAGAGTCCCATTAAAGTTAATGGAGACTAACTTGGGCATTGGGATGCACATGGATTCAGTCAAGACCAAAGTTATAATGACGAGGAATCCAGAAAGAGTGATCTCTTAAAAATGAGCTTCTGCCATGAAAATGTCCAAGTTAGAATATCAGCCATTTCAAGCAGGTGCATAGGTTCATACTCTGTGTATGACATGACTGTAGAGGAGACAGTGAGTGGACAAGCATGAAGTGAAAGGTAAATGTCCTCATGCCCTCAGAAATTTCCTTTTTATTTTAGAAAAATCACAGTGCTAAATGCATTTTCTAGAAACATATGGAATTCATGCAATAGCAGACAGAACCATAACCCATATTTCCACAGCAGGGTTGTAGATATTAATTTCAAAATGACAGGGCAAGGCTGTCCCTCTCTGCTACATTGCCTGGCATATTCTCATGAGGGCTACTCCTTCTACCATGTGTTACTCAAGGTGATTTTTGCTTAAGAGGTGTATGGAGGAAGGACCTCCCCATTCATGTGAACCTGTGCTCATGCCTCACTGTGTGTAACAGAAGTTCTCAGTGCGATTAGTGCACTGAGGGAGAGTAAGCTTGACAGGAAACCTTAGTGAGTAGGGTGCTTCTCTGAGAAGGCCCACATGAAGCTGAGAAGCAGATTTGGTTATTTTCTATAATAGCAGTTATTTCCAGTGTTTTGTGTAATGTTAGACAGAGGAAGAGAAAGCAATTTTCTGTATCTACCTGTAAATGTACCAAATACCTATCTATCTCTGGGACTTGATTGTTGAATTAACTGTGAGACCCAAACTGCCATTTCATGTTTTGGGAGGTTTTCTATTTGCTTCTGTGTAGGGTGATTCTTCTGTGTAGGTTTTTATTTTCCTTTTGTTTAGTTGGAATCTCCAGCTTCTTAGAGCATATTATGTTTCAAGCTGAAAGGATGCTCATCAGCTTTTCGTGGTAATGTCATTTTGCAGTTGTGCTCTCAAATGGGTGTGAAGAATCTACCTGGGAAGTCTTTGATTCAGAATTTGTATGCAATAGATTTTACAGAGTTTGAATACCCCTTAGAAACCTGAAATATATGTGCTTAGACACAAAACTTAGTTGTTGCAGTGGCCTTACCATATCCTGGTTCTCTGCCTGGAGTGCTTCAATTCTTATGTCTTCAGCAAAGAGCAAGCTTTGATATCTTAGAAATATCAGTGGGAGACTTCCTTTGTGTAATTTCCTTCTACATGCCTTAGAACTTGTGATCTCAACAGCTGTGCTTTGTGGTAACAAAGGTACGTTTTGCTCTTTCCTCCTTAACTCTTTAGCAGCCTACCACACCTCGTGTTTTGTCTGCCTGCTGTACTCCTGCCTTATCCTCCCCCTGCACTATAAGACTCAGGAGCTCTCACCTAAGTTTAGCATTGTCACTGCCTGCCACTCGATCTTGGCTAGGAGTCCGTGCATGCTATCAAATGCAAAAAAACCCCTAAACTGCAAACCACACATCTCCTTTAGTTTTTTGCGGGGGGATGGGGTGGGTTTTTTTCCAAGACATTTTAGATATTTTTGCTTTAGGAATGATATGTATTGGCCATAAGGGGCTACTAATTTACATCATTAGGTTTAAATTACAGTGGTTGGCTCAGGCACAAATTCCGGAATTTCTCCATTGAAGGCAATAAAATAACTTCTGGCTTTTTCTGAATTTCTCTAACTTTGTTTGTGAGATAAAGGTCATCCAATTTTTCAGATTCAGTTGTCTAAACTTGTTTTGTCCATCTGTTTTTGTCCTGGCATGCACAGTAGTAAATCCTTCATGTAAGTGCTGTTTCATTGTTCTTCCAGAACAGTGAGGATGAACACTCAAGAATGTTATTGGCCTCTAAATAAAACAGAATTGTTCACATTTTCTCTAAAGGGAAAGTATCTATTAGCAAGACAGATAGGGTTGTGACGTCCACAGCAAAATATAATACTGTATTTTTGAGTAATTAAGATAAAGTATCACTTCACTTTAAAAATGCCATCTAAGATATAATGAAACAATAGAGATATAAATAATTTAAAATATTTTGGCATCAATATTTGTTCTTTTTAGCTTTTAGGGGTTTTTTTGTTTTGTTTTGGTTTTGTGGGTTTTTTTTTATTTTTTATTTTATTTTCTGAGGGACTTCTTCATAGCCATCTTTAGATTTGGCCACTGTTTAGTGGGCATATATTTCAACACTTTGCAGTGAAACAATTTGCTTAAGATTTTATGCACTTCTGAAACAGCTATGAATTACAAATGTTGTATAATTTTGCATTATAAAAAACTAATAGTCCTTGCTATTGTCACTGCAATGGGTAGGTGAAAATAATGTAAATTTTATAAAGAGTCTATTGATCCAATTTTTTGGAGTCAGATTCTTGTCCGTATTTAGTTTTGCTAAATTACAGAAGAGTATCAGTGAGATATGATTGTCAGAGGCTTACATGCTACTTCAAAGAAAACTGAAAATGCCTTAAATTGTTAGAAACTAATGGCAGAGTGTGGGTGAGCATTGAACAAAGACAGAGATAAGACAGAACTAAATGCTTCAGAAATGTTTCTGTTTTCTGGCAGCAATGCTCTTTGTACCTTTGATGGGGAAGGATGGCAACCCTGTTGTCACATGAAGTTGTCACCACAGGAGCAGTTGAACATGACTTTCAAGCAGCGTGGGCTAGGTCAGGGCTTTATCTGAGGTGGTGCAGGAGAGTGATGATGACAGGCAAAAATAGTTCAGTATGGCATGGCAGAGCCACCATGAAGGGCTTAACCTTCACCTGTAGCTCTGCTACACTGCAGAGCCTCAGCTCATGTCACGGCACAAGGCACATCAGAGTCTTACTGAAGTCAGTATTGTCAATTCCTTCAGAGATTTGCTAGTTGGCTCAAAAAGGTATTGCTCCTTTTTAAGGAAATAATTGTATTGTTGAATAACTGTTGTTGCGTAACAGCATTTGGAGTGCTGTGAAGGAAGCTGCTCTCTAGAATGTAACTTGTTCTCTGGAAACCAGTCAACTAAGAATCAAAAAAGGAAGGTAAAAAACACAGTATATGGGTAAGAATGAGGTAAAGACATGCAAAAGACAAGTTAATGCATCAAAATTATTTGTGTAACGCAGCAGCAACAATTTCACATAATTTCCACAGGAGAAAACATGGCCTGCAAATTTTCCTTTTCCATGTCAGTTAGCTTTCCTCATGCTTCACCAAATGCCTTTAGCAGCACCTAGAATTATTGTGATAATGGAAGTTTAACTTGGCAAGAGGAATAGGAACTCAGTCAAAGCCAGAATAATGAACAAACCCTTCACCATGACAAGGGAGAAAACACCCATCACTCTCTGACTCTCATGTGTCTGTGGCATTTATATGTTCGTGCCACCACCCCATGCAGCACAACCATGGTTTGAAGTGATTGATGGGCTTTTTACAGGCTACACTGGCCTGAACAGGCTGTCCTGCAGTCAAACTGAGTTAAACTGCTCTGGATTCTTGACTATATGGATATTACTACCATACATCCATTTTTTCTCGAACATCTTTTATTTTTCCATCTGTTTGGTAGGAAAAGAGCACTTTGCCATTTGCTCAGTGTTTGGGCTGTCTGATGCCTGCACCAGCTACAGGTTCTGACCAGGCTCTGCAGGCACTGGAGGGCAGCTGGGCATGATGGATAAACTCTAAAGGTACAGTGAGCCTCAAGTGCCAGGATATACTGGTATGCCTATATTTGCATAGCAGATTTGATGTAATCCATATGAATCATCTGCATTATAGAAGAATCAGGTGCAGAAATATGACAAGCCTAGATATGGGCACCAGTTCACATGCTGTTAACATTCCACGGCTACTCTAAGAGGAGAAACATCAATGCATGCTGCTCTTAGGATTACCTACAGAGAGTGGCCACAACAAAATTTTATCTAGGTAGGCCTTTTTTTCTTGACATATTCAGGCCTTGCTATGCCCATGGATTGTTGCACACCAGGATGAGTTTTATGGATATTGCACTGGCAAGAATCCCCAAAGAAAAACAAAACAAAAGTGATGCTGCCTCTCATATTGCTTATAACGGTACACAGCACTCTAAACTCATCTTGTAAAGTACTTTGAATTGAATCCTCAGCTGGTGTAAATTGTCTCCACTCCACAGAGGAACAGCATTTCCGTGTGCCAGTGCTGCTGGCGATGTCAATGGGAGCTCTTCATACTGAGCATTCACAAAAGCAAACCTGTGGCAAATGAGCCAGCTTTAAATGTGTTTGTGAGCATAGATAGATCTTACCATGAAGCAGAGAACAAATTTTATTTGAACCCTGTCCCCTTTGTAACTTTTTCTTCACAATCTTCAATATGTTTTTGCATTTAGGGACTGCAGAGACCTTCTGTAGCTGTGCTAACACATGCCAGTTCCCCTGGGTTAGACTAAAAAGCTGTTTAGCCTGGTAAAACTCCTCACAGCTGTTAACCAAAGATTGTGTTGGATGAGGGGCATGCCCCATATGTCAGAGGGTGCAGAGTTCACATGTTGGTATGGTTTCACATTTTAATTTTGCTTTCTAAACCCACAAATAATGAAGACAGAACTGCAAGCCTACCATGGCAGAATGATTGCAAATAAAGCAAACTATGACTGATTTGAGTTTGACAGCTGAGTATTGTTTTGCCTACCTCATCCAGGAGCACATAAATATTCACCAGAGAAATGAGTGACCTGCCTCATCTTTTGCCTTGTAAAGTCATTTTGGCCACAGTTCTGCAAAGACAAGTACGTGCTCAGATTTTAATATGACAGCTGTAAATAAAAGTAGCTTTGTCTATTCCTAAACAAATCTGGTTGCATACACTTGGATAAGAACATACATGAAGTTTCAACTCCTCTACAAGCAATGGCCCATTCTCTGCATATTGTAATAGATAGTGTGTGAGTTCTCAAGTTGCCCACCTGCTTACAAAGTAAAATGTATGATTAAAACTGGTTTAATAAGATTTGAGTTGTATTAAGTTTCAATGCTTTTTTCAAACTTTGATTGCATGGTTTTGCAAAAATTTAATTTTTTTTTTTTCCCAGGAAAGCAATATATGTTATAAAATGTTTATGATTTGCTTGAAGAGATCTTCTCCCCTTTTTGGAACAGTTCCTTTTACAAGAAATTCCGAGGGTTTCCTACTATAGGATGACACCAGCAAATCTCAACTACTGATTTATACCAACCAAAAGGATTTTTAATAATTAACAAGAAGCATGTTGTTCAGGGTAAAACAAAATTATGAATGTGTCACTGTAGCAATATATGAGCTAAGTCAGACTGACTTGGAAATGAGAATTTTCTTGTGTGAATGAGGAAGGCAAAAACAAGACTAAAGCTCTCCATAAAGTAGACAGCAGTTGTACTGAATCAACCCTCTTTCAAAAGCCAGTGGCTTCTCTTTCCAGTGTGGTTCTTAAAAACTGATAGCACAGGTAGGTGTACTATCGCCTTAGGTTTAAAAGGAAAGTGTGAACACAACCACTATATTGGAAGCAAATATTCTGAAAATTTCTCACAGGTTTTGTTGGAACATGTCAGCCTCTCTGTGGAATGTAAACATCAATGTAGGGATTGATTTTAAATTTGCCAAACTTTCAGCTAAATGTGGGTTTTCTGAGGAAAGTCACATCTGTCCTTACTATACACTGACTTAGATCTTGAGACTCTTCCCTTAGCTCTACTCAAAAATAAGAGTGGTGGAGCCACTCCACTGGTCAAGGTATATAGAAAGTTTTCAAATTTAGTCTTTTAGGTGTAGTATTGCAACAATTCAGTATGGCATTTTTGCATGCAATATTTAAAGTTGAGTAAATATTGTAAATGCAGCAGAGTGTTATACATATTTTCTCTTAATCCCCTTAAACTTTGGAGTGATTGGCAGTGGTGGCTGCACAAGGAAGAAGGATTAAAAATGACTCAGACAAATGGTCATTTGTTTTTCCCTAACTTTCTTTCCGAAGAACACTGCATTGTGTAGTTTAATTTATGTTTCTAACTGTGATCTCATGGAGTCATCTAAATGAATCCCATGAGCAAAAATAAGAGGGTTTATTTCCAGTCTTCTTTTTCCTAAACACAAAACTATGTCCAATAAAAAGGAAACAAGATTTTAAATATTTAGGAGTTTGGTTTAGAATGGCTATACACACAAAGTTTATAGGCCAAAATTTTCAAATATTTTTCTTAATTTTACTTTCCAGATTTGCCTCTTCCATAAAAAAGCCACAATAGCTTTTGGCATTAATGAGACACAGAGGCACTTACTGGTTTTAAGTCAAACCAAATGTGAGTCTGGCCACTTAATTATTTCTGAGTTTTGCTTTAAATGTCCAGTATTATGCCCCTAAAAATTTCTGCTCAGAACATTACTCCAGAGCACCTAGCTTTTGGGGTTTAATGACTCCCCAAAGCCTGCAGCTCTTCCCTGGATGTTGAGAGTGATCTCCTTCCTGGCACGGCCAGCAGAGCTGCTCCATTCCCAGCCCATACCTTGGCACGATACAGATCAGCAAGACTTGTTTTTGGCAATCCTTGGCTCCTTCTCTTTGATAACAGCAGGTGCCACTGAAATGCTGTAAGGCTCCTCCACACAGGGCTTTAACCCCTTTTTTTGGATGGAAACTGTAAGACTAACATGGACTTGGGAGCCTGCCATGAGACACTGCGTTTGGGAACTTTATCAGGTCATTCTGGAATTGCAGATTTCTGCTTTTAAAATGAGTGCTCATGTCTGTGTGATACAGGAGCTACAAAATCTTTCTCTAATTTTTTTTTAATTACTTTTATGCATGGTACAAACCGCAGGATATTTAAGTCTCTGTATTAAAGTCACTAAAGGTAGAAGAAGCTGGAATTTAAGCAGGTTGTGTTACATTCCCTACAGGGACATGAGGTTACCAGTGTACAAGTAAAAGCTGTTCTTGCTGCTGTACATTCTACATCCTTAACTTTTTAGCATGGCAAGAATAGAAGATACAATACATTATAGGAGAGCAAAAGGGAAAGGAAAAAAAATTTTACAAGTTACAACAAGGAACGAATTGATGGCTTAAGCCCAATCACAAGAGCTATTCAGTATTGAATTTTTAATTTGAATTTAAGGATATAGCTTTTGACAAGTTGCTGAGAACCAGATTTTTACAAATTCCTCCAGTTTTTCCACTTAATTATTATCGGATCACTTAGATGACTAAATGCACCTATAAGCTGAGAAGGTAAATGCTGACACACCATATTTGGTGCCTGCAATGTTACACTGCAACTCGTCATCAGGATTCAGATGGAAGTCAAGTTCTGTTTTAAGAAGTATTGTAAAGAATCTGTCATGCTTCATTTCTTAAAAAAGAAAAGGCTAAGTCTGTATACATGCTAATGTTAATGAAGTACTCTATGTTTATTTTAGTACAAATCAGTTGTGTTGTCATTAAAGACAACTATAATTCTGATGTTATAAACTAGAACATTCTTTAGACTGTAATACAAAGGACTTGGGTCTAAAGGTAAATAAACAAGCTAAGGTGTAACTAAGGCAACATAATATGTAGTAAACAAGAAATAATAAACAAGATTTAAACAACATGTTAACGTATACTGAATTCCCTGAAAAATATAAGGAATCTGCTCTGAGTCAGAACAATTAACAACATTGTTTCACTTCAGTGGATGTTGCAGAATTTGACCCAAGATGATTCTGAAAATTCTGGAACTGGTTGTCTGGAAATGTTATGGGAATCTAATTAACTAATTATATCTGTTGTGTGACTCCCGCATAGTCAGGTGCTCTGGTGTTCTGCAAAACAAGAAAACACCACTTACACACCAAAAGATGTTAGAAATACAGGTGACTTTGACGTTATTGTTGCATGTTGTCTTAGGAATTTTTAAATCACAATAATGTGGAATTTGAAAGTGTCTTAAACAAGGAACAATATGAAGTCTGTGCCCCTGTGTGAATAAATGTCTTTGAAGAGCCTCTCATTGACCTGAAGAACAGCAAGTTTAGTGGGAATTTTTTTTACTACATTGCATTTTTAGCTTTTTACTGACACACATACAAAAATTACAGCTTTTCAAGAGCTAAAAGGATTTTTTATGAAGTCTATCTGGATTAATTGATAATAAGGGGGCAATAGCAGTTTTCAGCTGATTTTAAAAAGCGATTTCACAGTCATTTAAGAAAACATTTGACCCAAAGGGAATAAAAATGGTTATAAAATAAATAAAATAAGGGACATTAAAGGCAATGGCAGGTTGTAGAATGAGAGTGGGAGAGTTTTGTTGCTTTTAAACTTTCCTAATCAATTAATAATTCCTATTTCTTTTTGTTTGTTTCTTTCACATTTAAATTTTACAGTACTTTGAAGGGAATTTTGTTCCTTCCCACCCATCCTCAAACAGGAGCTGCCTGGCACAGCCAGCACACTCCTGGCTTTGGTCTAGTTGCTTCCTAGTCCTTAGTTTTGATGGAGCAGGACATATAGTTTGTTTTCAAGATACAGCAGGACCCATCCCATACACCAGGCACATCCTGTGACCCTCAGCAGAACCCCTCCAGACTGGTGTCCCTTGGGCTCCCATCATCTTTGCTGGCCCCAGAGAGCTTGTGGAGCAGGTAACCATGAAGGACCTGGCAGTGGTTTTCCTCACACAAATGACAGCGTCAATAGAAGCTCAGAAAAACTGTGAATGTCCAGAAAATTCTGGCTTGGTCTGGGGATGCTGGTTGAGCTGTCTTGCTTTAGTTTTATACTAAATGTCTTCACTCGTTCCTTGTGATATGCACAGCCAATGTAAAGCTCACGTTAAAGGACCTGCAAACTGCAGTGACTTTAACAAGCTGTTTTCTGAAGTCTTGTTATCAAAGAGAGGAGGAGGACGATGTTGCTTGCCATTTTAAGCAAGTCACCCATGGATGACTTGGAGACTTTAACTCAAGACACCCATAGGCCAGCCCTTTCAGAGCAGAGGTCATCATGATCCTCAGGTAATAAAGCAACCTTTGCTGTCCATGTCGTGCCTTGAGCTTATGTTCTTCTGTGCTACCCAACATTAACCATCCAGGAGATGTGATCCAGCACTCCTACTCCATAGTTGCATACCACGAGCACTGAGTGGCAAAGTCAGTCGCTCAGAGGTTTGAATGACCATCTTAGTAGCCAAAGAGAGACTGGAGTTGTTCATGAGACACCAGAAAGTATCTTCCAGTTTGTTTAGTGCTCAGTGGATTTAGCTTTTCCTTCACGTTAATCACAAAGATTTCAACAGCCATGAGGACCAGCCTTGATCCTGCTAAGCCTTACTTGAAAGAGGAATCATAATTCCTGCACGTCCCAGTGACTTTGATGGAACTGCTCACATGTGTAAGAGTCTGCAGGATCAGCAACCCTTCACTAACAAGGGAGTTATGTAAAACTGCATGGCATCTGTAAATAAACACAACATTACAGACCCTGGTGTGCTGCTCTGCTCCTTTTTGGACACACTATCCTATCTTTGCTGAGGCAAAGTCTTCCCTGCTCTCTTCGCATCACACAGATGGGATCAAAAAGCTGAAGAACTGCTTTTTCATGATGGGAGTCCATCACAGGAGCATTGCTATTAGTCTTTGCTAGCCATCAATGTCTGGAAATTTCACAGTCAAGTTGCTAGTGATTGTATTGAAAGGGTTTGTGTGTGGGTGGCTGAAAATATGGTGCCTGGCCCCTGGTGCCAAACTCTCAGGCAATATCAGCTGTCTTTACACAAGTGATGAGGCAGAATATGTTACTTTAAGTTTAATATTCAGAACTTCGTCTCTCCTGCTGTCAGAAAACCTATACATGTGGAGGAGATTTCTGAATACAGAAAGTGCATAATTAAATACCTCAGTATAGAAGACATAATGTAGTTTTTCATGGGGAAAGTGGTTCTTTCATTGTTTACATTTAAATTTGGCTCTTCAAATGAATTTTTTTTAAAAAGCAGAAATTTGTTTCTGTATCAGTAGTAACTCAGTTTTAGATTCTCTGAATGTGTGGTTGACTTTCCAGTGTTTTAATATGTGTACACAGATAGTCAGGAGCTTGGCTTGTCCCCCAGACTTAGTAGAAACTTTCCTATTTTTTTTTACTCATTGTATTACATAACATTACTAAAAAGCATGGGAGAATTGAAACTGAAAAATTATATCCCTGTTTTTGCTGGTGCTTCTTTTTCTATTACAAAATTAAGTCACTGGTACCCTAAATATTGAGTAAAAGAAAAGCAGATTTGAAAACGAGAAAGGAAACCAAGGGAGAAAGGAAGTCTTGACGAGAAAGAGAGCCTTGAAATCAATTATATGTAGCAAAGGAAAGCTAAGGATAAAAATGTGGTATCATGTATGTGTAAACACGTGGACACTGGTCACAGTGAAAGTGAATGTCAAGGAGCAATGGACAGGGAACAGCGGGAGGGAATGCCGGGTGTTTGGCAAACCACTGCCTTTGCATGAATGCACATCTTTAACAATGCACATTTTGTTATCTTTTTCACTTCTGTAATGCTTGTGAGAGCTGGTGATACCCTCCAAAGGACATTCAATGCATGGCTGAACATGGGCAACATCTTTTGGGCCATCATTTAACCTTAGATGCAGGAAAGAGGTAAAATGGTGATTGTTGGTGCTTTCTCTGGGAAGGGCCTGTGGTCATAGAATCATCAAAGGTGGAATCATCAAGTCCAGCCGTCCACCCAGCATTATCTCTGTAACCCCTAAACCACTAAACCATATCACCCAGCACCAGATCCAGACTCCTCTTGAACACCTCCAGGGATGGTGACTCCACCACCTCCTTGATGAACCTATTCCAATGCCTGACCACCCTAACAGTGAAAGTTTTTTCTCATATCTAATCTGAATCTCCCCTGCCTCAGCTTAGGGCCATTTCCTCTGACCCTCTCACTGCAGGCACAGTAGAAGAGACCAGCCCCCACCTCACTATATTCTCCTTTCAGCCAGTTTTACAGAGCGATGAGGCCACCCTCAGCCTCCTCTTCTTGAGACTAAACAAACCCAGCTCTCTCCACCGTTCCTCATGAGACAAGGTATATTTTGCCTGTGAATATCTGCCTTTGAATTTTTAAAATTTTTTATCAATTTTTAGTTAAGAATATTTCTCTCCCCTTTCTCTCCAACATGGTTGTTTGCATATTCATGCTTTGCAATAATGGCCTTTGAACTGCTTAAACAAACAAACCAGGCATTTTCTTAATATTTTCTTAGCTATTTTAGTTTCTTTTTTTATCAGGTGTCAGAAAAACTTCACTAAAAGCCATAGATCTGTTGCTTCACTTCAACATTTAGTGTTAACCTACAGAAAAGTTTAGCAGTGGGTAGTTTGGAAATAGGATAATATTTATGTATTTAAAGACAAACTCTTCTTTATTTCTCTCTGCAGCAAACCATATTGCTGGTTAACCACTGCTTTCATAAACTACAAGTGGACCATTTAAACTGTTTCACTGCTGGTTAATGTACTGTATTGTGCTCCCCCTTTCTACACTACCTCACAAGTGTTTTGTTTTTATTAGAAATTCACCTATCCTTGTCTATTGAGGAGAAAAGAAATTACACTACAGAGCCCTACACCCCATAAAATAGCAGAGATTCCTAAATAAGACTGGCCTGAAACTGAAACCTCTGTCTGCCTGCACTGTAATGAAATGCATGACTACAAGAGATAATAATAATTGCAGCAATAGCTCGTTACAGCTCCCAGATGATTTGGTGCTGTCAGGAGTGCACTGTCCTCTGACATCCCAGGAGGCGAGCAGCATCACTGACTGCAGGCCCTGATTGGTGTAGTGAAATATTGCTGGCAAAAATTAAAAGGTCTTGGTGTCAAAATAATTCATGATATGCATATCTTCCATTCTGATGAAATGGCTGATATCCGGATTAGCAAGATAATAAAACTGATCAGGCTACAGTTAAACAATTTAAGCTGGAGAGCTGTTCATTTTGTAGGTGTCACTTGTCAGATCAAGGGGTCAGAATGGGATGAAAAGCTCTCCCCAGTAACCTTCTGATGATTTGGATCTGGAATGTTCTTCATGATTTGTCCAAAGTTTTCATCACTGTGCTGCCGGGTAGCATTACCACCGCAGGCTCTGTTCTGACATTCAAATCCTGGGAATGACAGGTTATTAGGAGAAGAGAACTGGCTGCACATACATTAAGCCCCATATCTTTGACCTGTAATTTGAACTGATAGTGATATTGTAATTGAGTGAGTAAAAAAAGGAATTTTTTATTAAAACACAGGAAGATGAAGAAAACGTTTATTTTCAGGAGATTTATGCGTTCATAAAATAAACGTTTTTGATGATGGTTTATTTTACAGCTCTTGAAATGCTGAGCTGTGTGCTTACTATTTATTTAATGGAACAGTTATTTAAAATAACGTAGCTTCCCATATATTTCCAACCTGTGTGTCAGGACTCAAGCTTGCGCAGATGGAGAGATACCTGTTTCATATGGGAGTTCATGTATTCAAATAGTTCAAGGATTATCCCAATAAAATGGACCTAGGAAAGTATTGCACCCAGTTAATGCTCATAGCTTCAGAGACCCCTAATGTCCTCTCTTGACACCTTATTGCAGGATATTATTATACCATAGATCTTCAGTCATATGGTTATAGGGAGTGGGGCAGAGCCGGGCTATCAGGGTAATTGACTCCTGTGCTTGGCAGTGTTGCACACTTGAGCAACTAATTTATCGGAATGTGTTTTCATATTCTCCCACACAGCCCTGCCCCAGCACAATTCTCTCAGGGCTCCAGCAATTCGGGACAGGTGAAGAGTGGCACAAAGGCTCTTGATTTTCCAAAGGTGGGAGCACAGGCTCAAACAGAGCATGTCCTGGGGTAAATCTGCTTCCAGCGAAACAACTGCTTCTGAGCGCAGTAAATTATTTGGGGTTATCAGGAATTCGCTGCTCCTGGTGAAATCGGGCCTCCAGTGCTTGTATGACAATTTTTGTTGCTGCTGATTGTTATTGTTTGTGATCATTGGATTTTGTCACACAGTACAGAGATAACTCTGGTGTGGGTGAAGCACTTAAATGACCCATTGATAGCAGGAATTGGGCTGGACATCTTCAGAGCTCTGCCCCCATGGGAAAAATCCCACTCCCTTGAAACTCAAAGAAGTCTTGTGCTATTTCAATGTGAGCTGGTCCTTGCATAGATTTAGACAAAGGATTTAATTTATCTTTTTTTTTTTTTCCCCCTGGCATTTGGGAAAAGGCAGAGAAGAAGAAATTGCCAGCTCTAAACAAGGCAACTGGATTCTTAAAAACCAACCACAAAGGACACTGATGGTTTGTTGATGCCATTTTTTGCTTGTGAACTGTTCCTTGATGTGCAATGCAATGAGGATCAAAAATCACTGTCAACAAGTTTTTTTGTTTCCCATTTACTATGGAAGAATTGTTATGTAAATGCTTGATCATATCATAAGCATTAATGGAGTATACTTGGTAGAGTATACCTGATTTCTGTGGGTTTATTCTGTTAACTTTCATGAGCCAGATTACTGATCACTGAGAAGCTATGGGTTCACTGATTTTAAATGATGGCTCCTTCTTTATAAAGGGTACCAAGTCTGGTATCGACATACCAATCATTTTAAATCAGAAGCCAAATCCTCTAGACAATATTTTTGTCTGAGAATCATTCTCTTAACTTCATTTAATATTTAGATATTTGAGTAGATTCAAAAGAAAATACTTCACAGAAGACTTTTATTTAATTAACCCCCCCCAAGCATCACTACCTCTTCTTTCACTTGTCAGTTGTCAAGTGAATATTGATGCTTATATAATTAAAGAATTGATCCTTAAAGCATAATAACATGATAGTAATATTTGCATAATTGTATTAAAAAAAGTTTCCAGAATGTAAATTTTATGGCCCATCTTTCAGAGGGATTTGTATATGCTTGCCCTTACAGTTGGGTCAAGTACAACAGAAATTTGTGAGTTTACCCTCATGAGTAAAGTTAAATAAGTAAGCATATATTTTCAGAGCTAAACGTCTCCCTAATGCAATTTCCCCAGACTACAGTGAATGATATAATGGTCCTTAGCCATAAACCCTGTTGCAGTTTTGCAAGGACACCTTGTAAGTAGTTTTTCTTTGCTCTGTGCCATTAAGATATATGCACAGTTTGCTTTTATGATGTTTGCTGTCATTTAATTACTGATGCATCAAGATGATCTTCCCAATTCAATTAAGTTAAAATTAATGATTATTTTGGTGGGTTTTTTTCAAGTCAGCTGATGATTTTGGGATGTTGCCTTCTCCATGCCCCAAGTATGCTTATCATCTAAACTGAAGGACTCTGTGCTTGAGGACTGTTTGATGGGCTGCCAAATGTAGTCTTTCTTTACTTGTTAGTTAAAAATTGGAACTCATGGAAATTAGTGCAGAGTTGGGCTTCTGCCGTATAATCTAGAATAGCTTAGGAAGGTCTTTAATGAAGCTTGGAGGCAATTTCACCTGCTCTTTCTCTCAGGTGCAGGAAGTTGTCTTTGAATAGCCATCATTCGTAGGCCATTTACTTTTGTGGGACCTTTTGTTGGAGAAGGTCAGAGTCAACTATTGTGAATGTATTTCTAAGTATGGTATGAAAGCAATATCAGCCTTTTTTTTTTTTCTCTTAGTTTTTCTCCCTGTGAGGACATGAAGAACTAAATTTTTTTATTATATGATACAGTTCTGTTTAAAATATATGGTATGTTACATTCTGATTTTTTGCATTTCCATATGGATAGCCTGGTGGCTGGCTTTCCACGACTTCAAAAATAACCAGTAAAAGACAAAGACAAATTGGATTTGAGGAAAGACTGTTGAAAATCTTTGAATTTGTACAAAAATCAGTGGGATATTTTCCCTGTTAGCTTATCACAAATTTTCACATAAGTTCAAGTGCACTTTTTAAAGAGGCCAGGTGAAAGGAGAGGCTAGGAAAGACATGGACTTTTAAAAAATACACTAAAAACCTGACTTAAACTCTTATATTCCAATTAAATCCAAACAATTTGCTTTCAATAAGCCCATGCTTTTTTCAAATTTATTTCTCATGCACAGTATGTAAACACTGGTGTCAACCTAGTTAGAAAACAGTACTCAGTGAATTTTATATACTATGTATTTTTTGGGAATAGGTGTTTATATTCTACTTACTTTGATATGCAATTCAACCAGCTTGTAATGAAGACAGATTTGTTTTCCCCCTTCCATTATCTTTTCTATGTCACAGACATGTATTTGAGCCTACACATACCAGCTATAAAGATGTGAGAAGGTATGAAAAACAGGAGATCGGTTGATTACATACATAAAAAGCTGTGAATTTATTGTTTCCACATCAGCTGTACATTTTGCAGGTATCTAAGAAATGAGTCAGTAGCTTAGCTTATTTGATTCCCTTACAGGTTTTATGTCTTTACCCCATTTTAATTTTTCATTAGAATATAATAATAGCCACAGGAAAAAATGATTTGGTCTGTGATCTATTTCATTATGTTCTCATCATAAGGGGAGAATCTGAAGTGGGAGAGCATCACTAATTTTTCGGCACAGTAATTTATTCTACAGTATTTAAATGTTGTAATTTTCACACTGAGGCACATGCTGCCACATCTATCGTCCCCTGGACCAGTCTCTGTCTTGCTCTTTCCTTTTCATCTGTTTTGTTTTTGCATTTTTTTCATAAATTCGACAGATGGCCTCTTGATGAATCCTTGATAATACTGTCATGTAAAGCAGCTAAGACTAGAAATCATCTCACAACAATTTTTCATTGCAATGACAAAATTGAAGGCAAACATCGCTAAGTCCATAACAACAGCAACAAAATATCCACTTCATGTAAATAAAGAGGACAAGCTTCTCTTATAATGCTCAAACACTAATGCCAGTATCCTTTAAAACCTCTGGATTTTTTTATGCTGCATTTAATTCATCTTTCAAGCCTTGGGTTTTTGTTTAGTATTTTGTGGGTTTCATATTCAGAAATATTTTCCCAGCTCTTAATGTGTTCTCTCTCCTCCTTAGTCCCCCTCCTTTTAGGTCTTTATAATTGTGGATCAGGTGAAGTTTGCTTCCCCTCATTTCAAGGTCATGCACCACTAGGACCATTTTCCTGACTCAGAGGGCACGTAATTTCACAGCCGTGTACTCCTCATTAATCCACCCTGAGTGGGTGCTCAGGAAGTTCCAGATCACAGATTTGTTTTTGTCTTGTTCTCTGACTCAGTGCTTCACAAAAGGATTAGATTAACCCCTTTTGATTGTATTTATATCTTACTGCATCGTGATAGAAATAAAGTGATTTCTTCTTCTCCCCATGTAACCTTCCCACCCCTTCCACCTTTGCACTGGGGAGCAACAGCATTTTTTTCCAATAGTGTGCAGTTAAAGAGAAGCTTGTGGCAGACAGAATTATTTGTTTTCTTTTTGCTCTCTCAACACAGGTTTAATGCACAAATCTATTTCTCACCATTTGCGGAGACTTGTTTATTAACTTTGAGTGTTTCTGTGTAACTGGAAACTGCTTCAGTCCACTGGCTCTAAACCTGGTCTCATCTGGACCTGAATAGTCCTGGATCCAAACAAAGGAGAAAACAAAGAAAGATGGCATAGTGACTACTGGAGGGGATCCATCCTTTCCCCCTTGATATTGTGCCCCAGCCAGCTGCATCAGCCAGACCCCCCTCACCTGGGAGCTCTCTTCTGCCTCCATTTATTGGCCAATTTCTCCTTGGCATCTCCTGGTGGAAGGGATCCCCTACGTGCTGTTCCAGACAGGGAGTATTGTCCCAGGTGGGATCTGTGTTCACTGATGCGCCCCTGGGAACCCGGAGTTCTGGGGAGCTCTGGAATGTCTTGCATCCCTGTGCCTCTATTGGACTGTGGCAAAATGTAAAGCATGTGGGAGCTGTGAGAAGTATTTTTAAATGAAGTCGATCTTCTGCATTTAGCATCTTAAGGAAGCAAATGTGGTATTCAGAGCAACCCACTAGAAGACTCTGAGCTGAAACAAAACATAGGGTAATTACTTAACATTGGCCCTTCTTTCCTCTCTGTGTAGTAGGAAATTAAATTTCTAAGTCATATAAAGTAATTTTTTAATTCTTCAGGTAGGATTTTGTTTGAGATAAAAATAGGGTATGTTGTGAGCTGTATGTGGGCAGCTCACAATCTTAACTAAATCTCCATTTTTGTAATGGGAATTTAGGCCAGTGCTGGTCTTGTAAACACCTAACTTCAGGTGTCTTAATCTCAAGGAGTCCATCTTTAGCATCCTTGTAATGAACCTTTCTTAAAAATGCAACCCACCTTAGAGATACATATACCTAATTTGTGACATCACTTATTATTATGAATAATTATGTTTCCTATGGAGTAGGCAGTCAGCAAGTCAGGAATGGAACCTCCGTAACTCTACACATTGGTCAAATTAAAGCAGTTAGAGGTCTGAGACCTATCACTGAAATAGATTAGATTCAAACTGCTTGTTGGTGTAAGAGAATGCTCACTATTGCCACAGAAACTCCTGAGTTTCAGGATGGAAGATGGGAGAGGAAGGGTGAAGAAAAGGTCTGGCCAGCTAAGAGAAATACAGAACTGAAAGCAATGGGGGAAAGGTAAAAGAAGACAAGGGACAAAACTGAAGTTAGTTTGCATTCTTTGGTCAGATAAACCAAACTGAGCAGCTTCGAGGTTAAGGGGTTTTACCCATGTGATGGGTTTGATAAATCCCAAAAAACTCAGATTAAGGTTTTAGTTTTAGCTAGGCCCCACTTCTGTGGGTCAT
>JAWWEU010000081.1:117851908-117865333 GCA_035583155.1 Acropternis orthonyx | reverse complement strand
TCACTTCTTTTAACTGAAACTCTGTCACATTGGGAAGTGGTTGGCATTTTGCCAAGAGTCAAACCAAAACAATAATAACCCATCAGCTAACTGGTAGCACCTGCTGTGTGCAGGTTCCTAACTGGCCACAACTAGGCCACACTGGGAAAGGCTGAATCACTGTATTTCATCTTGCATTTGTAATGTCTTAGATGTGGACATACCAGAAAAGGATAACTTATTGCATCCTGAGTATGCAGTTACTTATTATTTCATATCAAAACATGCAAATCAGGGTGGGGAAATGCCTGGTGAAAACTGTAGAAAGTTCTCAGAATGTCTCCCTTCTTCATCTCCTGATCTTCCTAGTGGCTTCAGTAATGCATCCAGTTTTGGACTTCCCAATACAAGTAAGACATCACTAAACTGAAGCAAATTCTGCTAAAGGGCCACTGAGGTTGTTGGGGGCTGGAACATCTGCCCTGTGAAGAGGGGCTGAGGGAACTGGGCTTATTCAGCCTTGAGAGGAGATGGCTTCTGAGAGATCTGATGGAAGTACACCAGAATCAATGAGGAGGTTATAAACAAAACGGAGCCAGGACTTTAAAGCAGTGTGTGGTGAAAGGACAAGAGACATTGGTTGGACAGAAACTCAAACAAAGAAAATTGTATCACAGAATCACAAAATATTCTGAGTTGGGACACACAAGGATCATTGAGTCCAACTCCTGGACCTGTGCAGGACCATCCCCAAGAGTCACACCTTGTGCCTGAGAGTATTGTCCACAAGCTTCTTGAACCATATCAAGCTTGGTGCTGTGACCACTTTCCTGAGGAGCCTGTTCCAGTGCCCAACCACCCTCTGGGTGAAGAATTTTTTCTAATATTGAACCTAACCCCCCTCCCTGACACAACTTCAGCTCATTCCCTGAGGTCCCGTCACTGGTCACCACAGAGAAGAGATCAATGTGTGCCCCTCCTCTTCCCCTCATGAGGAAGTTGTAGACTGTAATGTCTCCCCTCAGTCTCCTCTTCTCCAGGCTGAACAGTCCAAATGACCTCAGCTGCTCCTCATACGGTTTCCCCTCAAGGCCCTTCACCACATTTGTTGCCCTCCTTTGAACTCTAACAGCCTGATGTCTTTCTTATATTGCAGTGCCCAAAACTGCACACAATGTTCAAGGTGAGGCTGCCCCAGTGCAGAGCAGAGCAGGACAATCCCCTCGACTGGCTGGCGATGCTGTGTCTGATGCCCCCACACGGTTGGCCCTCCTGGCTATCAGGGTACTGTTGACTCATATTCAACTTGCCATCAGCCAGGACCCCCAGGTCACTCGCTGGCAGTGCTTTCAAACATCTCATTCCCCAGTCTGTACTCACACCCAGGGTTGCCCCAGGTTCAGAATCTGGCATTCTTCTATGTTGAATTTCATACAGTTGGTGATTGCCCAGTCCTCTAATTTGCTGAGGTCTCTCTGCAGGGCCTCCCTGCCTTCGAGGGAGTCAACAGCTCCTCCCAGTTTTGTGTCACCTGCAAACTTGCTGACTATCCCTTCCAGTCCTAGTTCCAAGAGCACCTTCTAGTAACAGGTCACCAATGCAATGTTACCCCATTCACTATTACCCTCTGTACTCAACCCATGAACCAATTGCTCAGCCATGGACGATGTGTTTATCAAACTGTATCCTGGTGGATATGAGGAAAAACCCTCACACCATGAGAACACTGAAGGCATGAATGAGGAGTCATTGCCTGTTCACTTGGATGTTTACAGAATTTGTCAGGATACGGCTTTGAATAACATCATCTGAGCTTGTAATTGTGGCTGCTTTAAGAAGGATGACCTGTCCAGCCTTATTCTCTGATTCACACTGGATGGAGGAGAATCCCTACCTAATTCTGATCTCCCTAAAGCAGTGACAAGAAGCTTTCTTTTTCTGCAGCTCTGAGTCCAAAATGGCACAGATAGAAGGCATGATCCCAGCTGAACATATTTTTGCCTTTTACCTTTCGCATCACCTGCAGGATGAGGATGAAGGAACCACAGCAGAGTTAGTCCCTGTGGGATGTGGCTAAAGTGACTGAACTTTTGGAGGTTCCTACCCCCAAAAGGAAAGTACCCCCAGATGCTGAAAGCTGTTCTACACAGAGAGCACAGAAGCAGCTTAATATGAATATAAGACTATGGAAATTTCAGAATAATTTTGATGGCTTCTCTGGGTTTTGTTAAGGGAAGAGAGAAAGCCTCAGATGATAATGAGAGGAAGACTTGCTCCCACCTGGGTCCTCTGTTTATGCTGAGTGCCATTCACTCTGGTGCAGATGGTTGCTGACTTCTTTCCATGAAGCAGGGTAATTTTGGACTAGTTATGGAGTATGCAAGCTTATAGAAAATTAACAACATAGAGTCACTTGTTTTGTATGGGAGGGGACACTACACTGCAGCTACTCTGCAGCTGAGCTGACTGCAGTACATGCAGATATATCCTAGCTAGATTTAAATTGACTTGCCTGGATGCTCCTCGTAGCATAAAAGAGAGAGCTCCATGCAGACTGCAAAGCCCTTCTGAGGAACATAGCAAACACCAGAACATGTAGTCCCACTGATTTTTGTGGAGCAAGAGCTATCATCCCCAGGAAATACAGTTCTCTTTGCCCAAACTACAACAAATGCAGTATAGTATACCCTAAAATAATGTTTATTTTAAAATGTGAATTGACAAGGTTGCCTTTGTTATAGGAATGTTTGTTTTTTTTTCTCTTTGCTTCTCCATCCTGATCAGAAGCCCCAGATTCATTCTTTGGAATCAGAAAGAGAAAAAACCATGACAAGAACATGTCCAGAATTTAAATGACATAATGAGAAAAGGAGCAGAGCAGAGCTGTGTGAAGCAAACAGCCTTCTCCCTTTCACTACGCAGGTCCTCTGAAATTCATTGGAGATACTGAAATTCAGGTTGTTGCTTTCATTTCCACTTCTGGTTGCTTTTAGTGCTACAACATTTGACAAGGTTTTTCCCTGTGAACAAGAGTTGGTTTTTCCAATGTTATGAAAAAGCAGTAATTGTAGGTAGATAGTGCCCTGGAGGGGGTCATGTCTGTGGCTCCCAGGTGTTTTTCCCTTAGCCAATATACCAATATTTTAGAGATAAGAGAAAGATATAAGTTTTCCTAGGGAAGTTTTTCTATTACATTAACCCAAGCACCAAAGACACAGATTTGCAGAAGTGTTAGTGTGAAGGAACAAAGCAAGACAGGGATTGTTTCCATAGTAAATATGGTCATTGTTAATCAGAGTCTCTCTGAGTTTCACAGAGCATACAAACTTGCAGCTGATAGGATTCATATTGGACTAGGTAATGTGCAAAAAGAAGGCCAAACTCATAGAAATTGACACCACCTTCAACCACAGAGCCTGAAATCAGACCTGAGACTCCACCTCCTTGCTCATTTGCCACCCATATATCCAGTGTCCTTAACTATCTGTTATATCCTCTGACTGTATGGCTTAAGATTAATGAAATTTCTTATATAGTCTTTTGCTGTTAGATCATACCTGTATTCAGATGCCTGGTCCAAACCAAGCAGTGGAGAGACCTGTGACAGCTCAGAGTCAGTACTCTGACAGACCTAGGGTGTAAGAGATGCATTAACAGTCATTCAGTGTGCTGATACTTGTGAATTCCCTTCAGAAGTACCAAACTCTTCTCATTCTTTGCAAAATTGTCATAGCCATCTCTCATAGTGGTCTGGATTCATAATAGGACAGATGGAATAGTGGTACAGTGCCTAAGCCTCCTTCAGTGGATTTGGTCCATGAAAAGTAAATCCAGCCATTCTTCTTTGCTCAGTGAAAGTGGTATTAAAGATTGAAGTGTGGTTACCATCTAGCTGTAGTTGGAAGGTTAGTACTTGGGTAAGAATAGTACTCTTGTTAATAACTGGGGATCAATAATGGAGGCAGAATCTGTAAGGGTGTGGGTCTGGTGTGGGTTTTGTAAATAGTACATCAATATAGATGACCACTGAGTCTGAATAGAATATATCCATACCTTGGGTATATTCTTGTACATATACAGTCTTACACATCTTGTACATTCTTTAAACTTCTTGTGCATTCTTTAAAGTTCTTGTGCATTACTTAATATGATTGAGCTTTAGAGAGTTTGTTATAGTGTGATGTGGCCAAATACTAGATAAATCCAAGCAAAAAAGTTAGAGAGCTTCCAACTCACAAAAACTGATGTTGAAGATGCAAAAAGGGAGTCCTTCAGACAGCGGTGAAGATGTCTCTGGTTGATTTCTTGCTATGCAGGGCCATAGGGAGCTTGGCAGAGGGTGAGGGGCGTTGGCAGAACACAGATGCCTTGGAGGAAGAGAAATGGGATCATCTTGTGTCTAAGACTGTTGATGCCAGTGGCTCTAGGCTCCTGCAATAATGCATCTGAGAGCTAGGAGTAGCCTGATACAACATCATTACTTGCTGCTTGCTTATCACCTTTAGTATGAGGCCTCCATGAAGAGGAGAAATAAAAGAACTCAGTGCCCTTGAATTTAATTTTTGTTATTAATATTCATGGCCAAAAGTCCTGCATATAGAAAAATTAAGTTAGTTTGTATTTTCTTACTCACGCTCCTTCTCAGTTTTCTGTGGTATTCATTCATGCAAGCATTTTCTTTATATAGCATTTCCTCACAAAATTTTATGCTACAAACAGGAATGAATGGACATCATCATGGGCATTGGTTGCTCTTTGGAAGAAAAAACCGAACATTTTTTGAAAATTCTTTCTCCCCATTGAACAGAAGCTAAGTAGGTAGCATTGCTTGAAGCACTTTGGGAGGTGAAATGGATGTCTGCTTTTCAGGCTCTCCAGAGGTCACACTTTTTCTACTGTGGGAATGAGTGAGCTGCAGGTGTTGCTACAGTGCAAATCCCAGCCGCAACTTGGATCTAGGGCTTCTTCACCAGTGCTCAGAGCTCAGCCAGGGCATGCCCGAAGCAGAGTGCTCCTGGACCCTGCTCTGTGGCTGCAGCCATACACAAGGGGTGGCACAGTCACCTTCTGGAACCCTGAAAAGTTCTTTTTCTTCCTCTCTCTCTCTCTCTCTCTCTCTCTCTCTCTCTTTTTTAAGCACTTAAGCCCAACTGCTAATGGAATTTCATGATTTTAAATAATTTACATTTCCATCTGGTTTGAAAAACACCAGGTGGAGATTGCAGATTAGGATGAGTCTAAGTGGAAGAAAATGTTTATTTAAAATATTAAAGCTAAACCCAAACATTTATGTGAACCACATTTTTGGTGTCCATTGTGCTGTGTTCTCATATCTCCTCTACCATCACTTTAAATGTACAAATAGTATTTTGTTTTTAATTGGGTGTTTTGCACATGTTGCTTATCATTATGATTGGGGGAGAGGAGGCCAGAGTAGGGCAAAGGAGTGAGGGGCAGGCCATACCAAAGTGTGACAGAATCAGAGATTGAAGAATGCTTCAGCACAAGCATTTGATCAATACATCTGCTCCTTTCTGCTTTTCTAATGACCCTGCTAACTTGCCTACTTGGAGGTGGAAATAAATTTGAACCTAAATAAAATAAGTTACGCAAGGGTGATTTTAAGGGAAAACACACAACTCCCAAAGACTGATGAGAGTTTTGTTAGGGTAAAGACTGATGGTTTGCATAGTCCAAACCACCCACAAGGACAAGAACTTTCCTTCTCTCCCACTTGCCAGCTGGCAAGCTTTTATTTTAAATGGGGGATACTGAGCTGTGTTTTGTATAACTGCTTCTAATACTTGATCCTTAGCTGCCAGTTCCTTGTTGCATTTTCCCAAGCACAACATGAAAACATGAACCCGCAGTGAGGAGCTATTCTAACAGCACTGTTCCCAGAGGTGCTGAGACACCTTTTCCCCTGTACATTGAAATATTACATTTTATGAAGCCACATCTGATATTCAGCTTAAAACCTGCCCTTCTCCCCTAGCTAAAATCCTTGTATTTCAGTTCTCTGGAAATGGGATGTTTTCAATTTTGTACAGTGCAGTAGAAGCCGCAGAGATATTCTGGGTGGTGCGTGCCTAAGCATGACAGGACTCAAAATCACACCTATATTGTAATGATAGCATGGGAGGCAAAAATTTGCTTTTGGTGAACAAAACCCCAGATAACAATCAGTGAAAAGCTTGAGCAATACAGATTTAAGATTGCATGAGGAAAGCTGTATTTAAATTCAGTAAATTAAATGTAGATCAATGTTGCTCACGTTTGCAAATTCCTGATTCAGAGATGTCAATGTCTTAGAGAGAACCACCTCTACCAGGCTGTAATCTGAGTCTGATTTGCTTACCACTAGTAAAACAACTACTCCAGTTGATCCAAGCTCTGTCCAAGAATGGTAATACTGCTTTTTACTGTATGGAAAAAGTTCACATTTTCAACATTCACAGTTCTGTTAGGACATGAAAACTCTTTGTTACTTTGATGAGACTTGACAAAAAGTAGAAACAGAACACTGACAATTTGTCTGGGTACTGTGGACCCTATTGCCCTAAGACAGTTCCAGACAGGTGAAGAGTGAGGTAGACACTGAAAGTTATAATATCCCTTGGTAGATCCTAAATGTATTTTGTGGTGGCTCTAAGTTACCCATGACCCAAAAGACCAATGTATTTTTTTATTGTATATGAAATACCAGATTTTTTTTTTTTTTTTTTTTTTTATTTTGTGAGAATTTGGCTCCAAAACCAGCTAGTCTGAAAGTTTCATGAACAATAAATTGGTTTGTATTAGGATAGATGAATATTAAAAAAGAAAATTATCTGCAGACAATGTACATGGAATTTACTAAAAGAGAGAATGTATTGCATAGGCAGATTTTAATTTTGAGGAGTTTGCTAGAGATCAAGCCAAGAAGTATAAAACAGTAGATGTAATTTACTAAGACTATCTACTGTTTGGAGAAAATTCCCTTTGTATGATCAAACTGTCAGATGCTGCTCATCAAGATTCAATAAAGTATTTTGGTAGGTGAAAGATAGATGAGGTTATTGGTTATTTTTCTTGTCATAAGGTAATTGCAAAGGAGTGTGTGTTCTAGGAATTAGTGTTAACTCTCTATACTGGTGGTTCCAGAGAAAGAGTATTGATGAAAATTTGCCAGTTACAAAAAAGTGCAAGATTTATTAATACCAGAAGAAGAATGAGGTTATGTTTAAGATGGAACAAGAATTTAAAGTGGCTTTGGTCATTTAATATACTGTAGCACTGGAAGTATGATGAGGGTTGATGTTTTCAGGGATCAGTAGGTGCCAATCACAAATCAGGAAAAGGAAATAATTTTTGTAAGAATCAAGGAAAGTTAGTAGTCAAGCCTTGTAATACAGATGACGACCCAACACCTGTAGATAAACTAGAGGGGCCTTTTGGTCTTTAAGTGCTATTTGGACATTGTATGTTACGGTCAGGTCTAGATTCTTTCTTAATGATTTAGCTCCCTGATCCAAGGACTCTGCCTCTTGACAGTGAGGGGCTATGGGGGTTTTCTTTAAAGATACTAGTTTTATTCTCACATCCATTATTTTTATAAACAGCTTTTACCATATTTCATTAATAGTAATCACCTGTGCAGTCTTTGCAATCATAGACATAGCTGAGAGCTCTTCATCTGTACACATGAAAGAACTTGCATTTTGTTGACTTGCATCTCGAGTTTCTCCAATATTGGAGTGTGTAGTAGGTGACTTTAAATGACTTTCTTCTTGTTTCCATCCCATTTGGGAAAAAATAGTAATCTCAGAAATATACCCTCTAAACAATATCATTAAAGGTAAGTAAACTAATAACACATAGATTTTAGTGTTTGCTGGTTTGTGTCAGTGTCTGGTAATACAATGAATAATTCATATCAAACTAGTAGAATGTAACATTTACATAAAATAATACTTTGCAAATTTATGGTAAGTACTAATTACTTGCCTTATTTGCCATGACTATGATATTAAATATTCATAAAAATGTGATTATTTCTTTGATTTGGCAGGCATTTAGATTTCTCTACAGCTTTTCACACTGCTAATTTTAATCCAGTAAATTATCTGGAAGAAAACAGTATGCAGCCTAAAAACTGTTCAAAATTCACTCCAACATTGAGCACATTATGGACGTAATGATCCGTTACAACCAAACTTCAAGAAGATCTAGCAAGAAAACTGAGAATTAAACAAAGAAATATGGAGACTATCATCATTATTTATCAGATATATTTATTAATAGTTTAGAATTTTATATACATAAAAAACTTTTAAATAAAACCCGTCACAGGCCTACCTCTATATATTTTATTTTTGTGAAGTTTCTAAAATTCTTCCCATGTTAAATCTGTTGCTCATCCTTATTCTTGGTGTATTTATATTTTAAGGGGTTGAAGGAACTGAATTCTGCCTTTTGAATACAACAGACATATGCTTATTTTTAATTGTCACTTAGAAAATAATCCTCATGAACATCACTTGGGGCTTGCACTTAAGTGTATGTATGAATGTGTGTGTGTGTTTATGTATACGTTGATTGCAAGGCTTCAAAGCTGCTTGCATAATTAAATCTTTGTATCTGTCTGTGAACGTTTAGTACCTGTTCCTGTCTCTCTAGCTGTATAATGTGTCTGCATGTAAATCTATAACATTTTAATTAAGAATAAAGTATCTAAGGCTGTGTACTACATATATGTTATATACATGCCCCCAAATGGAGAGAAGTAACAACAGGAATCAGAAATGCTGGTTCTGAGACCCTCAGCCTTAGATTATTTTCCTGCATTGTTTGCATCCTTTTCTGTTGTTCCTAGCAGCAGACGAATAAACAGTCAACTCAAATGGGGTGATATATAACCAAAGACAATCATCAGAAGGTAGCAGTAGCGAAACAAAAAATCAGGAAACTTGTAAAACTTGTATGTATAAAGATTTTTATAATAGAATAGAAAATAATTATCTAACATTAGAGATATACATACAGTTTTGCATCATTTATGTGTAACATGTATCTGTAGCTTTAGAACTATCTCTGCAGCTTTTATATTAATTGAAGCCTGTCTGTGTTTCCTCTTTTCTTTTTGCTTTTGAGATTTTATACTAAATAATGTGTGTTATCAGTACACTTACTCTCAGCTACTTGTACTCTCAGCCACTCAATGGCTTGCCACCCAGGGATAGCCCCGGGGAGGGGCTATCTGGGAGCTGGGCATCAATTCCTGGACACCTGCTCAATTAAAGCTTTGCTATTCATCAAGCTCCACTTAAATATGTGTGAAACTTTCAAAGATACACAAATGTTTTAAAACCTTTGATTAAAAGTTAAACTGATGACTGATAACTTGCAAACAGCACCACTAACCATATGTAAAATACAGAGTTCCTGTAACACTGCTTAAAATAAACATTTGGAAAAGGTTTTGAAATATCAATCTGCTTCTTTGCTGTACAAATAAGGAATTTGAAATTAAATGTAACTCTGTTAAGTCTAAACACAAAAAAAAAATTTTTGTCTTTGGTCTTAAACAGATCAGCCCTGCGTAAGACTTGCAGGATTTCAGCAAGCCATGCAGGTTACTGGAGCAAGATTTGGGTTCCAGAACTGCATTTGCTATGGTACCCTGATCAGTATTTCCCTGAGCATAGGATATGCCACCTGAGCACTTTAGGCACTGAAATCTCTTGGGGCATTTCCCCCCATGACAGAAGGTGGGACAGAGCTGGGGCATGGGATGTTTTTACCCTGTACTGATGGAAAGTGCCCCCAGGGATATCCACTGCTCCGGATTCCAGCTGTACTTAGGGTCATGTCTTGGTAATGCTCCCCAGAACAGCTCTCTGCTATATTCCTGTGGTTTCACACTGTCTCTTTCTCTACATGAGAAATTTAAAGGGCAGCGGTATTGGATGAAATTTCTGCCTAGCAAACCACTTGGAGTTTGAGGCATATTATGTAAAGGTGACTTTACTTCCTAACTAAATCAGTCAAATATCAAATAGATAAAATTAATCTAAAGAAAAAGAAGATACATAACAAAAAACCAACATTGTGCTGTCCAGGAGGAGCAAGGGAACATGCAGTTCAATAGACACATTCTGCATTTCTTCTGCTGCAGTTCAGGCAATTCAGGGTCCTATGTGCTCACCTGAGTGGAGTTTTTGACCTTACATAAATGTGAGACATAGTAGCCCTAATTTCTCTGTGTTGAAGGAAAAATCCTTTGAAAGATAGCTCAGGTAGTTTTTATATAAACAAATGCTAGCACCTTGTCACCTGTGAAGACACCATGTAATTAAACTTCTTCTGAAGCTGTACACTTGCTAACATGTCTTTTGTAAGTGAAATGAAATCCTTTGTTTTTACATGTTTTGACAATGTGAAATGGGGACAAGTGAAGCAGAGTCTTAAAATCCCCTGTGCAGCTCTAATGGAGCCCCTTCTTGTCGCTTTGTACTAGTCTCAGGAGTGAAAACAGAGTTCATTTAAGAATAAGCATTTCCCTTATGTTAAGATGAGAAACTATTGATTTGTATTTGCATTTTCCAAGAAAAGTCACTGAACCCTTCAAAAGGGAAAAAAACTTTTATGTTGCAATCCTCTGAGCTGTGTAAAAGAGGCCGCATGCTCAAGGCCAAAGGGAAGCCAGAGGAAAATGGCATACAGGAGGTCAGAGCAGTTCACATGGCTCATCGACAGCTGTTTGCACCATATGACAGATCTAAAGGCAACTTTAGAGCTGTCTGTACAATATGTGGAGCTTACCAGAGATACAGAAGCTGCTGCTATAATGCCATTTCCTGTTAAAAAAAGTCGGTGAAGTTGACACTGTGTTTTATGGTCTTGCAGTGCCAATGATAGCCTTAATTCATTATCTTGACTGACCTGATCTCTGTCTATGACAAGGTGACCTGCTTAGTGGATGAGGGAATGTCTGTAGACATGGTCTACCTAGACTTCAGTAAAGCCTTCCATACCATTTCCCCCAGCATTCTTCTGGAGAGACTGGCTGCTCATGGCTTACCTGCTCATGGTTCATTGGTTTACCCAGGGAACAGGTGCACTGTTCACTGGCAAAAAACTTTGTTGGTTGTCCAAGGCCAGAGAGTTGTGCTGAATGGACCTACATCCAGCTGGTGGCTGTTTATGAGTGGTGTTCCTCAGGGTGGATCAATGGGCCAAGGCCAAAGGTGTGAGGTTGAAAAAATTCAGGTCCCAGGTCCTGAAATTTGGTCACAACAACCCTATGCAGGCTTGAAGCACAGTGGCTGGAAAGTTGCCTGGTGGAAAGGACCTGGGAACACTGGTTGACAGCCTGCTAATGTTAGCTGCCAGTGCGCCAGATGGCCAAGAAGACCAATGGCAACCTGACCTGTATCAGAAACAGTGTGTCCAGAAGGACCAGGGACTGATTGTCCCTCTGTACTCGGCACTGATGAGGCCGTACCTTGAATACTGTGTCCAGTTTTAGGTCCCTCACGACATGAAAGACGTGTCTGGAGAAGGGCAACGAAGTTGGTGAAGGGTCTGGAGCACAAGTCTTATGAGGAGTGGCTGAGGGAGCTGGATTGTTTAGTATGGAGAAAAGGAGACTCAGAGGGGACCTTATTCCTCTCTACAGTTACTTGAAATGAGGTTGTACTAAGGTAGGGGTTCTCAAGTTGCACCAGGAGAGAGGTCTAGACTAGAAAAATTTCTTCATGGAAAGAGTGGTCAATCACTGGAACAGGCTACCCAGGGGAAGTGATTGAGTCGCCAGCCCTGAAGATATTTAAAAGACACGTAGACATGGCCCTTAGAGACATGGTTAAGTGACAGACTTGGTTGGCAGTGTTAACAGTAGGAACCAATGATCTTAGAGGTCTTTTCCAACCTTTTCTGTGATTTTATAATTAGTCCTGACAAAAAGAGGCAAAGAAGAATTGGAACTGGATGTTCACTGTACAAGAAGTTCTCTGAGCACACAACCCCTGGCATCACTTTTGTGCTGCTCAGTGCTAAGTCTGTATCTTCACCTGTTTTTCATTTGTCTTGTATCGGAAACACAAGAATTAAAGAAAAATTGCACATTGTTACCCTGACCATCATTTCTCTGAAACTCACTTGACTTCAGCTGGTTGGAGTCATGAAAGAAACAAGTGTGACTGCAACCAATGGGTAGCTGGTAAGCATGAGAGAAGGTAGGTGAAAACCCCAAACACAATCATATCCATTAACCACTGAATGAGGGTTATAGATATCACAATGTAAAAAAAAACCTATTAAATTATTTTCACTTGATGTGATTCTGTACAGTTGCTAGCTAGCTATTTCTCACAACTTTTTCATAGCAGACAGTAAGACTGACAGAGGGAAAGAAATTAGTTAGAACACTGAGAAATTTTTGCCATTAATTTTGTGACTGCTGAAATACAGGCTGGCTAAAGGAGTTCTTAACAAACAAAAGCAGAACGTTCTAGTCAGGCCTAAAGGTCATTGTGTATCAAAGTATAAAGTTGCTTTTCATTGCCTAAATTGAATAATTAATCCCTGATCCTGGGAACTTGTTTACACTACATTTAGTGATCTGAATAACATAGTCATTATATTCAAAATTACCCAAGTTCACCAGGTTTCCTGAACACGGTGTATTCTCAGTACATAAGATTCTGACCTGCAGAAACTCCTTGTCTCATTCTGAAGGCTGATACTTTTATGCATGGTTTGTGAGGTAAATAGCTCACACAATTATGAAATTAAAAGCTCTGTATAAATAGTTAATTTATTTCAATGTGCATTACCACTACGTCTCAAAACACATACCAGAGCCCATCTTGTGCTGTCCTGCTGGAAAGACAATCTGCCACAAGTCTGGACTTTAAGGGATCATTTTGAGAAGTGTTGGAATTGCTATATGCAGAAATAGATGTGTTGCAAACTTCAAACACTGTAGGAAACTGCTAGAAAATGTGGCTGCTCAGTTAATGAATCTGGAGAGTCAGATGGGCATATTGAAAGAAGATTGGAATCCACAGAAAGTGAATTTTCACCTGAGGAGCTCAGCATGACATTTTCCAAGGTTCATGAAACATTATTTGAATGTCTTACTTTTAACTTTTGCCCCTATCTTTTCACTTGAATTATCTTCTTCATCTAGAGAGACAGGATGAAATCAAGGGAATATAACACTAGTTCTTTCTTGACAATGCTTTTATAAGTAAGGGTGGAAGTTGTAGGAACTTCATTCCCAGAAGTAATTCCTGAGAGTCATTATTATTTCCAATTAGTAAAGAAACAGCTTTCAAAATTGCAGTGAGCTCCTATGTATAGGTTGACCAGAACTGTCCTTACTATGTGTCCTGGTTATAGTGACCAGGACCAGTTTGTCACTGTGTGGGTGTGGCTAAGACTGTGTATTCTACACCCTCT
>JAWWEU010000081.1:117776746-117851808 GCA_035583155.1 Acropternis orthonyx | reverse complement strand
AATTGTAGTTCTGACTTGCAGTCTTTTTGTGAGTTGGGTTCTTTTCTCCTGCCGGTTTACCTTAAACCAGCACACAATGGAAACTCTTTTACTTATGGAATGAGCATCAGAGAAGATGGAGATAGGACTTGCCAGCTCCAAAAAACAGGCCCAGCAAATACAGACAATTTTCCTCTGTACCCTGAAGTCTTCTGCTGGTGAACACCCTCTTTAGCTATAGAGCCATTGAAACTCACCTTGGGGGGTTGTGCTGGTAGTCTGTGGCTTTATGAGATGTAACGATACTTATTCTTGAACAACTCACTTTGGAGTTCCTCTAAAGGGAAGTATGGAGCAGTATTTTCAGAGACAGAAAAATAATGGCTTACTGTAATACCCAGCATTGCTTAGTAAAAGATGTATAGCTCAGAGAGGTTTCTGCAATATTAACTACATTTTAAAAGACAATTAACTGAGGGACTTTAAAAAAGTATTTATTCAGTGTTCTTTGTGGTGAAAACCCGGGCACTGGCACAAAACAAAGTCTTTGTCCATATAGATTCCTTTAAAAGCAATGAACACAAAGAGGCTAGATTTTAAGTCAACAAGCTGAACACTCTTCTATGTATGCATCTAAAAACCAAACACAGTAAAAATGGATTCTGAACATATCTATTAATAAATCAATACAACTATAATAAAAATTATTTAAATAACAGCATATAAGTAAGAAAAACCTCTACTGTTTGAGACAGAAACATCATGTAATGTATATGTGAATATGATCTTAGAGGTCAGTTATATATTTTTTACTTATATCAGTAGAATCAAATTGAGACTGGATCCCTCAAAACACTGAAATTAAGAATGTTAAATTAGTGATATGCAGAGGATTAAATATTGTATGAAGGGAGATAATCCTATGTATTGAAAAATGTAAAAGGAGGTGGAACTTTAAATGTATAAAGGAAGAATCTTTTTGACCTTATTTTGATACTTCTGCTAAGTGTGGGGTTGCACCAGGAAATGCTGCACAGTAACTCCTATCTATATTCTTTTGTTTCTTGTAGAAATAGTTCTGGTGTACTCAGTTTCCTTTTTTTTTTTTTTTCCCCCCTGTATTTCCTAAGTTATATACAAAAGATATTTATACTGTAAGCCATTTGAATGACTGGAGGACTCTGATGATAAAGACATAGAGTGCATATTCTGCTGCAGAGGTCTTTACACTGCAGAATTGATGGCTGATTGCAAAGCAGCCTGAAGATCTAATTACAATTGGCAACCAGGAGATGAGGGAAGACTGCAGACAATTTTCCTCTATTTTTATACACAGTCCTTGCGGCATTCACATTGCTTTCAATAAGTGTGCTTCTGGCAAAAACTGTCAATGATGGTAATCGTCTGGATGACTGGCTTCGGAGAGGCTGCAAGGCTGACCTCTGCTATTGCAATCCTCACCGCCATCAGCGTGGGAATGCAAGCTGCCCCAGAGCTGGAACAAGGGCTGTAACTAGGCAGTAATTGCCGATAGTTAATGATGATGCTATTGATGATGCGGTTTTGTTTGTGTTAATTGAGAATACGTTATTCTGGGCTTAACTCTACTGTGGTGAATGATTAAAGCTAAAAAGAGGAGCAAATGTGCGGTGGAAATAAGGAAGCCAAACATTTTGTGTGTGCTATTCTGCTACATCTATCTCACCTAACACATAATCAGAAGGCATAACACACTCCTGTGTGAAAGCAAGGGCATAAAATTAGAACTCTGATTTAAAATTGGTTAAAATCCCAGAGCCAAACAGTCTGCTCTTAAGCCTATTGCACTATCCAGTGCGTACTACTACAGCTGTGCAACAGTAATTACAGCTCACCACTGATGGAGATCACAGATGCTGAATAGGACCAACATACCAGTTTAGATACTTGCAGATGTTCTCTGTGAAGGCAGTAGGGTGTAACTGGAGTGACAGCACAGACTGAGGATATATAGGAGTCTCTACAAATTCTAGGGTCTGGAATTCTCTGCCAAAATTGTAATAATCTCAGATTGGGTACATTGTTTCCATAATGAGCATGAAGGATTATATCCTATCTCATGTTTTCATTTCATAGGAAAGTTTAAAATTTACAGAATGAACTTCATCTACTGGATAGATACAGCTGAACATCATGAAAGTAAGTGTAAGACTAGAACTTCTGTAAGTGTTTCTTTAGTCTTCTTCTTTCTGAAAGTTCAAAAATACAAAGAAAAATAGTTTTCACTGTTCAGCACTTTGCTGGAGGAATTTCATCACTACTGGAGCTGAATGCTGACCAAAACAGTTTAGAGAAACCACAACTTCCCATGGAATCAAAAGTTTTGAGCCTTGAGTGAAGGAGAATCATTCCCCATGGTAAAAAGTTGAGTGGCTGGAAGACTCATCTGGCACATCAGAGTTTCTTTCCTCCTGCCCCGAGTACAAAAAAAGTTTGCTGAACTTCATACCCAAATGTCATGCCAGGGTGTTTGACTTACTGCTTCTAGCTTTTGATTCGTCTGCCTGATCTTGGATGCATTAGCACTAAGCCAAACACATGCACATTTTTCTGTTGCACTGTATCATGGGTGTAAACATCAAACTCACAGTGTCAACTCTATAGACTTGTCTGTGACAAAGTGTGTGGTAATTGCTCTTGCATATTCCCAGAAGAGATATCTCCTAAAACATAAATCTCAATAAAGCAATGGGTTTCTAGCAAAAGTTGCACTGAAGATTGATAGGATGTAACTGGAAATGAAATTCTGCTATAAAGTGATACTTATTAAAATCTTACTAGTTAGTGTCGCTAAAGAACCAGCCAGTATGGTCTATTTAAAGTGTAGACCTGGTTCCAGCTGCGAATTTTCCAGAAGTTTAGGATATTCTTCAGAACCTTGCAGCTACATTGTAGCTCTCACTCACGTCAAGTTGAGGTGAATAGAGCCATGCATGCAGCCAAAAGTGGCAGCCTGTGGAACAATGGTGCCTCTATTGCATTCATGATTGAATTCATGAGATTTTGTGATCTCTTAGAAGGGAAAGGCTTTATCATCTAGCCATGTCTCAGCAGCCCTTACAAAACAGTCAATCTCATTTAATTTCTGTGAACATAAGTTCCCACTGTGAGAGAAATGCTGATACAAATGATGATGGCTCTGCCTGCAAGACCAGGATGCCTGAAGATGTCAGTGGACCTGGTAAATAGGATGCAAACACTTTCCCTGGAGTGTTTCTGTCTATCCAGAAACAGACTAAATTGTTTTTGTGAGGAGCACCACTGTCACTCATGTTGTGCTCCTTTGGATAAGTAAAGTGTCTTTCAAGAGCAGTAAATTCACATTAAAATAATTGGGCCAACTAATTTAACTCCTAAATCAGTTTCTCCTTTAACTCTGCTGCCTTGTTCAGCTGGCATTGGATTTCAGTTTCATTAAAATTTGAACCTACAATATGAATTTCAATTATATGTAAATCAATTCTGGCAGCACAAATGTATATTATGGTCTCTATATAGGTAGGAGGATGATTGTTCCTCCTTTGATATTTAAGGGTCTTGTGGGCCTATCAAGATAGCTACTTAAAAATGATGACTGTGTTATGTTATCTTCTGAAGTGAAATTAAAGTTGTGTGGTAGTATACATCAATAAACAATTTCTTGGCCAAGGCTGTGCAGGTATTCTTGAGACTACATCATATGGGAAGTCATCTTTGCATGGAAGTTAAGGATAGGAATAGTGACAACATACAAATGTAAAAGACTATTCTCTCTCTCCTTGTACATATACTCATGTTAATGACTTATTGCCAAATCACACGTAACCTGTTTTTCCATGGAAACCAGTGGCTCACTGTAAGCCCTCCTCCCCAGCCCAAACTGTGTCCTAGGACTAGAGAACAACTTCACCATCTAAACTGATGTAGTGCTTTCCTCTTCTCTGTGGAAATGGTTTTATTACAGCAACACCAAATAACTTATGGTGTTGAAACATCTTCTGCCAACAGTTCCCAAAGCCCTTTCCAAACGTAACACAGGGCTAAGCAGAAGTCAGACATTACAATGCTGTGAACATCCTTAAAAGCCTTGGCTTGCACTTCCCACAAAGCAGAGGAAAATTCAGCACTCATTCACAGTTCTTACTACAGAAAATGTGAATTATTGCAGAACACCTTACCTATCTTTTAACATGATGGTTGGTAAATACTTTCTGTTGGGACCAGTACTTAAAATGGAATAAGATCCTGTAAAGACTACCCTGAGATTAGCTCAGTTTGTTAGAGCATGTGTTAATAATATCAAGATTGCAGGTTTGATCCCTCTACAGGCCATTCACTTAAGAGTTGAACTTGATGATCCCTGTGGGTCCCTTCCAACTCAGAATATTCTGTGAAATCTATGAAACATGCCATAAAGCTTGGGGGACTAGTCAGTAAGACTAGTTTCTCTGAAAGATTCCACACACATCCTATGTTAATGAGGCCTTAAAACTTGTGAGGATAGGAGAAAAGCAAGGTACCACACTAAGTTAGACTATTGATTAAATTAAGTAATGAAATTACTGCCTATTATGAAAAATGCATGCTCATTTTAATGTAATCTCCTTTCCTCTCTGCCTTTGTGTTTGTGTATTACATCTGTATGTTGTCTGCTCATAAACTTGGCTTGTAAAATCTCGGTGGAGGAATCTGTCTTTATTATAGCATGTGTGCACAGCCCCAGACATAGTGACGGTCCATGTTCTTGACAGGCGTGTCTTTGCTTGAGGATGATGTAGACTATCAATAACATACCTCTCAGAAATGACCCTACATCACCATAAAACTCTCCTGGCCTTCTCATTCAAACGCTGAACTGCATTTGCTTTTGGAAGTTGCCCACGCATCTCCCCACAGCACCTTTGAACCATCCAGTCGATCATACAGGATCAACCTGTAGTTTTGCCAGTTGCAGTCCTGCCAGGACTAATAAGTGATACTTCAGAAGACGGCAAATGCCTCCGACTGTACAGCTAGATGATTATATGGTGCTGTATATGGGACATACTTCTTTTCTATGGGACACCAATGTTAGTTCAGAGACACTGAAATAGTAATAAGCCTCTTTTTTTTTTTTTTTCCCCCCAAAGCATGTTTGTATGATCGTATAGCAGAGGTGTAAAGTGTACAGGCAGGTCCTTCCTGCAGTGTTGCCCAAGGGTCGTTGGGAACAGAAGTGTGTTCCTCACATTTTGTTTTGTGGTGAGGTTTATTCTTTGCAATGTTTTTGAATATTCAGCCAACACTTCAGTGCTCCCTACCTTCCTCTGGGTGTTTGGGAAGGCAGGCTCTTCACAAGCAGCTGTTCGTTGTGGTGCTGCCAAGGTCCTTTGCTGCATTTCCAGTGTTGGAATTCAGAATTACCAATAATTTATGTATGTATATCTTCACAAATGTCAAAAATAAACCCTTAAAAATCTGAACCTGCCCTCTGAAGTTTTAAATATTTCAAAGCAGCATTTCAATGCCTTTCTGTTGTCCTAAATTCCTTAGTATTTTATAAAAGAGCAGGTCTGCTCAATAAGCATATGCCTTTGAAAAACAGACAGTCAAATAAGTTTTGCTGGGAATAATGAAAAGAATTGTTGGCAACAGAAAAAAAGATATTTCCACAAAAAATTTAAGTAAAATAGAATGTTTGAACTCAAAACCATCAGTGGATTCCCAGACAAACAAGGCACTGCTATGAGAGAGGATCACAATTAAAAAAAATAGTGCTAAATTATTCCAAATACAATTTGTGAATAAGTAGGAAGAGCCAATCATTCAGATGATTCAGCTCTGTCTTTAAGTAATATAAATCCACAGACTTATCTAATAACTGCTTTTGAATGTGGTAACTTGTTTTTCTTCTGTATGGTGTTTTGTCACACCCTAGAAAATGTGCAAGTGATGTAAGAAAGGTGGTGCAATGCTTTGGTTTCCCAGCTTGGCCAATTTCTGGGCTGAAACTTTTGCTTCTTTTAATAAATGATCTTCATTTGGCTTTAAAATATTTCCCCTGAAATGTTTAACACCAGGCTAGCTTTCATTTAAAAAGCCATATACAAATACCTTATTAACAGCCGTGTTAATAATACAATCAGTTGTGGTGTCACCCTGGTGTTGTGCTGGGATTTGCAGTGTACACAGCATCCTTTCTTGCCTTTGGATATTTGCCGTTCTGGAGTGGATGAGAAAACTTTGTGCCCTGTGCAGCTGGTCAGAAAAGGACAGGGAGTGGCGAGTGGTGGTGGCCATTGGGCAGCCTGGGGATGGCAACCAGTCCACCAGAGCTGGGGCACAGTGGGAGGTTTGTCCCTCATCAGCATGAGAACTCAGTCCCATGATGTGATAGACCGGCAAAAAGTTATTGCTGGCTCAAAGCAACTCTGTGTGTGTGTGAGGGAAGCAGATCAGGTTCTGCCAAGGTGGCTTGTAGCTCTTCCCTCATACCCTGCCTCCTGGAGAGCCTCTAATGCAGCTGTCAGTCACTGGCACACTTGAAACTCCACATCCCTCTGGAGCCTCTAACCCAGATCCTGAATGGCTGGCAGGCTGGAAGCCCCACCTGGGGATAGTGGCCACAGGAGTCCAGAGCAAATAAAATCAACACCATGAGGCCTCCACAATATTGTGGCCCTATTGTTCTTGGATTTTTAATAGCTGGTTCTACACTGTATCTAAGGCAGCAGCTACAATTATCTCTTTTTCTTTACTTCTTGTCCTAATTCCCTGTTCTTGATATTTGGAAAACTTAAACCAGAATGGGTTGGAATTTGCTAAGTCAATGCTTTGTGAAATGTTTTATGTTCATTGAATGTTTGCTTTAAACTTTTGTCTAGTTTCCCTATTTTCCAAAGTTTGTCAGTAAAAGTGGGTTATTTTAACCTCCTGAAAATATTGTAACACTTTTCCCATGCATGCCCTCAAGCTATAAAAGAATCTAATGCCCTCTTAATAAATTCATTGGGTGGATTTTTGGGGCCTTATGTCTTTTGGGCATAAAACCCCTTTTATGAGCTCATGAGGTAAGCCTGTGGTCTTACACATGGTCCTCACTGAGCTATGTGGCTTCGTCTGGGAAGCCACCCATAAAATATCTGCCTGATTTTCTTCAATAAGCACAAGCTAGAGGTTAATAATGTGGGGATGTTTGATTCCCTGCTGTTTTAAATAATTTCATGGGGAACCTAATACAACAGGACACCCGTTAGAAGGTTATTATCCTCATGAAACTACAGCACTTCTTTCCTATTATTTCCTGCCAGTTCTTGGCCTCTCCCTACATGTATTGCAAATAAATCTTTGTAGGGACACTGTTGTGGGGTGGAGGCAGAAAGCATGATCTAAAACAGCTGTCCAGCCAGTGTTCCTAGGAGTGTCGGTGTCCTTACCCTGCTGGAGGGCTGGCAGCACCCTGGCTGTGCTTCCTCACGGGTCAAGAGGATGCTCTCAGCCTCAAGCTCCAAAAGGCCTGGCTGGCAATTCCTCAGCTTGAGGTCAGTTCTACATTGTCTAAAACATGGGAGGGCAGCTTTACCACATCCCTTGGATAAGCAATGTGCTTGCCTTATGTATTTCCTCTTTTTCTTTGCTTTTAAAACCACACAGGGTGGAGGTTTTTTCCCAGACTATTTAGGTGACATAGCATCCTTGTTTGTATATTATTTTTTCTTTCCTTGAACTAAATTTCTGCCTAACTTGATTTCTCTTTGGCACACTATTTTGTTCTTAAGCATTGTCCTTCTCTCCCCTTCCATTTCTCTGCTTTTGGGTGCTCTGGCTCACCTTCCACCTTTCTTTGCTTTCTCTCTCTAAAACCAAAAAACCAAAAAACCAAAACCAAACCAACAACAACAACAAAACAAGGAAAAAAAAAGAATGTGTAGCCTTCTTAACTTTGCAATACAGGTCTTGGGAACGTTATGTGTAGGTGATAATGGAAGACTGTGTTTAAAATGGTGCTTGCAAGGGACTGCAATGCCTTGGCATAGCTATCTGGCTAAGGAAAAAACAATTTTTTCCCAATAAAAACACAGGCTGCAGTTCACATTTGATTACTGAATAAATTTGTCTACATTTACATATATAGATAGATACATACATATATCACACTGCACAATTTAATAAATTCCCTTAATTCACTTTTTAATGGCAAAAGGATAGTGGGGAAGACTATTAAAACAGAAAAAGAGTGAATCAGAGTTTTTCAAATTCAGTAAAAATATTTTTAGAATTATTTTTTTAAAATGAAAAGTGTTGTTTTTGAAAGCAGCAGAGGAAAATTTATTTTGAAGTCTTGAAATAGAAATTGCCCTTTTCACTATAGTAACCATGTGTTAGAGTTTTAAGTTGTCAATAACACTCAAGATAATTCTGGGATTAAGTGTAAATTTACATAATTGTTGGAACTTGAAAAGTTTTCAAAACAGGGTATGACTATATTTAATAGACATTGAGCACCTGAGGTGAGCCCCTGATTATAGTATTTAATTTTATGAGATGCTGGTTATATTGAATCAAGCAAAAACAGAGATGAGAAATTGTTTCAGTTTAGTAGAATCCTGCTAACCGAATTTGAAGGGATGTACATTTCTGGACAATAATATCCAGTCCCCCTTTGAGCACTGGTCCAGTTCATAAAAACCTATGGCTTAAATACATCCTTACACATTTGGAAGATTTGCATAGATTTTCTAAGTTAAAATCAAATGTATTTTAGTTTTCTTTTTACAAGCAACTCAAGTACACAGACAAAATTTAAAAATGCAATATTTAAAAAAAAATCATATGCTCTTGGAAGACACATTATTTTCAGGTCTATTTGTTCCTTTCTGTTGTGCATTTATGAAGCTGAATATAATGCATTCAAAACACACGGGGTCTCCGTGATCTGAGTGTGAGCCTGAAATCTGATTACAATTAAATGGCTTCAAGTTATTATGAGCTTCTAGCTGGAGGGGGACAGGTAGGAGTAGGGCCAATATAAACAACCATTCCCAACTGATATTAGTGGTAGGAAAGTGGGTGAAATTCCCCCAGAACCTTCTGCCTAAAGGCACTCTTGTACAGAACATCATGTGCATTATCCAGCAGCTCCCGCAGTAAAGTTTGAATTCATACTTGCAGGTAAAATACTAAAAGACAGAGATTCAATGTTTCACTTGTTCTCAGGCACATTATTACCTATGAACCATATTTTAAAATGCATTCTGAGATTTGAGCTAATAATGTGAATGACATTCAGTGAGATTGCCAAATGCTGGTAATTTACTTTCATTTTCACATTAATGTGGACCCACCTGTGATGAATTGGAAACTAAATAAGCACATCAGTTTTAATTAGATATTTCAGTGGCTGGATCTAGTTAAACAGCAGCATTCATTCTTATCTATTAAATAGTCAGAGACTTCTGCATTCTTCACAGTAAGTTCTCTCTCTTTCCAACTCACCTTTTTTTTGTTGCTTCCTTCTCTTACTTAGTGGAATATTTTAGAGCAGATGATCTAAGCTGGTGGCTTCCTATTGAGTTAATAATACAGTTATCAGAGAATTGGCTTATCTAGATGGTTTTCCAAATTATACAGACATTAAGAAGGCTCATAGTACTATTTTATTCTGTGATGAAAACAAAACAAACCCCCAAGAAATTGGAATAAGTTGACAGTTTAGGCATCACAAAATGGAAATGGCTTTCTATTGACAGTCATAAACTTCTCCCACTGCACCTTTGGGATTCAGTCTCAGTTAACTGGTGACAATCTGGGTACCAGCTGGAACAATTTCCACTCCTGCGGGAGAAGGGAGTTGCCAGAGGGATGGAAATATTCAATGTTGTGTTAAAAGGAGTCAGGCCAAGAGTCTGGGAAAAGTTTTTCTCCAGGCCTGGGTGCTGATATAAAAACCTGCCTGGTGCCTCAGTTTCCAGACTGATGAGTCACCAGCTGGGCTGAAAGGCAGCTTTATTCTGCTGAATTCTGTGTTTCTGTTGAGGCTACCAAGGAGCAGTTGTTGCCTCCTGTTTCAGCAGGCATTCATTTGCAGAAATAACTGTATTTCATTTTTCAGTCTGAGGATTTTGTATCTGTTTGATGCTGAAGTAAATGCAGAGCTTTGTCTCTATTCCACCTTTCCTCCCTGAATTTTGCAGTGTGGCCCTTGTTTCCAAGGCAGTTTTCAACAGAAACCTGCGATTTCGGCTGCTGCCGTATTGAACAAGACCATTTCAAAGCAGATTTGGAAGAGAGAAAGGGCACCAGGTTGAATCTTAATCTATTTTTTATTCTTCTGTAACATCTTGATATACTGAATGCCAACTTAAAAAAATAAAAGTCTACTTAGTTACATTTCTCTTTGTGAATAACACTAATTTAGGTAGCTATTTCTGGAGATATTTATTAACAGACTTAGCAGATGTAGGTGTAACCTAGCAGGAATGAATTTTGAACTAGAGCTTTCATTGTAGCTCTAACTTCTTACTCACTGTTCATTTCAGGGGTGAGACCCTTGGAACACCTTTCAGGAGAGCAGCTGATATTGGTAAAGTTGTTTCTACTTATGACTAGCCTTGTGTCTTTACTACCCCAGCTTTATTTTTCCGATTGCTATTTTGAAAAAAAGACAAACAAATTCATAAATATGCAGAATACAGTGCTAGTGAAAAACAGCTTTATTTGGAGCCAGAAAACTAATAGTTGCCCAAGTCCTGGTTTGTTGCGCTGACATTTCAGCCTACTAGCTAAGAAATATTTTTTGGGTGCATTTTATGAGTAACTGTGTTATTCAGAAACAGCACGGGAAAGTGCAGGGAGAGCCTAAAAGTAAAATCACAGCTAATGCAGATTTCAGAAAGTTTAATTTAAAAATATGTATGTTCTTATGTGAAAGTACTTAGCATTAAAGCTCAAGACTAGTGGTCTAGAATCGACCCTGTTCTCTGTGCATAACCTGTGACATTATCTTAACACCTAACTCTGCTACGGTGGTCTAGAAGACGGTGCATGAGATTCCCAGAAGATCCTCTCAGGCTTTCCTTCCCCAAACCCTCTCTGAAAGGGGGAAGCAGTTCTCTAAATAGTACTAACCTGCTGAAAATAAAATTGGGTTGACAGTTTCACAAACCCAAGTGTATTGCTTTAAGCACATTCCAAAGCATTTAAACAGACAAATGTATTTTGATGAAAAATTTTCATGTAGTAGCTTTAAAGAAACAGAAAATGTGCAATAAGTGAACACAGATATGTAACAAGGGTAATATATATTAGCACACCTGGTTTTGGACAGCCTCCGTGCTCCCAGATCAGCAGAGGTTTATAATAAAGCCTGGCTGAAACTGAATTTAAAGACTATAGGCAGCTGAAGGGGACTTCAGTTTCTCTCTCCAGGTGAGGTTATGCGTTGCAGGTTTTACTGGAGTTCAGAGACAGGTGTGAATGGGAAACTACCTTCTGGTTTTAAGTTTATGTTGTCCACAGAACAATAGCAGCTCCTCATTTGTTGTACATGTGCCTCTGTTGTCAGTATTCTACATTTTCCAGGTGTGCTGCTGCAGTTCAGAAGCAGCTGTTTGTAATGAGCTTGCACCCCTCAAATGTTATAACATAACTTTCAAAGTTCAGCTATATTTGATGAGTTTCTCTCTGCTGAACTAAGTCGAGGGAGTTGCCTGTTCTGCCTCTCTGCTGTTTTTAAAGAAGGTAAGTTTATTCTTTAGTTCCTTCACTTAAACAAATTTTCTATTACACAAAGAAGTTACAAAGAACTTTTTGTAGCCCTCCACAAAATAAATAATTTTCCTTGACTTCCTCAACTAAGTAAATGCTCCAATTTGTACATTAGCAATGTTGGGGTTTTTTTAAGTAAAAGGGAAAATTAGGTAGATTTACCTTACAGAAGAGCAGCTTGGGAAGTACCTTGTTTGCCTCTTCCCTCCACTGTGTTTTAGACTTCTGTGCAGCCATGCCCTGGATGCAAAGGTTAGGGAGATTTAATGCTACATTCATGTATCTTCTTCTGGCATAATTAAGCATTGGTTCTGATAGCCCTTTTTATACTTAAAACACGAGTTCAAAAAAAGCACCTGTCTTAGGTCCAAGTCTTGCAAAGCACTGTACATAGTGATACATATCAGTTGCTAGATTGTCTGAATCATCCTGCAAAGCTGCTGTGAAATGGCACTTTTTAAAACCTGTGACCCTCCTTTAATTAGGGGTAGCACACAGAAACCGCAATGAGAAACAGGAGATGGTCTAGAAGCAGGAGCAGAGCAAGAGGGGTCTGAGCTGGCTGTGCATGCTGCCATCCCACCGTTAAGAGGGCCTGACCCTACAACCGTCCAGCAGAAGTCAGTGAGACATCACAGCTTTTTCTGGAATTGTGTGGAGGGGGTTGAATACAATGCTTAGCTGCCTGAAATAGAGAATACAATTAAAACTAAAGCTAGAAAGCACCTTGAATCCCGGATAGAGCTACTTCATGGAAGTGACGGAGAATAAGGCATGAGCCTGTGCAAGTGCTGTGTAAATAATAAGAATATTTTATGATTCAAATGAAATATTGTTCAGAAAGGCAGACATTTCTAGGATAGAGTTTGTTCAAAATGTGTGGGGAGAATAAAATGGGTTAAATTTTCTAGGCAGATATTGACTCATCATATCATAACAAAACCTGCTAGAGCTGGTTAATGATGTGTCTGATACTTCAGCAAGTGACATAATGTTGAAATTTGGAATCAAAGCTGTCAGGAAATTGTTCCTTGCTCAAACGCACGATATTCATGAGGAAAACCTGTTGTAATCTCCCTCTCCTGAGCCATTATGCTAAAGGGGCAAGAGGGAGTATTGCCTGGTGACATTCTTTCTGATCCTTCTTGAAGTGCTGCAGCTTTCAGAGAAGTTTCTAGGCATGGTTTCCTCTGGTGACTGCTAATACAATACGGCAGTCCTTTAAAGGAGCAGAATGCATAGGGCTGCAGCTTTGGGGCTTATTTATGCAATCAGTAAATATGACTCCCCTCCCTGCCCTCAGCTAAGTAGCTCAACATGCAAGTAGTAAACTGAGGGACACAGACCTTTCCACACTATACCCCCATTTTGTCCCTCTTTTTAAGCTAGCACCCATGCTCCCTGAAGTTGTGGTCCTCTCAGCTTGCTGCTTGGAGGTAGAGTGGGATAGCACAAGGAAAGAATGTATTCTGGGTTCTCTCTTCCAGAAGACAAAATTGCAAATGCTCTATTGTGTGTCAGTGTCTGCTAGTCAGCTCTACCAATGACGTTATGCATTAGGCATGCTATGGAAGAAAAGTCATACCTCTACCATGATGCAAATAGTTAAGGAAGAAGTGTGCCAAAATCTTTGGAGCGATTTGCATGATTGAGTTGCTAAATTCTCTCTGCCCATGATGTGAATTGATTAGCTAGAAATCTTATCTTTGAGACTGACTCCCTTCTCTTCTTCTTCAAATCAGTAAAACTGCCTACCTTTTATTTTTCTTTTTCATTCCAAGATTAAATTAGTGGCTTGACATAGCAAGTAAATGCACAGTGGCTGGAGTGGAATCCGCTCTCTCAGCTTCTGAGGCTGAATATGGGGTGCTGGTACATCTATGATGGGAAACCAAGGTGAATGAATTTGTCCCTGCCCTCAATGGAGATGCCAGAGTCCTCATGTTTCCCTTCTCTTTGTGGTGCTTGGTGCAGTTATCATGCTCGTAAGCAGTGCTATGCAGTTCCATGGCATTCCCTGCTTGGTGTGGGACTGGATCTTACCTTGCTGCAACCACCACCAGTTCAGACCAACCACTGCCTACCCCAGGTGGTCTCACTGGTACCAGCAGTATCAAAGCTGTGTTTAAAGTGTCACATTCTCATACTCCAGCTCTACATGTCTCTAACCCATACATTTATTGTAAATTAATCCCTTTTGTTTGTTTGTTTGTTTTTTTTTTTTTTGCCAGAAGAAAGCAGTATTATGTCTGCAACATTTATTTATAGTAGTTACCAAATGGTACTTCAGGGATTCTCCTAACTAGGAGAGCAAATTCTCTATCAAAACTGTGAAACAGCTTCATGGTGCTTCTATAAGCATTTTGGTGGCACTGCAATTCTTACTTTACCCTCTTCTGCCTAAGCCAGACGGCTTCTTTATTTATTAAGACGTGTATTTCAGGGAGGCTCTAGTACCAGGGAAATACTTTGGACTCCATAGTTTTGAGAGAGGATCTGTTTTCAGCCTAGCATCTGATGCTCCTCTCCTGGAAAGGGGGTTGCTTTTAACCTTCCCATTCTGCAATGTTTCCTGCTCGCAGCCTGAGGTGGTTTGTTCCTGGGGCTGCTGCCTCTTGTGAATCATTCTCTGTGCTGAAAACTGGCTGTTCCACCTAAGCCACTGACTGCGGACTGCTGTTGACAGAGGTTTTTGTCTGTCTTTTCCCCAAAAGATAGGTTATCTACCCAATCAGTTCGCTGAAACCACTTGCCCTGCTGCCAAAGGATGTCTAGATCCTATGCAGAGAAAGTGAGGCCAGGATAACTGCAGAGTCAGGGCTGCCCCTTTCAAAGGTAAGCTGCCCTTATTCCCAATGAAAGAACAATGCCAAACTGTCCTTGCAGTATAGGGATTTAGATGTAAGGCTTTCAGTCCTTGTGTAGCCTTCCTCACGGTAGTGCCCAGCCTGTGGGACAGATGGCTCGGCTGTGCCACCTCTGGCACCTCTGGGAAGCCTGGCACTTGGATTGATTTTCCTTCATACACCCTGCTGCCATTTGTGATGGTCTGGCAGCTGGTCTGGGAGCAGCCCAGACTTCTGGTTAGTAGTGATGTGGCAGACAGTGGTCACTGGTAAACCCTGCAGCTGCCCCCGACTCCTGGCCACCGTGGGAGGGTGAATGGCAGCCCCTGATCCCTGGGGCACATCCCTATGGCTCTGGGGAACAGCATTCCCTTGCAGCACTGTCCGTGCCTCCAGGTGTACAGACACAATGTGAGACTTTTTGGTAGGAAAGAGACTGGTCTACTAGTGTGATCCTCAGCCCAGGCTGGAGGAAGTCAGGAGTAGCACCTTGGTGAGAGATTTTATCTGTGAGAATAGACTGCAGGGCTACTTAATTCAATAAATGCCTCACTGAGATCCTTAGAACAGTTTCAGATCTATAAAGCCACTTCAGTGAGTTCATATCCTGAATAAATATTATGCAGTTAGATTCTCCCTCGTGTATTAAAGCACAACAGCATGATGCCATCTTGACAGGGGTTAAGCAGATTTCCAACAGGACCAGAAAGAGCACCCCATTTTTTTCAAGTTGGTTATCTGGCTGTTTTCAGATTCCAGTGTCTGGGAAAAAAGCCTCCTGTGAAGAAGATGTACATTATTTTCTGGCCATCTTAAATGTCAAAATGAATTTTACTTTGAAGTGTTTCATCTAAAAAATAAATGCCTGTTCTCTCAGCAGAAGTATATCATATTTTAGTGCCCGTTGCTCTCAGGTTTTCAATTAGAACTTTGAATCACATTCCTGATTAGTAACAAGCAATCAATCATAATTAATTAGTTAAAATGTTCAACCGTTAAAATCATTACCATTAATTAAAATAATTATCTCTATTTTGGCTGCACTTCATTGCCATTTCAGGGAAATGTGTTGCTTAACTCTACCTTTAGCACTCACTATGGGATTGTGGTGACTAAAATGCACATGATGGGTTGGGGCATGACTTTCAAAAAGCTGGATTTCATACAATAGTTTTAGTTAGTTTTAAATAAATGTAAGTATATAAATCACTTATGTTTTTAGTAAAGATATTTCTCCTTAGCTTAATAATATGTCTAATATCTGCAGAGATACAGTGTCAGCAGAGGTCTTCTCTGAGGAGTTTGTTCTTTATAACTCTGTGCTTTGTAATTGTCTCCATAAATAGAATACTAAATTGATGGGCTTTCTGCAGAATTATGTAGGATATGCTCATTCATGAGTAAAGACCACTTTTGTCAAGTTTTATGCTGGTGGAGATTAACTTAGGTCAGACACTGCAGAAAAGGAAAGGTTCTGCTTCTACTGAACAAATATGTTTTATTAAGGAAGGAAAGGGTAAGGATACATCTAAGAAAAGGACTTAAACTCACAGGAGGGTCATAGACACACTGGGCATGAAGTCCCAAATTGTCATTACTGTAACTACCCTCTGATTGGGTTAAATATCTCAAGGTGTGTTGTGTTTCCCAGAAAATCAGTGGCTGTTGTGTTTGGTACCAGAGAAGATATAATAGAGAGGTAGGAATTTAATCCATATGTGTGCTTGTGTCAGATATGCATCTTAATATACAAGTCAAACTCAAGAATCATTACTTTGTCACTACAGTAGTTCCCCACTTTCATGAGAGACATTTGTATCCCCAAAGGAGTGAACTGATGCTGCTTCTCAAAGAGAAAGAACTAAACAAATTTTGGAAAGAAAGTATGAGTTTGTCTAGTTTCTGGGTCTCTAGTTAAGCTAAGTTAAAGGATTATCCATAAAGGGAATTCATGTTACTATGAAAGGGTTTTTTTTCTGAAATACGCATCCTGAGAAGCAAGATATGTGAGAAGATAAAGTCCGTCAAAATGCAAGTCTTTCAGAATTTGTAAAGGGAAAGACAAACCTTTTCAGTTAAAGTGTAGGCAGATTAAATATAAGGTATTTCCTGCTCCTCACCCACCACCATTTCTTTATCTGCCTCTAAAATGGTTATTTGAGAAAGAGTTGTCCATTTTAAATGTTATGAAAAATGGTTGAGTGAGGAGTTATTTCACTGTAGCTGGATATAAGCAATACATTTGCCACTCCAGGTGTGGTGGACCTCTAAACTGCAGCACTCCAGCACCTCCGAATGCTCCTTACTCCCCAGAAATCACTGCGGCATCATGGGTATGCTGTGAGACTCGGAGGAGCACTAGGAAGTGCATGGGGAGCTTAGACGTCAGCAGAGGAGGGGACGAAGCACCTTCTTTACAACTACTTGTGGCTGTAAACTGATCGCAAGGGTTTCTGCTGTTGCTCACCATGTTTACACTTTGAGTAGCCCAGAAGGGTTTCTTTTGTCTTAGGTGGCATTGAATTTTTAGAGCATAATGTGAGTTCTGGAGGTCATCTAGTTCAACTGCTCTGCACAAGCATGGTCAGAGTAGGTTGTTCAGGACTGTGATCAGTTGGGTTTTGATTATCTGTAAGGATGGAGACTGCAGAGCCTCTCCAGGCAACCTGTGCCACTGTTTGACCACTCTGACAGTAAAAAAATCTTTTCTTGTGTTTCAACAGAATTTATTGCACTACAATGTCTGTTCACTGCTTCTTGTTCTGTCACTGGAAATCTCTAAGAAGTGTCTGGCTGTGTTGTCTTTACTCCCTCCCATCAGATTATTATTCTTCCTCTTATTTCTCCATGCATCTGTTGGTGAAGATTTCCTGTACTTGTAAAAATGGTCAGCACACACTTGGGTCACTTTGGTCTGAAATATGGCCTTCATTTCCTGGAACCCTGATTTCAATAACTGTTCTTTGTGAGACCCATCTCTGCCCACCTGGGACCTTCTGCTATGTAGCTATTTTTTTAATTGGTGTAATATTACCTTACAAGTTTGACACTCCTCTATGAGGATGACAGGCACAAATCTGCCCTTTGAAAAATCTTTTTTATATGGAAGGTGGATGCTATCTACCTGACACCCATGAATTGGAATAAGGACACTTCAGTTCTGCTCTCTGTCACAAATTTTTTGTATGACCTGAGATGTCTCATTAACAAGTGACCAAAAGCCTGCTGGGAGTCTTTTCATTTGCCTTAATGGGCTTTGAATTAGGTGCTTAACTTTCTCAGACTCACAGACCAATTTATATAAAGGAGATGGTGTTATTTGCCTATCTCATTGGGCTGTCACAAAGTGAAATACACTACTACAAAGGATTTTGGGATGGCTGAGTACAGAGTATTATTCAAGTGCAAAGCATTATATAAACCTTTAGAAGCAGTAATAAAAGTGCTAGCGTTTCCTTGAAAAACTATGATTTCTTTTCACCTTTATGTTTCTAGAAAGGCTTGTCATTTCAGGTTTCTCCAAGGAATACAGCATCCTCTGAAGCATGCAGGGTCCAGCTTTGTGTCATATCTCAGTGGCCTATTCCAGAGGACAGTGTGGAGGAAGAGACTACTTTCACTGTGCTGCATTTAAAATTTTGTGAATCTAAACTTGTAGACTGTAGGGTAGCAGGGGTGTCTCATAATGTGCTATGGGAATATGATGTAATGTTACAAAGGTAATAGGGAAAAATATCATTCTGTGTTATTTTACAGGATTGATCAAATAGACAGGAACTTCTGAATATTTATAGAGTTTAGTGAGATACAAAACTTTCTCTTTCAGAAAATCAGAGAAAAGAAAGGGAATGATTCAGTTTGTACCTGCTAGATATGATACAGAAAAAACATAAACATTAACATATCAATGTTAATAAAGTTGTAAATGCAATAGATTTCACTCCCATGCTTTTTTCTTTCTTTTTTTTTTTTTCCTTTGTGTGTTTGTAATAAGATAATTTGGTTTAAAAAAATCATAAACATCTCTTGTGTATTTGCTTCTGCTTCTACCTGGGACTAGATGCAACTATAAAAGGAAACAGGATATTTTTGTGCATATTCTCTCTGACTAATACCAAGTATACCTTCTATAGGCACAAGTCTGACATAATTTTTAAACACCAATCAAACGTTTTTCAATATTCTGGTATTTACTCTTATTTCAGAACAGGTAAATTTGAAGTAAAGCTCTAAACCATCAGCCTCATTGTTTCCAGTTGGTCTGAGTTCCTGAAACAGTGATTCCAGGCTTCAGTTGGGAAAAGAGAGACCAAGAATATTGTGACATCTATTTCTGGTGAAGCAGCCATCAATACCTATTTCTAGTCCAGAGCAGGATTTAAACTTGCACCAGAGCCCAGAACATCAGATCTTTGTTCTATTTTAATTCTGTAAGAACTTAATAATTTGAACAGAAGTGGCAAAACTGAAAACCTCTTTAGACACTACTTCTATTTAAAGGAAGGAAAAAAGATTAATACACTGTAGCTTTTAATGAAATAACTCTCTCTAAATCTTCGTGATTCTTAATGTCTTCCTTAAGTTCACTACTATCTTCTCCTGCTGGCCTGTGGGCTTCAGTATCTTAAATGCTACCATTATAAATTTTGTTATTGCCAAAAAAAAGCATTACAGGTTTAAATCCTGTTTGAAGGACCTGATATGTTGGCAGTAAAAAGAAAGATACTCGAAGAATGCAAGAACTTGCTAATCAGATTGTTGATTGAGTACACAAGCTTCACATAATACAAAAGTAAACTGAGAAGGTAACAACGATACCCAGACTTCATCTGTTAAGTTGGAATTAATGACAAACAAAATCAAGATTCCTTTGTGACTGATTCTTGTACAGCTGCAGCCAAGTATAAAAGACCTATCAAAGAAATCAACTCATTAGTTGGTAGTTCTGTACAACTTCAAAAAGAAATTCTTAACCCCTCATCAATCTTTCTCTCACAATCCCTTAAAATCTGTGTTAAAACAAAACAAAAAACCATTATTTGCTTCATCAAGTCAAAGAAATGGCCTGCAGGAACACAGCATAAACTGAAGGTTTTAAAAGCAGATCCATCCGTAGGTAGAATAGTCAAAGTGCAAATATATTGTGACATGCAAAATCTCCCCCAGTCAACCATGTCACACAGTGTCAATAGCCTGTCTGTTTCACAGAAAAACTAACCCCAAATTTAAAAAATTTTATATTGTAACAAAACCTGACAAAACCCAGTGAAATCAGAAGTAGGGCTGCCACTGTGTCCTTATTGCACTGTCACTTTGTCTGCAACTCTCCCCACTGGGGGAAGTTGCCAAACCAAGGGTGAATTAATGACTGTCTCTTTATAAAGTTGGAAAATAACTTGTTTTCAGGGCAAGACTTCATAGGATATGAACAGTCCATTCTGTTGTCTCACTGCCACTGTAACATTTCATTTATCTCAGTGGGTCTGCCTCTGATAAAGGATTGCAGGCCTGGACATTTAGTTTGTATTTTCAAATTTTGGTTTTGTAAGATGGTATGCAACTCAGAAAAGATGTTTTATGACACTGGCAAAACACATATTAAAGATCTTACAACTGCTATCATGAAGGCTTGTAAACAATCTAAAAAATGATTAAGTATGTGAGTGAAGGATTAGCTTCTAGGAAGCCTTATTTTTGGATAGTCTTATGTGACTGATCTATGCTGTATTAACAGAAGTTTGTTAATGAAATGTCTATTATTTCTGTTTTAAGACTCTATTTTAAGTTTTGTTTATTTTAATTTTTTGCTGCAATAGATTACATAACATCTTAGAAAAACATAGTAGTTGCAGAAAATTAAATCATAGGGACATACTCCAAAGATGTTATTTCGATCAGCAGTTAACTGTGTATTGATGAGTATACAGCAATTTAAAAAATCCTTTTTTTCACTGTATTTACCTCCTTTTCCACTGTCACAATTTGTCTTCCAAAGACGTATTTTGCTGTAGGCACTCCACACATGTTTGCAAATGACTTTAAAAACTCAGAAACACCCTTGGTTAAAATCTCTAGCTACAGCAGTTGGAAAGATCATTGTAAGACAAGGACATTAATGCTTATTCTGCATCTGGTTTATGTCAATGTGTCTGCTGAACAGAGGGGACAGAGGACTTCTTGTTGGAATGCCTGAAACTTTTGAAATAGAATGTTTCTGGTTTATCTTTGATGACCAGCCTTGACCCTGAAGTCCAAAGAGCCCTTGAGTATCATGAAGATTCTCTGAGCTGCCTGTTTCCCAGCACTCTTGCTTTGGAGAGCTCTTGGGAGCTGAATGTGGTGTTTTTGTCTGGAGGACCTGTTTTGCCACTCGACTAGATCTGGTTCCTTGGCAAACACAAAGGAGAAGTGGCAATATTGAGAGACAAGCGGAAAGTAATTCAAATGGAATGAAAATAGGTGGGTGGGTGGGTACGTGTTGGTGCGAGTGGAACATTTTGTACTGCAATGTGTTCCTTCCTACTGTATTCACAGTCCATGAACAAGTCTCCTGTAATTAACACATTGATATTATCAATAAATGCTATGAAGTGGGGCTGGGGAGAATTGGCAAAGTCATCGCTGCTCACAGAAAGGGCTCCCCAATCAAAACCGACTCCCACCACATTAGGGAGCCAGTAAAAATACGCCAGGATTTGGTATTCCGGGTGTGAGCCGATACCTCCTGCAGCCTCGTCGTTTCAGCTGGCTTCCGTTCAACCCACGTTGGCATGTGCTATCTCTTAGCAACTGCCAGCCGGATGGGCCCGGATGGCCACTGGCAACATGCTAATCGGCCACCCGGCTTCGGTGCTAGTGCTGGTGGTTGGCGCTCTGCCTGTCCTCCACGACTCTTGGAAATTACCTGTTGGACATGACCTGTGTTTTCCAGGAAAAGAGGTATTGTTAGCTTGGACTAGTGAGTTTGACCTGTTCATGGCAGCACACAGCCTCTGGCCATGGCAGGAAAAGTTTAGCTCTGAAAATGGCACATCTTTCATAACTCAGCTGGCAGCTCCTACCTGATGAAGAATCTCACCCAAATCTTATAGCAGACTAGTTTTTCACGTCATGTCACACACATCACTGCATTGTATGCACGTGTTGACCAAAAACATTGATAAATGTTACATATGCTATAAAAAATACTCAGAGAAGTATTTTGCTTTGAATTTTTGTTAATTGTTTTAGGTTCTTTGTTCCATTTTGATTTTCAGGATTTTTTTGGTCCATCCTATACTGGCAGAATTTTCTCCCTTTACAGTTACTCTGTACACTGAGTTATGGTGCTTTATGAGGTTTTTTGTTGTTATTTTGTCTTTTTTTGTTGTTGTTGTTTTATTTTGTCTTTTTTTTTTTTTTTTGTCTCTTACTTTCTCCCAAACTCTTAATTTTTAAAATGTTAAGCTGAGCTTCACAGCTCCCCATGAGAGCTACTGGGCTAAATCTCAGAGAAGTGTTCTCAAATGGTAGGGCTAGGTCCTTAACATTTCCTGGGCTTGATATTCATTGTGCTACACAGTATCAGCCATCAAAAATGAATGCAGTCATGCTTTTGTAATTCTATTCCTCTAGTTTAACTTTCCTACCTAGCATAGTTTTTTATAATTGCAATGATGGAACAATTTAGACATATTCTATTTTACTGTGCAATGTCTCCAAGATTGAGTGCTTTAGCACATAGCATACTAAATGCCTTTTTAATAGTGAGATCAATGATTAAAACTTTTTTTTCCTAAAAAGTGCAAGTCCTTTGGGAAATAAGTGTATCTGCACTATGCTGTGACTAAATTCTGAAAAAATCTAGAAAGTCCTTAGTCTCTAAGGCATGCCTCTAATCATCTGTTTTGGTGTACAATGTCTGTATTATTTCAAGTTCCTGAGTGGGGAAAAATTATGACTAAGATCACTGCAATTTGACTCTTTGGGCAGTAGTTTCCCCTAAGTCCCTTATTACCATACCATCTTCCTGAAAGCCCAAATAAGAAAATTTTCTGGCATCAGTCAACGAAACCTCATTTCTGCTCCCATTGGACCTTTTTACATTTTGATGTGGAAGCTGAAAAGGCTCCCAAAAGCTCTGAGGCTCTTTTCTGCCCATTGGCAGAAGCTAAATCACTTAACTTGCTGTTAACAATTTTGAAAATAGATTAGTGATTTTCTTATCTCAATTCCTTGTGGAAGGTGGTGAGTATTTAACAGCATTTGCTGTAGCAAGCAGAGGCAAGATAGGTGCAAGCTGGACACAGGAGACAGGACTGAAGAATTCTACTCATACCAGGGAAGGGGAAAAAAAGAAGCTTGTAATTCATAAAGCCCTCAGTGAATCACCAAGATTTTCCTTTATGGGCAGGATAAAGAGAACAGCTGTTCTACTACATTCCATTTGCTTGAGTCAACAGGCCCATTCTAATAGTTTGTTGATTATCTTACATTTTGTCAATATTGTGGTATGATTTCAGTGTTTGTTTTATCATTACTCAGATTGACAATGTTTTATTTTGTGAGCTATGATGAGAGAGCACGTAGAGTACAATGGTAAGAATGATTTATAGTGAATTCTATTTTTAGCAAATTGTTCTGCAGTAGCTACTGTTCTGTTCTGGCTGTTCAATGATTTTTGCTTTATGCTTTTCTCTTGTGGACCCCAATCAAAACAATGTTTTTCTTGGCAGTCAGTGATTTAAGCCATTGTCCCTATTACACATATTTGGCTCTTCTTCTTAAGGGGTGAACCGTATTGTCTCTCTCCTCTTGATAGAATTCCTTCTTGTGCCCTAGAGATTATACTTGCAGTATCCTCACACAGAAGTGATGTTGTGGCTCTCTGGGCTGCCACTGTTGCTCTCCTTTATGCCCTAGTTTGGAAGATGCTAGGGAAGAAATTAATGTTGACATCCAAGCACAGAGGATCACTGTCACATTCAGATTCTGCACTGGATGCTCAAAGTAGAGTGGTGTCCGGCCTTGACATCTCCAATGGGCATAGTGTAGCACTAACTTTGTACTTCTTGGCCAATTGTGATCTCTTTTGCAAGATATGTCAGTAACAAGTCCATTTACCTGCTATGGGGATATGATGTGCTTAATGAGTTCTAGAGGACCAGCTAAGAACTACCTGGCAGAAATATAACAGATTGCATTGTATGAACATGCAAAGGGACATGTGATGTGACTTTCCCAGAGGTGAGTTTAGATTTTGTTGCTATCAGTAGAAACCCAAACCATGGCATGGAGGTCAGACTTCCAGGGCCCCAAAACAAATAACTAGTAGGATCCTGGATTTAAATAATATTTTATCATATATCCATCCCTAATTTACTTCATTCTAACTCCTCCCTGTAGACATACTCTATTAGAAACATATGAAAAAGTTCCAAACATAAATAGCATGTCCCTAATAAATAAATGATTATGCTGGGAGCAGCAAGAATACTTTTCTGTTTTCTTTCAGTTAGTGTTTTGCAAGTGTTAGCAATTTTCGCAACAGTTCAGAATTCCCATACCCATCTGTGGTGATTTCCCTCAGACACACATAAACCCTCTTTCTAAAATTTCTTATGTATTTTTAACTGTGCTAGTAGAAATATTCAATTCATTTGATGTGCATAAAGCGTCCTATGTTGTCAAACCATTTTTAATTCGTACCATTTTTAAATTTCAGCAGAGAATGCAGTAGCATTAATAGTCATGTACCTTGCACTGCTATTTCAAGCTGCCCACTTTATTTATCTAAGATGCTCCAGTGTCTTCTATCACTCTAGTCATTGGCAAATTTATGTTGCTTTCTTACCTTTTGCATGCTTGCCAGGACAGAATATGTAATAACAGTCTGTAATTAAATCTTCGTCAACTTACTTTATCACTGTGCGTCTTCTCTATACATTTTCTTCTTTCCACCGTTCATCAGATGATGGAGCTGACAGAAAGGAAAGACACTGCTTAAGCTGCACAAATACCTATATGCAAATTAGTCTGAGATTAATCTGGAAACACCCTCACATTAATTTAACATTTAATGAAGCTCTCAAATTTTAGGATGTTAAAACTCATTTAGCTGAGATTTGAATACATCTATTGATGTTCAGGTTCTGCAGTGATAGTAAGTTTCATTAGGAAATGAAAAGTTTTTAGCTTAAAGTAGCATAGCAAAAAATTTGTGTGTTATGGTGAATCATTAGTAATATAGCAATCACAGTGGTGTCAAATGTTTCACCTTAGCTGTGGTAAAAAATGTTCAAAACAGGATTAATTTCTCTCACTTCCTTTTTATTTTTCTTCTCTAAGCCAAAGGGAAAGCAGGTTTTTCCTTTCCACTCTTGGTCTCATATTACTCCTTAGTAGGGTCCTGAAGGTGTTTATGAACTAATGTAACTTTCTAAAGGAACTAAATATCTGACTGATAAAAGTAAAATATGTCTAAAATTTTGCAGCAATATGTAATTAAAGTCCACCTACATCTTCTGGCGGGTGTTCAAAATGAAAGTGAATGTCTTCACTCATGTAGTATCTAGAAGATTACAGGGAATGTGATGAGGAAAAGTAGAAATTTCCCCCCTAATTTATAATACTTATATTTTAAGAGAATGGCATAAAAGAATGGTAAGATTTTTTTGCCTCTAATTTTTTAGGAGATTTTTCATGATGAAAAGTGGAAGCAGTTGAATGAGAGTTTCTTTACTAGTTAATATTGTATTAAGAAATGTCATTTAGTCTTTCACTTGTAGACTAACTTGCAGTATGTTTTGAACATGTGACTGACTTCCTTTGTCGGTGGTTCTAGCCTTAGAACTTCATAAAAAGATATAACTAAAAAGTAGTCTCAAACAAAGTCCTAGAAAGAAGTGCAAATAGCAGAAATTGTCAATTTAAAAAAAAGTAGGTAATGGGGATTTGGGGGATTTTCATGAAAGCAAATTAAATAAAAAGGCAACTTACATTATAGATAAATTATATGTCTCATTTTGCTTTCAATTGTCACAGCCTTTCCCTATTTCTCTCTTCCTCTGTTGAGTTGCTCTGGCTTTCTAATTTTACGTATGAATTTGTAAGCTCCTCTGAAAAACTCTTCCTAGGCCTTGGGGAACCATCTATCAAACCACAATACACTTTTTAAACAATTTTATTTGTTTTTTTTAACCTGGTGAAACCAGTGAGGCTAAGTCCGTGGGCTGAACTGTACAGTGTTTCATGTTTTTCAAATCTGGATGGGGGTTACAAAATCCTTCCAAAAATCTAAATTCTTCAAACAGATAAGAGGTGCCCTCTGAGCTGTCATGGCTTTTGGCTAAGCATGAGAGATGAAGCAGGGGAAGTGTTTATGGGCTCGAGCCTGAGGTCACTGGTCTGCTGGCACAGGGAATATGTGGCTGACTGAGTGGAGACTGCAGCAATCACCACGGAGGTGCTTTGGCTGAGTGGTTATCAGCATCTGATCAAACACAAATCATAGAATTGTAAGACAGTTTGGGTTGAAAGGGACCTTAAAGATCATCCAGTTCCAATGCCTCTGCCATGGAAAGGGACATCAGGTTGCTCAAAGCCCCATCCCACCTGCCCTTGAACACTTCCAGGACTGGGGCATCTACAATTTCCCTGGGCAACTTGTTCCAATGCCTCACCATCCTCACAGTGAGGAATTTCTTCCTAATATAGATTCCAAACCTGCCCTCTTTCAGTTTAAGACCATTACCCCTTGTCCTATCACTACATGCCATTGTCAAAAGTCCCTCTCCAGCCTTCTTGTAGCCCCTTTAGGTACTGGAAGGTGCTCTAAGTTCTCCCCGGAGCCTTATCCTCTCCAGGTTGTGCAGCCCCAGTTCTCCCAGTCTTTCTTCATAGGAGAGGTGTTCCGACCCCGTGATCATCTCTGTGGCCTCCTCTGGACCCACTTGAACATGTCCATGTCTTTCCTGTTCTGGGGACCCCAAGACTGGATGCAGCACTCTAGGTGGGGTCTCCCACGAGCAGAGTAAAGGGCAAGAATCACCTCCCTCAACCTGTTGGTCACACTACTTTTGATGCAGTCCAGGGTAAAGTTGGCAAAGTTCTCCTGTCATACCATGCAGCTTCCTCCACAATTTTCCCCCAGTTATCCTTTTTCTTGTTTCATTCACATATGGCTGGTGTGGTTGGGCAGAAACCATATAGCTGGACTAAGTCTGGAGCTAGCAGCAGCTGCCTGGCTCCACTGCTGCATTTATTTGCGGGAGGCCATGGACAATTTTCATGAAGGTTTTGTATTTCTCATCCGAGCCTGGATGCTTTGGTCACTTCCAGACACACTACATCACCACAACAAAATATAGTGGATTAATCTTTGACCTCTGAAAGGGTGCGAAGCCCCACTGTGTTCAAGAGGATACTAATGATTTCTGATTTTGGCTGTTGTTAAAGGAAATAAACAATTGCATGATATTTTTAGTGATGTCAGAATGGACTCCATTAAATATGATTTATAATTGATTTTTAAGTCTTCCAGTTTCAATCTGATAATTCATACCAACCATTTATTTTCTAGTAAACTGGAAAGATAAGGTGAGGGGGGATGTCTTTGGAAATTTTCCAGGAATGAAATTACAGAGGTGACTACATGTTGTATTCATGATGTATTAGTAACTTTAAAGCATACATGAAAGAAACTAACACCTGAAAGTGTTAACCTGCTTGAAAGTGCAGAGAGCTGAAAATCACTTATTATTCACAAAGTGCATTGATATGGGACTTTTTTCCTTACAGTCTCATGTGCTTATTTCACCAGAGAGCACTAGTTTTCTTGGCGTTGTTTGTAGAGCTGAACCTATGTACTCTGTATAATTTTACAGTACATCTACCTGTACTCTGAATAAATTTCTTGCAGAGCTCATTTGAGCAATATAGATGAATCATTCAGAGCGACAAGTATAATACTGAAATAAACTTCCTGTTTGAACCAAGGGAAATTGTGCTGGAGACGCAAAACCTCTAAATCTGGAGGTGTAGTCACAACATCCAGCAGCAAGTTACAGCTATGCTGAGCAGATTCAAGTAGAGTGAGAGGTGGTTTTAAAAGATGAGATGGTCCCTTATCTTTAACACACTGGTGTCAAATATCTGTCTCTCTTTACCTCACACACATTCCAAGTACAGATGTTTCTCTCTTTAATGATTTCAGTAAATAAAACTAAACTCATAGATACACAGTGCTTAGGGAGTAAATGGATGGTGGGCAACAGAAAGACCTCAATCATTACTGTATCTATTTATTCAGTATCTCGATTCCTGCAACCACCTGGGTAAATGTGTGTGTCCCATTAGGTGACAGCTTGACATTTCCATGGTGCTGTAGCTATCACATTTTACATGTGATGCCAACCGAAGAGAATTCTCACATACATTTTGTGCTCCTCTATTTTTAATTTAGTTTAAATCTTTGTAGGTGTGTCCAAGGGTAGAAGTATCCATTTTTTCCTTGAACATCACTGTCTCGAACATTTTCCACATATGTGGAAAATAAGACACCGAATCACTTTGTCACTGCAGAGATATGCAGCAATATCACACTGAGTAACCGTGTTCTGTGATATCTGGTCCCACTCTATGTGTCTGTGGGCTTTGTTTTTCAGGTTCATTTCTGTAGAGTGGCATTTTAGGCTGGTTTTGAAAGTGACCACTTGGTCCATCTCCTTTGGCATGACAGAGAAGTGCAGAAGGGAAAAAGACTGTTAAAAGGCCGATGATAAAGAGTATAATGAGTCAACAGTACGGTAAGAAAGTCATAGCCAGAAATTTAGGGAAGGTGTTTGGAGCATTGATGGTTTTTTAAAACAGCCTTCCACTGCAAAGGAAGCAATAGGAAATGTAGTTTTCAAGTACAGTGGGATTAGTATTGCATGTTTGTCTATGATAGTAAAGTCTGCTCTAACTAAATTAGGTCTGTCCCAGTCCTGTTTTGTGACTGGGTGTTGATTTTCCTCCTTTTAAGTATTACTTTATGATTGAAAAATGCTAAGTAGGGTACTGCAGGTGAAAGAGATTAGAGTGGCAAATCAGACTGTCAACAACTTTTCAATAACTAGAAAAATAACAACAGAATTGCTAACAAAATGAAATACAAATAATGGCAAAATATAAGGAAATATATAGGATTTTAAGCCAGCTTGCAACTCCCAGTGTTGTGTTTGCAGCACAGCACTAAGTGGAAGTGCAAGTTTGAGGACCATTGAACAGAGTTCCTATCCCCAATGAATCACAATTAGAGTAACACCTGGATTAATAAATTTGTGTTGATCCACTAGGGAAATTCACCTTGTTTAATAGCCCTCAAATTTCTAAATAAAGTTGTTTATCTGTGGCAGGATGAACTACTTTGTTCCAAGCTGGGCTGCAGAGCTTGTAGAAAGACTTCTTCAAGACCATTTGAAGGACTAAACTAAAACTATGAAGTACAGCACTGCCCCTTCATAGGCTGATCATGTTTCCATAGTTCTGCCTTTTCCTTAACTGCAAATAACCTTGTTAGGTTTACAGCATGATTCAGACATTGAAAGTTTGAGATTTTGAACCATGTTTTACCTCAGAAAATAATTGACATATAGAAGTGTGAGAGTTACAGATGCTGGACTGTCCCTGAGGGATTACCAGATATCTGATTTATGTCTCGTACAAGGCAATGCCTGAGTCCAATGCTTAGAGATGTTTTGGTGATTCAAATGTGCTGTTTCAATATTTGTCCATCTTCTGCTGTTGTGTGCTGGATGGGTCACCTTAGTGTAGTTAAATACTCTGTGTTGCAAGACAGGTTGATTTCAGACTCACATGTAAAACTGGCTAAATTTACCTGGTTTGTGCCACTTTGCCAAATCTTCATAATCCGTGCTCGCTGTTTTTCAGTCCTTAAGCAGATACTATTATATCTTGTATTATTTCTTCTGGAAATGCAATTTTAAATCCTTAGAAGACAGAAGCCTAGAATTTCACTGCTTCTACCAGTTTGAAGACTGGAACTTAAGTCCAGTAGGACATTAAGAAACAACAGACACAGCGTGTGACATCCTGCATCTGCCATGATCTGTGTTGGAGGGTGGAGTGATTGCAGGTGCAAAGACCTTACATTTGGGAGCATCAGGCAATGCAGGAGGTGGGGCACAGCATCACTGTCATCTTGGTCCTCTCCCTGTCATTTGGTGGTTATTTTACTGGCCTGCCACCATCACAAAACCGTGCAAAGAATAAAACCATGTTTATATACTCAGGTAAGGATATGAAATTACATTACAACCCCCCCTCAAAAAAACAAAACAAAGCAAAACAAAACAAAAACCAAAAAACCACAAACAAACAAACAAAAACCCCATAACTCCTGAGACTAGTTGTGTGAAAGACTTTCCTCTGAACTGCAGTTGAGACTGTCAACATATGAAATCTGATGACCTATATAAGTAGTAGGAACCATCCTAAAGAGTTCACCAGCTCATTCCTGAAAGTTGTAAATAAATTAAATGTATTTTTATGATTACTGCTGCAGTTCCATTCCCCCACCTTTTCTACCTCTTTCAGACATAACTGGTTCTGAATAGGTTCAAATCTCTTGTATTCTGGTTTAAATGATACCCACCTAATATTATTTATGCAGTAAATCCTCTGCTTATTCTGCACAAATAAGACATGTCAAGAATAAACAGGCTCCCTGTCAGTGATAAATGGCACTCTACAGGATCTAGGAACATGTATCATTGGGGTTTGTTGATTATTCAAGTGACATACGGTGGTGAGAGTGATTAACGCTATGCTGCTCAAATTCATCAGCGAATAAAAGCATTACATTACTGTGGTTCACACTGAAACAAGCTACTAAATCAGACTCTTCCAAGACAGCAAACATTCACTTTTCTTAAGTACAAAATAAACCTTTCATCTTTAGGTTAGAAGAAATTGGACAGATGAAGAAATCAGGGACAGTGTTATCTCTGTAATTTTGAAAGGTTTTTAAGGAAAATCCCTAAAATTGACTGAGCTTGATGGCTGATTTTTAGCATGAAAGAGGTGAAGCTGTACATTTTTTTTTTTTTTTAGAAAATATTGTGAAAATGTGTTGAGGACATTCTTTAATTAGCTTTTAAAAAAATCAGATATTTGATAGAAAGAGAGGGCAGAAAGGTGCAGAAAACTAATGTTAGTTGGTTTTCAATATTTTTTTGGTTGAAGCAAAACAAATGGAATCTTATCAAGCATTAGAAAAGTTGTGCAGCTTATGCATGAAGGAAATATCTTTATCTATTATCTACTTCTATACTGGTGAAAAATCAATAGGAGCTTAGCTGGCCAAGGTGGATTGATGGAGTTGCTTTCCAATAACAGCATCTGCAAAAAGGTCAGTAGCAATTTACCCATTTCATTCTTTTGAAGGTTCATCACTTTACTATGATCAAATATATATTTAGACATACACAAAATTTATTAATTTTTAGCTGGTCTTATGACTGGGGCTAGAATGCTTGGAGTTGGCAATAGCGGGAGATACATCCATGTTGCAAAGGTGTTCATGCACCCACAAAAACTTTTATGTGGATGATGACGGTCCATGCAGACTAGATATCTCATTCACCATTTACTAGTCCAAATTCTGGTTCCTTCAGCAGTCAATCTGAAAGAGTTGACAGAGAAATGTTTTTCCTTGCAGTTGGCTGTGTGCACTGAAAAACTGCACTGCAGCTCAAACAGAGAAATAGTCATGGCGTTTTGGGTGGATTTATTGCCTACCACCATCTGAACAGTCTGAAGTGAAAAAATGGTCTTGCTCTGTGTTTTAGAAAGGCAGGAAGTCTACTTTCCAAACATAAAAGGTTTGTGCATAGGTTGCTTTGGGAGAGCTCAGGAGAGCAACTGTCACTTTCCTGATGTTTTAAAAAAGGCATGTGAGACCATTCTAGATATTTCTGAAGTATATATGTTTTCCTCTCCCTAGGAAATAGGAGAATCTGACATATTTTACGATGCGCACGTATACGCTGCTAATGAAAAACTTCAGAACTAATAAAATCTTTCAGAACCAGCCTTTCTGTGGCATCTTGACATCTACTGAATGCAAAACAATGATGCTATAAAAGTTTCATTGACACACATTTGGGCTGACCTACATATAATCTTTGTGCCTTTCTTGCAGTCAAACTAACATGCTAACAAATATGCCACATCAGCTAATCACTTGCTAGAAAGTATGAGCAATGGCAGACTGGTAACTGACTTCCAAAGGGTGAAAAATGTCATCCCTTTCCAAACCTTAGCAGATATATGATATAATTTTCTACCTCAGAACAACAAACTATTTTAAGAATTTATAGCTTGGATTTACAAACTTACCTCAGCCCTATCTTTGCCAAGTAACTAGGAAAATAAGGGATGTCTTCATCTTCATTTGAAAGACTGAGGGGAAATACAACAGTCTTCAAGCTGTTCAACAGCTGAGACACATGCTGCAGAGTGAATAAATCTTTCTAACTAGAGGAATGGATAAGCATAGGACAGATTACATATGGGAAATGTGATAGCTCCAATTCTGGAGGCTTTTAAGACACGCTTCTCTTGGAAGTGGTTTTCCATAGAGCTGATCTTGCCTTTATGCATACAACAGGGTATGGCACATAGATACCTGAGTTTTGGCATCCCTACTCAGACCAAGATGGCTTGAGATTTGCTGAGAACAGCCTGGGATTTCTGGCTGCAGCACAGCACCTGTACAGGACTTATGAATTCATGTCCAGCGCTGGGAACACTTCCCAAGCCCATGTGCCCATCTCCCCACACACTCTGAAACACTACAGGGATATACTAGCAGAATTTGAAGTGTAAACATGGTTTATCAGGCACAGGGCAGGCCTGAACACAGGTTTCCCACTTCCCAGCCTATTAGTCTAATCACCAGAATAGACAAATAGCTGCCTCTCTATGACTTATATAGTTATTCACACAAAACAGCTCAATTAAGGGTTACTACTCCATTATAACCAAGCAGTTAGGACACTAAGTCAGATGAATTTCCTCAGCTTTGGGTGATTTGTATGGAACAGAAATTCTGCTCTGAACCTGAGTAACCACGCTGACAAAGCTATTTTAATGCAAAAATTGAAAAGAATGCTGGTGTCAATGACTTAAAAATTTCTCACTACTTTATTTCTTTGAAAAAATGTCTGTGTCCCTTCCATAGGTCCAATTTCTATTTTGATTAGCTCCTACTCATTTGATACTGTTATATTCCCATCTTCCCAGAAGGCGATCTGGCAAGGTTTTCCCTTTCTGGTAAATAATGATCACTTCCCAACCTTCATGACATAGAATGTAACTCCACATTTCAGATGGAAAGAGCCCTGCTTACCAAACTGATATCCACTTGTTACATGGAAACAGATTTTTAAATGACATCTCTGCACCTATCTTTCATATTTGAGTGGGAGAAAACCCCTATTAAACAATGTCCCACAAAGAAAATAAGATTTTTGGGCCATTATCAGACTTTCTAGTATTTTTTCAGGCTTGAAATTTGTTTCACTTTGTCTTTAGGATTACTCAGGTTTGATTTATAAATAACCCTGCCCTCATGCTTACCCTTTTTTATTTTGCTTTCCCTGATAGATTGCAGATATACCATTTGGACCTCTATTGGCAGGATAAGATATGGTAGTTTTCTTTTCCAAGGTCTGAATCTCATCCCTATCCAGTGCTGGCATGTCTCTCTGACTTGCAAAAAACCCCTCTGCTTCTGTTGCTCTTCCTTAGTTGGACATTACACAAATTGCATCAGGCTCCTAGTTTTACTCAAATTATGTTTGTCTGGTCCTGCCACCAATAACCTGACCTAAACCATCAGCTAATTTTGCCCACCTATGCCTGTTAAAAGAGTCTGGGATTTGGCTTTGGCTGTGTTCCCATAGAAAATTTCCATTCCATTCAAAGGCAACTGGATCGACACATTAGTTTGCAAATCGAAGAACTTTAAAGAGTGATATCTCTTCTTAAATGCCTTGGAGATATTTGGAAAATAACTGTGGTGATTATTTTTGTGCTAGGATAGCTGAGACGTGAGTTAGAGTAGGAGGAGTCCAGTTAGCATTTAGAATAGCCAAAAATTGTGGTCCAAATGCTAAAGATACAGCTCTAGCCTGCTATTGATTAATCTACAAAACAATTACAATATAAGAAGTTACTCCCGGAAACAACCTGTACAAACCTGTATGACGATGCAGGCCCTCTCATCCTCACAAATACAAGGAAAAGAATTGAGCCCTAGGAAATAAGGAAATAGATCCTAAATGGTCACCTGTTGTCTCAGAGCAGACCGTGCCTGCCCCAGGTGGCTGAATGAGGCTGAGGTGCACCGGCTCTCTGCTGAGGCCAACAGGTAACCTGAGACCCACCAGGAAGGGTCCTATCTCCTTCAGCTGCTCTATGATGTACGCAGAAGCAAATTACTTTTTGTTGCTGAGCCTAAAAGTTTTCAAAGCACTTTTTTTTCTTTTTTTCTTTTTTCCTTCCCCCCCCCCTCCCTTCGTGACAGACTGAAGAACTCATTGGTGCTGTAATGAAAGGCAGACTGCGTTCCCTGTCATGTCAAGAACGCTGCATCGGGAAAGTCGACATGATTTCATGGCTAATGATTCACTCGCTAATATCAGTGTGGGCTGCAGTGAGGATAACCAAGTTGAGCTGTCTTAGATCAAATGATTCAATTAGGCCAGCTGTCCCTATTTGTCATGGCTCAACTCGCTTTCAAATTACCTTTCCAAAGTGTGTACGTGCTTTAGCATAGAACTTAACAGCTCAACTGTTTTACAAAAAGGGGATATTTAGCCATAGTGATAAGAGAAAGAAAGGCGTCGCTTTTCATCTGCACTGAATGCTTTTCCATATCAGTTACAGTATGTATTTACCGGGATAAACTTTAGATATCACTGTCAAGTGTGGATCACTTGACTGTCCTGATGGTAATGTTCTTTTAAAATTCTAGATTATCTTTTGACAGGTCAATGAAAATTCAAAAGAAAATGTAATGGAGTGTGTGTGTGTGCACATAGGGACAAGCGACACAGAAAGGAGGGAATGGTTCATAGAAAAACCAAAAATAAATGCTTGGTCTCTTGGATGTATCCTTCAGATTTAAGCTGAGCTGAAGTCAGCAGTAGCCAGATAGTTCCTATGATGTCTAGCAAAGAGCTTTTCTGCACTGTGTTGGTGATCTTGGTTAAGCTACTTATTCCTTGACACTTTCCCCCCAGGAGAACCACCCCATCATCCCTTGGCAGCAGCCCTCGATGGCACAGTTGTGAATGCTGTGCAGAGGCAAACCAGTGCTGACTACTGGCAGTGTCAGGACACAGATCTCGGGCTGAATAGGCATGGAAATTCAATTACCCTTGGTGGTGGTCCCTGCAGTTGTTGGGTGGGGAAACTTCTGCTGAGGCTGAAGCAGCAAAGAGGCAGCAATGTAGTATTGCAGAGGTGTTAAACTGGAGAAAGAACAACCCGAATGTACATGAAACAGATGAAAGCTATTACAAACATACATTCACAGCTGTTAATAAAGTCTCAGATATTTCCTGTAGTTGGATTTGGCTGATAATTTGGGCCTTCTCATTTTAAGTATTTTAATAAGATTCCAGTGGTGTCTGAAAAATACTCCCTTGCTGTTTGTATGGCTTATTTTACACTATATATATTTATTTTGCCTAAGTTCTCTCTGGCATTTATATCAAGTTGGAAAATAGCAGTAGTATTTACTAGGAAAACAAGGCAATTTATCCCTGTCCTGGGCTGAATATTTTGTAATTTTGTCATCATGCTGTCAAAAAAATTTACACTGTTGTTTTTGAGAAATGCTGTATTAGGGAAGTATTTATTTTCCATTTATCTAAGAACAGTTAAAACTGGACCAAGCTGAACTTTGGTTCTGAAGATTTGTGGTTTCTTTTTATATTACCCACATCTTTCGCACAAAATAGAAACATCTATTTAAAAAGTGTGATCGAAATACTGAAAATCAACAAATTTTGAGGAGCTTTCTTTAGGACCTGTTCATCTTCTGATAGATTATGTTGAATAGTGATATGCGAAGTCCTTTGAGCTGATAGGTGGGAGACATTGGGAATGCAATGAATGTGCTAATTGAATAGTACTACAGAGAGACACAATAAATCCTCATTGAACAGTATAGCCCAGAACAGCTTCCTGGACCCTTTTATTCAGTCATGGTTAGGGTTATGGACCACTAAGATCAGAGCCCTGATGCACAGAGTTAGGACACTGAGAAACCTCCAGCAACGGTCCTTGAAGATCCTTCAAAAAATTAAGATATATGGATTCAAAGCTTTCTTATACTAAGTTTTCTTTTCTTTTCTTTTTTTTTTTTTTTTTTGTAGAAAATGGGAAATTTTCCGTCTTGAAACCAACATGACTCAGCAGGATTATGAGAGAGATGGAGCACTGCTCTCCCTCCTGCTCTAGCACACACATGATGTTATTTTCATTCAAGCTCTAATATTTCTCCTGTACAGCCTTGCAAATTTTCTTGTCCACATACACACTTTTTTTTTTTTTTTTGTACAGTGAGAATGAGGGAGATCAACACAGATTGTCCTCAGGAATTAAGATTATTTCTGACTTTTTGAATTGCAATCTTAGAGCAATCAGTAACATTTTACAAGGAGAGCATGGAAGACTAAATCTGTTTATCCTGGGGCTGTCACGGTCATACAGTGGTAAGGTTCATGTCAATGATTTAATTCTCCCATTTTCAGATCTGCACTACTTTTCTCCAATGCTAATGGAAAGATATGTATTTGTACCATGTATTTGCCTCCTTTTCATTTTAAGGAAAACTGAAGAAACCACCTTTGGCTAAGAAGTTGCAGAAACAGAGGAATTCTTCTGCTCCCACCGTCTCAGTGCTCAGACAGACAAAGCCTACTGCCTGCATGAGATGCACCCCAAGGCAATTCTCCTGCAGAATCAACACTGACTTAGAAAGTACATGACACACTAAAGGTCTAAAATGCCTAAATTTGCCTTCTGCCTCCTGCTTCTGTGAGATACATCCACGTGTAGGAGTAAAAGGAATAAGCCCCTATATATTGCTTGGTTCATAGATAACCAGTACTACAGAGAGTCTAAGATGCAACTATGCCATATTAGTTGAAGGTGGTATACTAACTCTCAAGAAATTGAATGTAGTTTCCCTTCTGTCTAAATTAATAAACACAGGTAAACAGATTTACCAGTCTTATTCCGGGTATTTGTGTTTGTTAATTAATTTGGTTAAAAATACAAGGCATCTTGCAGTCTCTAGTTTTGACTGCAAAATACATAGCTATGGATAGGAAGACTGAAGAAAAAGGAAAGATTTGGTGTGAGGTTTAGTGTAAAAGCTTTCTGAAAGTCAGAAAAACCTGAATTATTACAGTCAAGAAATGTGGACAGACCAAGCTGATGTATTAGGGATTTAATTTCTTTCTGTCTGTTATGTTTTCTTTCTTCTTCCTGTTATACAAACCTTGGCAAGGAAGTAAAATTTAAGAAAAGTGACATTTTCCTTCCAAAGATTTTAAGATGCAGAGACTGCTAAATAGATTTCTGAGTATATTGAAAAATTCCCTTGAGATTTGCCTTGAAAAATACTTTCAGTGCTCACATTTCAGTCTCCCTCCATTTTCTCTTCCATTTGGCCATAGCTCAGAGTGGGACATTTCCAGTCTACAGTCTCTGCTCACTTGGAATAATGTTTGTTTGCATGTGTAAACCATCTAAAGTGGCTGTCACTGAAGTCATAACTAGAAGATGAAACCAGCTGGGACTATTCCCATGTGAAGTGAGTCAGGTTGCTGAATCAGGCCTGTGCATGAATCTTTCTGCATCCCAAAGGTTTTTTTCCCATTTCATTAGAAAAAGAAAGGTTCTTCCAGAGCACCAGGCAACAAAAGCCTGGGAATGCAAAGTACAGAGGGGAGACGGCATAATGTCCTTTTAGCTTTTACCTCATTTTTTCTTTCCTGCAGTGTGACTAAAAAGGAAACTCTTTGGGGAATTGTATAATTCTATGATTTTATCAGTTTGCTATTTTCATTCTTTCTTGTACAAATATATATTACTTGTAGTTTTTGGGTGGGTTTTAAATCTAAGCATCCCCCTTGTGTCTACTATTTTCTTAAAGACAACAAAGAACTGCAAGGCATTAATGGTATTTGTTGTGCAGTATGTATCTTAGCTTCCCCTTCTACAACAATGCAGAGCTGGAGAGTGTTAAAACAGAAGAAATATGAAAGCTGTAAAGACATTTAATGTATAAAAAGGACCAACTAATGTGTGTCAGCTGAGCCAGACGCCCAAGGCTAAATCTCTTGATGTGAGATGGTGATTCAGCTGTCAAGGTGCCTGAGTAGACTTGTGGTCATCATAATGATTAGCCTTTTTTTTTGTGTTTTTTTGGGTTCATGTTTTTTTCTGTTTTGTTTTTTTTTTTTTTTTTTTTTTTTTTTTGTTGTTTTTTTTTTTTTTTTTAGAAAGACAATAAACAGAAAAGGTCAAAGTTATTCAAATGAACCAACAGCCCATTTTGGTGGAAATATAGCAGGGCTTGTTAACTCAATTCACATCTTTTGTGTCAGTTTTCTAACATACCGTACATGTGGAAAAATGCAGTGATTTGTAAAAGACATAATGTGCCTCTTTCCCCAAAGGTTTTGCTTACAGTATGTAATAAAATATAATATACATTTTCATGGAGATGGGATCCGATAATTTGTTTAGATATAATATGAAAGTATCAGTCTGTGAAATGAACAACATAAAAAGTAAGCAAATGCTAGTAAGATATGCTAGCTAACAAAATGGCAAGTTCCAAAACCCTTATTAAAGTGAAACTCAAAGGCTTCTGCAACAATATTTTTCCCTTTAAAATGAGTCACGTCAGATAGTGTTTAATATTTTGATGTTGGTTGCCATGGGTGAGGCTGTGTTTTACTGTGACAGAGACCTTTCTACTCTAGGCAAAACTTACCTTTAGTAAGTTTAAAATCTGGGTAACAAACAGGTTGTCAGGTATCCCAAAGTGTCAATACTTCATAAGAACATACACACTGAATCAACCCAAAGGTCTCCCTTCAATTTGATGCGATTCTGCTGTGGCCTAATAGCGGAATGGCGGAAAGAATGTAAAACTGACTTAATCTGGACAAGTGGTTAAGTCATATTTGAGCCTCGATTTTAGCCTGTATAGACTTTCCTTCAGATTTCTTTGTTGCTTTTCATATTAGCAGCCCTGTAGTGTGTAGTGTTAGCCTTTAGTTGTGGAATACTTAGCATGCAAGTCAGAATTTTGTGATTCAACCCCCACTCTTCCCTTTTAGTTTGTGCAGGTGCTCTCAGTCCTTAAAAGCAACTGTTTGTTGGAGTGTGCTTTTGCAAACTGTCAGGAAGCAAATGACATTTGTGAAAAGCAGGTTTTTCTTTTCTGCTCACAAATTGGACGCAAATGTGTTTAAGAAGTGGTCAGAGCTTTGATTCATGCTGCATCTGTGTCAAGACATTACATTGCAAATGCATGCAAAGATATACCAACAAAGCCACTTGTAATTGAGGTTAATCTGACTCTAAACCAAACAAATGAGAAGTTTTATTCTTTGTAAATAATCCTCCTTGGAACAAGCAGATTCACCTTACAGTGAGCTTCTCTGTTTTACAGTCACGCTGACCCATTTCAGAGTCCTCTAAGTCTTTCCCCATACACAACTGCTGTTTCTGAATGGTGTCATCCTTATTAGATGGCACTCATATAGCTCAGATTCAGGCTCCTTGGACAACACGTAAATTAGGTGCAAGTTTCTTTGGGTTCCCTGTGTGTTCAGCAAAGAGAGAAAGGATCCTCATTAGGTGATTCAGAGTAGAAGTAAATTACCTTAGGCAAATTTACACAGAAAAATTTACTTCTTATAGTAAGACAGTGTGAATACCTTCTCTGTGTGCCCTCTGTAATCTTAAGCCTTATTACCAGGTGCCAATAAGTCCTGTGAAAAAACACAGATGCAAAGACACATCCCTCCCCTTGTCAAACTCAAGTGAACAACTCTGCTTGTATCCATAACAATTACAAGTGGAGCTTTCATAGTCTGTTGCCTAGATGGCTGGACAAGGGCTGAGAACCATCATGAGTAAAAGAAATCAATCAGTTGTGGAAAGAGTCAGGAAAGCCCATGAAATTTCTCTAGACATAGGACTCCTTGCAGGCATCCCACTGCAGAAAAGGCCACCAAGCACCAAGAAGGTTTCTGTATCAGAATGAGGAGAAGTTGATTTTGGTGTGGATGTAATGATTAACAAAGAAAGTTTCTTAAACTGGCACTGCAAAGTGGACACTGTTCATATTGATACAACCAAATTGGTACAACCAGTGTAAATGAGTCACATCAATGTAAAGTCAATGGGCATGTGTAACTTGGCTTATGGCATTGTAAAAATACCTAAAAAAGCAGCAAGTGAATTGAGTATCTATTTACTGTATCAGTAACCTTTCATATAACTGGAGTATATTGTTTCTGCTTAAAAAGAAAGTTTGAGTAGGGGAGAAGGAAAAAAGGAGCAGATTTTCCTTGTGAAAAGGGCAAGTAGGCTAAATGTTTAAGGCATAAACTGTTCCCTGACTCTTGACTACATTTTAACTCCATCTTTCAAATATTCAAAATCTCAAGGGAGCCCAAGAAGCAAGTGTTGTGACTGCAAGGGGTTAACAGGCAATTTATGTGAAGTCTTAGTATTCTGCAAAATGAAATGTGCATGTGAAATGAAAAAAAAAAAAAAAGGAAAAGATTATATTTGTCAGCTGTGCTACCATATGTTGCTCTGGCGGAAGCACAGCAAAATGGTGACAATTTCTATTTTATTGAATGAGGCTCTGTGTTGATTTCCATTATTTGAGAGTGTCTCTGGACAATCAGAGGTATCTTCATTATCACATAAAACTGTGCTCACCAGTAACCTAGAATATCCATGGCTACAGGGTGACCTGGGACTGCAGTCTCCTTGAAAATAAAATATCAGAGAAACAGTTCAATCCACCTGCATATTTTAATGGATTTAGCCCTTGGAGGGCATGGGGGAATAGTCTTGTGAAAAGATAAGTGGCAGATACAGGAAATATAGACAAATTTGAAGCTCTTTAAAATCTGAGGAGGACTTATCTCATCAGCATGATTAAAACAAGTCTGTGTGAAGGCTTTGGTGGTTGCAGACTACTCTCAGCCATCTGGTCATACGGGGATGCAGGGCTTCATGGTTTGGGCACAGAGCTGCACAAACATAACTAAATTTCTCTTGGACATAGGCTGATGCATTTGCTTAGCTCCACTGTGTCATGTAGGCTTACTTGTTGGGGTTTTACAGGGTGAGGGGTATCTGTGCCATTCCCTTTTCCACTGTATATAGATGTCCTAGAAGATGCCGCTTTTGTTATTCTAGGATCACAGCTTTCTCTCAAGCTTTTTCTCAGCTTGCCAGGACCTCAACATGTGAGCTACAGCAAACTGGGTGCTAAGTGTCACTGAACATCCAGGGCTATCCTTGACTCCATGTGCAACGTGGGAGCATAGTGTCTCTCTGGGCCATATGTCCTATGCAACAGATAAGAAAACAATTCCATGGGGCACTTGAAATTATACTCATTTGCTTTCAGAGTAACAAAAGCCAAACTTTTCCTTTCTCTCCTTCTTAATATTACTCAACATCCCTTGAGTGTCTCTCCTTCCAGCAAGCACAAAGCTTTCCTGTCCATGTGAACCCTGCCTCTGAAGTGGCACCGTCATTTTCAGGCAATGGCACCACAGGGCATTACAGTAATGTGTGCCTCAGCAAACATGTCAGACTGGTTCTAACTGGCTAAATCCCTGGCCTGAGAGGGTAGAGAGGTGCCTTTGCTGGCACCATGTGCACCAGCAAGAACAGCTTGGTTATGTCTGTGCAGTTCTATACCCTGCCCCTTAATCCCTGCCAGACAGAGCTAGTCAATATCCAGGCAGGGCTGGCTTCTGGAGGGCCGGTTTTGGTCCACCAGAGCAGGCACCCAGCCATAAGAATCCCATCTCCACTTTGGTGTGCTTGATGTTACCTGGTCCAGGTTCCAGGGGTTCCTGCAGGAACAGGGCAGGTGTGTCCTCTTGGGTGGTGGAGTGCAGCACTGTTGGAGAGAAACATGCTTTGTTTTACATGGGCAAGGCAAGCACCACCTGGTTCTTGGTCAAGCAGAAAAGTACTGTGACAATGAAGGTAATGAACAGAGTGAGGGCTTTTTACCTCTGATCTCACATGAGGGAATGAAACTGTTCAAATCACCTTTCCAGAGATGATTTTCCTACATGCCCGTTTTGATTTTCCTACATGCCCAAAGAGAAAGGGAATTTGGTTGTACAAGCTGAGCATTCACTGCCCTAATGGACAGGTTGATAGGACAAATACATGCCAGATATGAACAGCTATTTGCTATAACAGATACATTAATAGACCATTTGGTAGATCTCTGTTTTTATTTCAAATTCAGCCCTTTGCAATTCTTAAAGGGGAAAAGAGTGCATTGATTTGCCCCCGTCTAGCAGGCAGGTTTTGGGCTACAGAATCACTTGTACTTCCCTTGTTATCATTTTAGGCACCAAATCAGTACAGCTGCATGATACCAAGGCAAGCTCTGCAGCTGCTGAAGAACCACACTTTGGAAGAAGCAAAAACTGAAAACTTGAATTCTTGCAGTCATGTTACTTGCTGTCTTAAGGTCACTCTGCCTTATACTGCCATGGCATTTTGTTAGTGGCTGAAATTTCTATTTTCAATGGTTTCTAAAAAGCCTCATGAGACACCAATTATGGTTTGCTTTTAGCATGCTTGGCCCAAGAGGTGACACACTCATGCTGATTGCTATTGCAGTAAACAAAAATCTCAAATTTGCAACTCACCTTTGATCATGGTTTTATGTGCTGAATCATCTGTACTGTGCAGTAGAATTCCTTGTACTGACCAACCATGGAACAAATGCCCATAGCTTAATTTTTTTTCCCCTAAATCTGATTATTTATTTCTGGAGACTCTATATAGCACTTTTATAATGTGATCACCTTTCATTGTAACTAATAAATCAATTTTTTCATTCCAACAGAAACCATACCTTCTATTTGTCCTTTAAATTTGCTTTCATAGGACACATTTTATTTCTGCTGTTTCTTCTTAATATTGTGGACTTGGAAGAGAATAAATGAGGATAAAACACCTATGGTTAAAAAGAATTATATTTGTTCAGTGTTTCTGTCCTAGTTTCTTTTTCAGTCTTGGTATTTCCGAGTGCTTTTGTACATCAAAATAAAGTTCTAAGTAAGAAGTCCATATTATGCTCAAATTTAGGAAAAAGTAACAGCCTGCCCTGGAATGGAAACATCATAAAATCATTAAATTTAGGACATGGCAGTATTAGTAACTATTCCTCAGACAACAGTTTACAGGATCTCTTAAAAAGCTGGCTAGATGGCTTTGGTTTTAACCACACTCTTTGATCTGTAAGTGAAACCTAGATAAATAGCTTATCTTTTACAGAACTAACTGAGCTGATCTGTAAACTAGATATCCTATTAAGCTAAGCGTGTTAGCTAAAATATTTTTAGTGTTTAGGTTTGCATTAGGACAGCCAAGGCAAAATATGTCTTGGTACAGGTCTTTCCATATATCACTGCACTACGGTTTGCAAGACTGTGTCATAGCTGCCGACTGTGGAGCAAAATAAATTAATAATTTATTTAAGATATGTGTTTTACTGCAATTTGACTGCCTTTGCATACATCTCTCCTTGTAAATGAAAACATATTAAAACTTAAACTTGAAACCATGACAGCATATGTTTAGATATAACTTCCAATAATCTGTTTAAAGATCTTATCATGAGTGAAAACCAGCACATCTTTAAAGTAAATGAGATTGCTAAACCAGGAGAAATCATGAGTTCAGTGTTTGAAAAGAAAGTGGGGAAATTGCCTACTTTAAAGAGCTGTACCCTTTTTTGGAGACTGTACTAATTTGACTTCAGTATGGTTAGGTTTTTTGAAATTCTTAAATCAGTGAACAGAAACTAAAAAGCTACTTAGGAGGTGAAAATGTAATGAAAGTAATTTTAGGAGATGTTTTACTCCTTTTTAGCATTTAAAAATAGGTTTGAGGGTCTAAGAACAGCTGGTTCTCTTGTCTGGAGGATTTCTATCTGCAGATCATCAACCTTTTTTATAACAAATTAGTAATTTTGAAACACAAAGTCAGTATTGATACTTTTATCTAGCAGATTTGAAATAATTTTCTTTAACTACTATAGATCTGCAAAGTTAATTTTCTGCATTGTTAATTGAATTTTGTTATCCACCCAAAAGCACAAACGTGAGTAAAGACACAATCTAGTAAATAGGAAAGGTAGCTTCATAGTAAAATAAAAATAAAGTTAGTACTTGTACATTCAAATTATACAAATAGTATAATTGCTTTCACATTGAATAGTATATTGTTCAGAAAATAAATTCCAACTTTTTTGTAAAAGCTACTTTTGAACATATTTATTTGCAACTAATTTTTCAAATGGTGAATTAACATCTCCAAAAGAAAAAAAAAAGGGAAAGAGGAAGCCCCCATTACAGTTCCCTTGTTGTGTTTGGAGTGAGGTTCCCAAGTGTCACCATGTTTGTGCTGTAAGCAAGAATCTCTGGGGTTGGTAAAGAAAATACCTGGATCCCTGTTGGTGTGTCATCCCTGTGTTTATTCATTCAAGCGAAGATTTTGCCGTCCTCATGGCCACTGTTAGCTGGTGAGCTGAAGGTCTGTACACTGGACTGCAACCCTCTCAGGATCCATTTGGCAGCCAGTCTGAAAGCTCATTGTGGTATTTGCTTCAGATATTTTGGGGGAGTTGGTTGGACATTTTCCAGGAAAATCCCCCTGGGTTAAAAGAATTTTATTAACACAGCAAAGTAGAATTCTGAATGTCAGAACTAAAGCTGCCTGGCAAGCCATGGCATCTTCAAGGGCAAGCGTTAATATGCAGTCTTTTATTACAAGGATAATTTTCTTCCCTTGAGCTTCATCCTATGCCTAGGTCAGATCTATTTTGAGTCTTGTGGCAAGAGAGAATAAGTATGGAGAGTAAGTAGGATGATAATATTTGGATTATTCAAGTACAAACAGGTAATCAAGTATAGATCAATATGAGAAGAATTATAGAAAATAGCAATTTTAAACTATTAGAACTAAGTGTTAGTAAATGTGAAGTTATGTACATTGCAAAGAATTATAAGAATTATAATTTGCATAATCAGGCTCAAATTGTAAAGAATGAATGAATGGATGAAATTCTCTTTAATGTATGATAGCAATATACTACTATAACAAAAGAAAATGGTGGCATTTATAAATAATTATGAGGAAAAAAAGGAAACATTGTAAAAACACATACAAATATATGCCACTTGATGCATCTTACTGCAAAGGCAGTGGGTAATTTTATTATTAAAAACATCTAAGAGACAACTGCAAGGTCTTGGGATAAATGAGCAAAATTATTAGTTGTATGTCAAGCTTCTACCTGACAAAGCAATGGTCTACCTGCGTTTGTTCAGAGAAGGTGAATGGAATTAAAAATATTAGATACCTGTAAGTTGTGAAAGGTAAGAGAAGGTGAACGTTCTCGTTCTCATTCACATTTACCTTTCTTCATAATAGCAGAAGAGATATTTAACAAATCTGAAAAGTGATGCATTTAAATGTGGCATAAGGGGCTTCTCTGCATCACTCACACCCAAGTGTAGGATATTGCAAAAGTGCAGGATGTTAATAGGTGTAAGAATTTTTTGATTTTAGATGATTCATGTTTATAGGTATGAACATAGTTACATTAAATGTGTAAGCACTTTTTTTGGGAGATACAATTCTCATATTTTAAGGCATAAACTAGCTTTAGTACCAAATCTGTTGGAGTTTGAAAACAAATTTTCCTTGAAATAATATGTTTCCAAACTTGCTCTACTTCATTTTCTGAAACTCTTTTGAAGTCCTTTGTCTGAAAACTTCATCAAGTAAGGTATCAGATGTGTCTAATCCAGAACTTGGTCCTATTTCAATTGTCTAGGAGAATCACATCTGGAAAGAGGATTCAACTTTAGAAAGTGAGTCCAGATATGTCATTGCAAAGGCTGTCTAAGCCTAGTGAATCACTAATTGATTCCTACTCAAGAAATCATCTTTAATTTCATTTTGTGCCTTATAGATAGTATTTTCCAAGCTTAATAATTCATGTCAAAATGATCAGTGGTTTTTCTGGATAGCTTTTGTGTGCTGCATATTTGTATTGCTAGTTTATGGCTATTTTTTAAAAAGTATTTTCCACCAGAATCAAAACTCTGTGAAGATCTTCCACTCTTTAACAAAAGAAAACAAATAATAAATGACTACCACCTTTGCTTTGCTTGTGTAGACAAGGCACAGATTTAGTACAGTTTTCTTTCTGCAATGTGAATGCTGCTCTAGCTGGGGACCGACAGACCTGAAGAGGCATCCGTATGGCATCTCTATGGAAACTGAGGATGGCAGTTTCAATGCATCATTGTATCTGATAGTCCAAGTCTTGTAACATTTATTTTGTACAGGAATCCAGTCAGTCTAAGAGGTTGGTTGATTGCTGTGACTCACTGAGTTGAAATGACAATCTTCTACAAGGGACAAGATAATAATTGAAATATGGGCCTGGAAGGTGCTTGAAGAGACCACCTGGTACAACTGGTTGCTCTGAGGAAGGATCCAGTGCAGCTTGGCAAACTCATCTATATTGCCTGCACATCTAGAGATGAGACAGACTTACTTGGGTACTGATTCTTGGGTACTGTAGCGGTGCCAAAAGGATTGAGAGGATAGATTAGAAGAGAAGCTTGCAGGAAACCCTCTAGAGCCTGGGAAGTTACTAGGAGACTATGTTCAGGAAGATGGTAGTCTCCAGAATCTACTGCTTTCTCTGGCCTCTTAGATTGCTAGTTTAGTTAAGGATAAGTAGGCATTTTCACTGAAGTTATTTCAGGAAGATTTTCCTTGCATGTATGAAATGTCTTTCCTTCTGTTATAACATGTGTATATAGTTCAACACTTGTTTGTGTAATTCCCTGTACATATTTAGCCTGTAGTGTTTTATGTTAGACTTCAGAATAAACTTGTTTTGTCATTTTCCACTCACCTTCTGTCTGCTATTTATAAGTGTATGCAACAGTAATTAAGGAGGGAACAAAACAGCCTAATGCAATCGCCCTTGAAACAGTACTCTGTAGTGTAAGGAGGAATAAGAAAATTCATTCAGGTTTTGGGCAAAATTAAAAATTTTTCTAGAGATTTCTTTTCATCTTTTTTTCCTCCATAACTTATATTGCTTTTTTTTTTCATTGCTCTTTAAAAATGTTGGTGTAAAAAGACAAAACCTGATAAGCTGAGTAGGAGTTGCATCGAAGGAGTTGCTGCCCCTTTCTTGAGCCAAGTACCATTTGACAGTTTCTAAATAAAGTACAAGTAACTTATGGGGAAATTCACTAGTGTTTCATAACAAAAAAAATTATTGCATGCTTCAAATAATGCCATAGCGACAGGAGAAAACCCTGCCAGTTTCACATATCTGACCTCCTCATAATGGATCATGTTAAAATCTCAACAGGGGAGTGCAAGAAGGATATATACATCTCTGCTGCAACAAGGCAATCAGAGCCCACTGTGTACTGTTCATTTTCTGGGTTTTTTTTTGGTGATACCCACATTCACAAGGTAATCAGGATATGCTGGACTTTCAACTGCATAAAAATCTATAGTTATGGGTAATGGTAGAAGCAATTCAAATGTCTTTTAAACCTGCTCTACTCTGTTCAGGTTCTTTACCATACGCAGTGCCGCAGTACCTGAGTTTTCCCCTAGAGCGTTAAATATTATGAGTAGAATCTGTCACATGCAGTTTGTTGTCCAAGTATAAATGCAAGGTAAGGTCAAAATCTTCAACTTTCACAGTTAGACATGCTCCATAAATATGGGTTAATATACATACGTTTCTTTTTGAATTGTTCTTGGACTTTTTGTTTTCCATCAGTCTCCTCTCTGAGATAATTTTTTTTCCAGTTTGGTGCATATTATGGTGCTGAATGGCAAAAGTCCAACATTCAAAAAGTTGTTTTGAATCGCGTTAAATCAAATATGTGAATGCTTTGGACAATCAGAACTTCCAGAGACACAACAAATGCAAAATTACTTTCTTTTCTGTATTAAACTATCACAAACATCTCCTTAAGTAATTTTTAAAGAAATTACACTTGTACATTTTTTGATTAAGAGACATTTTTGTAGACATTGTGTGTATGTATTATTATGGGTTACAACACAGATCAAAATCAAGGAATTAAGACTTCAGACAACAAATGTGAGGACTTAATCCACTCCTGTAAGAATGTGACCTTTAAGGCTGGTACAAGTCTGAAAATAAGTCTTCCGTGTAGGCAGATACCAGGAGGGCATGGGAAGTTGCTCAGTTTGGTGACTTTTTCCTCAGTGTGAACTACTTATGGCTTGAATTTAGAAATCACAATAATTTTGAATGTCAGGGTCTATTCTATATCAGCTGTCATTATTGGCTAATGCTAATATTTGATAATCATGTTGGAATCTTATAGATTTTGACAATCTTTAACTGTTGGCTTTGTTATGGCAACATAACTGCTACTCCAGCCAATTGAAGTGTGAATGTGCCCAGTAACTTCTCACTTTATCATTCACTCAAGTTCAGACTCTGTCTCCTAGTACTAACAGAGCAAGCATTTTGATGGCACACTGAAATCTCCGCAACTGTGATACGTTATATTCTTAGAGCCTCGCAGATTGCTAACTGCCTCATCAGAATCTTTAAGAATAGCTTTTGAACACTGATTTGTAGACAGTTATACCACTTCCCTTCATCTTATATCTTTCAACAGATATCTTGTGCCAGTATGAGTTCGTACTTTCTATGCCCTGTCTACTTTTTGTGATTGTGTTATGAGGAAAACTTAGGTTTTGCTTTTAGTTCTGGGAGGTCAATCTTAATTTTGCATGTGCTTAGAATGATGATAGTGTATTTAGCTACAGTATCTATTTTGAAATTTACTTTGACTGGTTATTTCCATTTTCACAAAGCCAATCTGTTATAGAATTTTGCTTTGATCAACAGACCCAACAAAGACCTCTGTTTTGGTATCAACATCATCCGAGCTTTGCCTTGTTGTGGTGCACTCATGAATATGTTTCCTTTTTATGTGTCTTTGCAACTTGTGCTGAGATTGACACACTTTGGCAAAATTTTATTGGAGATATGAGACAGCCCCCCCCTTACTCTGCATGCTTTTGTGTCTTGTTATGATTGCCTCCATATGGTGAACAAAGAACTTGAAACTCAGCCCAGTAATGTATAGTACTGGCTACCTAAATGTGTTCAGCCTAGTTAGATCAAAACTTATGGATACTCAGTGATATTGTAGCATTGGAGGTTATTTTAGTCAAACTTGGAGGTGGGATGCAAAAGAGAGCTTCTGAGATCTCAGGCAATGGTTTGACAGCTCAGTCAACAGGTTCTTTTTCACTTGCTGCCATTAAATGATATCTCTTCAGTACCCTCAGAGAATACAGTTGGTCCCAGAGAGTCAGGTAAGTGGGAGACTGCCAGACATCCAAGGAGTTAAGTGGACAGACTAGGGGATGGCTTGGTAAAGCACTAAGAGACCTTCAGTTGGGTGTTCTCACTTAGTTTTCATTTCATTTGCACAGACAGTAAGTCTGTCATGATTGGGTTTTATTTGTGGTTCTGACTGGCGTGCATTGGGGGCTGAGCACAAGGCAGAGTTTGTGGCATCTTCTTTTCTTATATTTTGTGAGTGTTGAGCCCTTTTCTATTGATACAACTGAACTTCTATGTGGAAAAAAGATCACTGCAGTTTCAAAACCAGAATTAAATATTCTGTCCAAACTTCAATTTTGGTGAAAACTTCACAGAACTATATGACTAATTATTTTTGATGAAAGAGATGAACACAAATTGCAACAGTTTTGGATTACAAATATTACAGCAGTTTGCTTGGGCCAGAGGGCGCAGTCACAAAATTAACAGGAAAATAGCTGTAAAAGAAAGTGAAGTTGCTTAATTAGATTTTATTATACAACATAAGTTATAAGTTATAACATAAGCTAAAGGAAGTGTCTGACCTATTGTGTGGGATGGGATACCAAGACAAATGAAAAACAGCTGATATTTTCTGAAAAGGTAAAAGCTGTAGGAGTGAATAATCCTGTTATAGGCAACTTGTATAATGATGAACAACAGGTACCCATTTACTGACAAGGGGAAATTTGTTTATTTATTTATTTATTTAAAATTTTGACAGTGTAAATCTCCCTGTCTACTTACTGAGTTAAATTAAACAGTAATTAGAAAACTTTTTCTTTACATTGACAGATGCCCCTAGCTTATGCAGTAGTAATACATGGCAAAACTGAGCTGCTCTGTTTTTTTGTTTTAACTGTATGACTCTTTTCTTCCTATACTGCTTATTTTGTTGAGAGAATAAATTCTTAAAGCAGGATCTTTGTTTTTGTATTGGCCTGTGAAACATTTTGCATGGTTCCTCTGCATAAGTAATGTATTACGGGTATATAAATGGACAGAGACTTTTGTGTCTTTATTCATTATGGAGTCCTTCAGATCTCCTAAGCAGGCTTACACTTCAAGCACAGTAAAAGTTCTACACCAAAACAGAAGCTGCATCCTCTCCAACAAAACTCAGCTGAACACTTTCTGTAAGATCATATCACACTAAAGCCCATCTGTTCTTCGGTGTTCAATATGTAAAAAAAATAAAAATTATAATTTATCAAATGTAATGCCCTTGTTATTTCTATAGATTGATACATTTCAAAGAAATAAAACAGATACTGAGGTGTCCTTTTTTTCCTCAGTAGTCTAGAAAATTTATTTCTCTGTATGGGAGCTCTTTTTTTTAATCTGTAGATTCCTCTTCAAGGATAATCTTTGACAACATCTTATGAAAGGACAGAATGTTATACTAGCTTATCAAATATCACAAAATCCAATTTTATTGTTAATGTTGGGTTTTTCACAATCTTTTTTTTTTTTTTTTTATGTTAACCTTGGTACGGGATGCAAGAATGGTTGGATATCTTGACGTCTATTTCCACCCTTTCCCACTGGGATCTTTGAGTTTCATGATTCTTGATTTTAAATATTTGTTTTATTATCCTAAATTTAAATGTCAAAATCATCCTTTTATAGCAGTTGGAAAGGTATTCTTTATTTGGTAATGTACAGGCATTGCAGAAATCTCCAGAGGCTGCAGGTGGCTTTGGTGATTTTTCCTACTGTCATGCTCTAAACCAAGAGGATCTATGTAAAGATTTCATGTAAATATAAGTGATAGTTATTGTAATTTAAACACAGTTATTAAAACATGCTGGCTAAATACTTTATACTTACTTTATAAAGAACATAACTTTGCCAGACTCTCTCTGCCTCAGAAATGAATACTGGTATTCATTAAATGTATGATACATATTTAGTTAAATATACCCTAATAACATATCACATCATATCATCTTGAAACAACCAAGGCAGTGGGTTTTTTAGAAAGAAACAGCAGATTGTACCTTATATCTCCCATGTGCGTGGCATTAAATCTGCCCTCTGCATTTTGTGCTTCTCACATGCATAAATGAAATGGATTTCTTTGCATCTGACCAATGCATAAACCACAGGGAGATGTTTTTAATAGGATTCATCGTGATTAGGAGCTGTGGAATAGCCCCATAGTCATAGCAATGTTAGAATGCCACAACTATTTGATAGGAGACATTTCAATCTGTCATCATCTTGTGTGCCCTGACCCCGATAATACACCCCATTCAACCTGAGGCACAAACAGAAATGGTGAGGTAGGGTTGCGTTTTTTTTTTTCTGTTAGCACAGCACCAGTCACAGCTTTTATGGGTTCCTGAGAGAAGAAAAAGCATTTTTATTTCCTGTGCTGTTCATCCCTTATCTAACCATTTGAAAAGATATTTTGTTTCCTGAAACACAATAAACAAGTGGATAGGGGAGAAAAATCCTTCCTTAGGTAACCTCAGAACAGAAGAACTTTGTGCATTATGCAGCTCAGGCCATGCCAAAATGCAATTTGGAGGGTGTCCAGCACTTCATTGGAAAGTAATGGTTTTCACTGAACTGAGTTATGACCAGCTGTTTACAGACAGTCTGTGACATACTGATAGAGCAGAACACCGTATGTTGCTTTCCAAATCAAATGATACAAGAAGTGTGACAGAGTGGAGAAACATCTGTCATTAGCAATTTTCAGCACGCTTCACTAATTCTGGACAAAATACGAGTAATGAACTTACCGCAGGAAACTTCAAATACTACCACTGCTGAAACAAGGATATAAACAGCTAGTGCTCCTAATGGCGTCTAATTTAATTCATTTGCAGTAAGAAACAAACAAAGTGGATTATTTGTTTTTGATCATGGGGTAGTAAATAGTAATGCTGATAACAAACATTCATTTTAATCAATGAAAAAGAGATCGTGGAACTCAACTTTCCTGAAGTTCAGACAGAACATAATTATCAAGTGCTTTTTTTTATCCTTCGTCTTTTTGAATGTCTGTGATATGGGTGCTTTTTTTTTTTAGAAAAGTTTTTTCAGAGCAGACCAAGGAGAAATTGTTACAATGTTATAGGTATTCCTTCTTTGACTTGGTCCTCTCCCTCACATCTCCTCCTATCACATCCTTCTCCTGAATCTTCAGAGAGCAAAATTGCAAGTTTTCTGCACAGTATACATCACCCGTGGGCATGAAGACAATAGTAGTGAAAGGAGTCCAGTCCTGGTTTTACTCCATTTTCCTGCACTATGACACTGCTGCTGGTGTTTGAAATCTCATAGTTCCAGGTGTACTTTTTTACGAACTGCACTTCAGTGTGCATGTGGCCCCTATATGTTATGCACTTTAGCGTTTTCTGGTTGATTTCTTTCTTTTCAACTTGTATGGAGCCCAATCACTGTAATTTTGTGACGATTTTCATGATGTCTTTGAAATCAAGAGAACTGTTTTGCCATTTGCATTCAGGGGCTTTAGTTTTCCCTCACCACTGATAACACAGCAAATTCCTGAAACTATTAGGATTAAGTGGCAATCCTCAGGGGAAAAGTGGGGAAAATGAAAGGACAGGTTGTTACTCTTTATATGAACTTTCAACTAATGTTCACACAAAGCTATAATATGAAATGCAGAGGATAGATTTAGTCCAATCCATTGGTGTTCCACCTATGGGACTTCCCTTGGAATGGATCCCAGACCAAGAGAGTGAAAGCCATTCCAAACTGATGACTGTAAAATGAGTGTAGGAGGTCTTTGAGTAGCTGCATAATTGCAAAATTATTCATGATAAAAAAGCACTAAACTAGAATTCACTGTATCTTGCAGAATTTCCTGAGGTGTCGCTGGAAAAAAATGTGTAACTTTCTAATACCTTGGATAAACCAAACTGGTCCAAGTACAATACGTTGAAGAGGAAGAGAAAATGTATGGAAAAAATTTTTATATAGTGGGAGTTTACAATAGATATATTTTCCCCATTTTTACACAGAAAAGGAAAACTATTAAACATAGAATATTTCAAGAACTGCAAATGTGAAGTTCCTCTGATTTCTATAGACATCTACACAGGAGAGCAAAGCAAAGGGGAAATATAGGTACCACTGACACCCGTCATTACATTTGTGATCTAGATAATAAAGGAAGCAGACCCAAGCAATTCACTAACACTAACGCTATTCTTTACATAAACAGTAAATGTTTAGATTTTCCTGTTCACTGACTAACAGCACACATATCATAAACACTAAGCTGTTATAGTACGTTTCGTGTGTTGATTCACTTTAACAGTTGTTAGTGTGAAGACAGGAAAAGAAAAGTGGGTGTAATGAGACCATGTGCAGTATGCTGTGAAAACAGAGGCCCTTATTTGGCATAATGGGTTGCACCATAAGGGCCATAAAATTGTGCATGTGTTAGTATCATTTTAATTATTACGGGTGCCACATGTTAAGCAGAATAGCGGAACTACTAAAACAGCTTCAAAATCCTTACTGCTGATCGCTGCATTTAATTACAAATAGGAACATTTGGAGATAGGTCACCATAAAACCCTTCTGTTGTCAAATGAGCTCAAATCTGATTTTTGTAATTATGTTTTTATACCACAGATCCTGTTGAATAACTATAGGGAATAAAATTTTAATAAGTACTGATTAAAGGCAGGTACATCTTGCTTCCTAAGAATATTTATGTATGTTGTTTGCCACTTACATCAAGGTACCATCATTGCTTCTGTTTTGGTCAGTGGTGATCATTCAACCTTAATGAAAATAAGCTGAATAACTTTATGTGCCATGAAATATTGTTCTTTTTCAGTGACGCATAAAAGCACTGGATTTCAATTATTCATTCTGTTTGCTAGAGCTGTGTACAGTAGTCTAATTCTCTAGTACCAAGGCACTTTCATTATTACACTACATGTCACATTCAGTGGAATACAATAATTAACCTTCCTAAGGCAGAGTTTTGGTGTAAGGAATGACAATTTTTATTGGTCTGTAACCTTTCCCATTGCAATACCATGTTTCTAGGTTCATATTAATAATGCTTTTAGTTAGGATTAAAGTGAAAATCTTAAATATCTAAAATTTGCCATTTAACAGGAAAAAACAGCTAGGATATTAAAAAGTGGTAAAAATTGTAATTCTGGATTTTGGTAAGTAAACTTTTATTTTATGTAAAGACTGATTATAAAGTTCTCTAAACAGAAATTTACCTTGAGAGGAATGAAAAAAATAGAGAGATATTCAGTGCCATAAAAAGGAAGTAGCAATTAAATAAATATATAAAATTTGACAGAGTTTGTAGGCTGGATTTTGAGTTATATGAAGGACAGAAGCATTGTATTTGGCTATATTGTTCAAGCGAGATTAAATTCAGAATATAAGTGGTTGTAAATATTTCTGAACATTTGTTTGTTCAAACTGCCTGTTTCTTTTCTAGAGATAGATGTAAATCTAACCTAGGCCTGACCTTGTGGTTTTTCAGTTTGAAATCTTGTCATCAAATAAAATGTTAAGAACACCTAGAGATTTGTCATCAATGCTGTGCTACTTAAGGGAGGAATTCTATTTTGTGAGAGACTGCGATTGAACTCATGGGCTAACACCCAGCTCAGAGCATGCACCAGAGCTACTGCACATACAATGGCTTCAAGAGACTGTCAACTGGAAATAAATAAATATACATTGTCTCCTGGAAAGAGGCTGATGTAATTTGTGAAATGATCAGTGAAAGAGAACTACTTTGCTAGTCCTGATGCAGACTGACTGCTCTGCATCATTTACAGCTGCATCGTAAAAACTCTCAACCCACATAGCAGTCCAAGATCTGTGTCCTGGCTTAAAAGAAAAAAGAAAAACTCTTGTTGACTTTCATAACCTTTTCAAAAATGTGATTGAATGAATGCTAAATAAAGACCTTGGGATGTACTGAGTGACAAGAGAGCAGTCTAAAAGTTTTGGGAGTGGCACTAGGCAAGCAACACTAGGAAATAATTATGTCCTCTGTACTAGAACATTAACAGGTTGTGTGCTAATGTGAACCAGTAGAAACATTTGTATCCAACAGAGTAAAACCACAGGTATTTATGAAAGTCTGCCTTCTCCCTGACCAGTTTGTGCACCAGTACAACTCCATTGTAGCTTGCATTATTTGTACTCCTCCCTGTGAGGGCAGAATGGACTCCGTGTTGCACTCTGGCTCAGTGCTGGAATAATATCCTATCTTATATCTAATGGAATTGTCTTTCACTAATGTGAAAACCTCTTCTGACAATGTCAGCCTCTGTCTAAAATACAGGGAGCAAAAATAAATGCTTGGCTTCAATCCTTCTGTTTTAAATCTGAATCCCATGTAGCTCTGGTTGTGATCCTATTTCACTGTAAGGTCTCCTTAGTGTTGAATGGAATCATGGCTTTGCAGTGGAAAAATTAGGGAGAGCGAAGAATACTCAGCCTATTAACTGTCTTGTAGAGAAGAAGAAAAAGTAAAATCAGCTTTTTATCTGTAGGATTTGTTCCAGCCTAACTCCATTAGTTGGTCCTTCCCTGTAATTGCAAGAATACAAATCTCTTAGTAGTAAGAGAATGAAGAAGTGGGATAACAATACAAATAGCGATATTAAAGAATGGTAAGGCATTATTTTACACAATAGCACTGCTGAGCCTATAGGAACAATTAAACAATAATTTGAGCTCTATTTTGAGAGTTGACTGGAACACAGTGGACCATACCTGGGGGTTTGGGTAAGAAGTGCTTATCAAGAAAGCAGAAGTCCTGTATACCACATATATCAGTCCTTGCTCCTATGGTGCTTGTATTCTGCTGGCTATTGGTGAATTATTTTGGAAATTTGGTTGTATACTGGTGATCTCTCTGCTCTTTTGATCTCTTTGGCACAATCTCCCCATCTACCAAGAGTTAAAAATCAAGAAATTAGACACCAGTTACTTTTGGAAAAAATCAAGGCACCACTTCAGTTTTAACAATTTGATATTAAATGGAGAGTCTCATAACATTAAAAATTAAGATTATTACCCAGGTTGTTACTGCATCTCAGAAACCTTGTCAGCCTTTCCTATTGAAAGATCGTGCTACTCCTCTCAGCAACAGTGCAAATGAGACTTTTGCAGGTATTGTGCATCTTGGGAACTACAGCAAAACTTATGGTAATGCCAACACATACCGGTGGACTTGAACTCACATTCTTGCTTTTGGACTAAGCCAGGTCCACTTCATGACTTTGATTCATTCCTCCAGACAAAGTGGATTCATGTGTACTTGATTCTTTGTTATTCTAGAAATATTTCCTACTACACAAGTAAATAATCCTCCTGCACACATTCTCCATCTTTCTGAGTCAAATCATGCCCTGAGAAAAACTATCACTCTACTCCCATGAAACGTCACTTCTCAGCCTGCAGAAGTTTTGCGTGTGTAATTTGATGAGGAATCTTTCTGTTCAACCCAAATCTTTCTCTTTTACAGGCTGAACAATCCCAATTCTCTCAGCCTTTCCTTACAGAAGTGGTGCTCTGTCTTTCTAATCGTCATGGTGTCCCTCCTCTGGACTCTCTCCAACAGGTCGATGACCTTCCTCTGCTGGGGATCCCAGGACTGGATGCAGCACTCCTGGTGGAGTAGAAGGGCAGAGAGCAGAGTAGAGGGACAGAATCACCTCCTCAGCCTGCTGGTCACACTGCTTTTGATGCAGTCCAGGACAGAGTTGGCTTTCCGGACTGCAAGTTCACATTGCTGGGTCATGTGTAGCCACTCATCCACCAGCATCCCCAAGTTCTTCTTGACTGGGCTGCTTTCCATCAGTTCATCTCCCAGGGTGACTGGAGGTCACCGTGGCCAAGGTGCAGCACCTTGCAATTGGTCTTGTTAAACCTCACGAGACTCCCATGGGCCCACTTCTCTAGCTAGTTCGGGTCCCTCTGTGTGGCATCCCATTCCTCAGGTGTGACAACTGCCCCACTCAGCTTGGTGTCATCTGCAAGTCAGCTGATGGTGCACTTGATTCCTTTGTCTATGTCATTAATAAAGATATTAAATAACGATGGTCCTAAAAGAATCTAAAAGTCAACACGAGATTGAAATTCCACTCCTTGAAATTGTTCAAAGGGATAGGGAGATACTTTCATTGCTCAGGATGCTTACTATTTAATTTTAAAAAATATGTCAAAAGGCAGGGGATGTTTAAAATCTTAGTGCAATGACAATAAACAAATTAATCTCACTGCTTCACATATTCACAAACTATTAGTACTGACTGCTTAAAAGTTTTTATTACTGACATATACAGAATTTTAAAGAATTCCTTGCCAATTCATAGCCCTCTGTGCTCCATTTTATATAATTGTCATCTCAGAAAATGTCAGTAATGTTTCTGTGGCTATTCTTTCTATTCTATTTATTCCTTTACTTATGCATAGAGTTGAAACAACAGACAAATTGTTGGAATAGGTAAGTTACAAGATGGCATCAGTGCTGGAGCAGCTGAAAATGGGATAACCCAAGAGGATATTTCATGTACTGAAACAGGAGCAGATGTCAAAAGAGACAGCTTGTCTGGTTTGTTTGGATGATGATTCCCTAGCATGTATTGACGGAGCAAGATTGTCAGACAGCCTGTTTGTGAAGTTCAGTTTTGCCTGTCTTAATCATTCTTTATGGTGAGGTGACATTTTGTTGCAGGCAATTGTAGAGTGAAATTTTTGTGAATTGTTTAAAGTAAACCAAAACTGTCCTACTAAGCGACATTCTTTGCAAATATCCAAAGTCCAGTGGAAAGCACTGCCATTTTGACTTCTTAAAATTAAATTGCATGGGATGCCTCATCTGTGCACTTTGTGCAGAGATGTTCTGTTCATGTCCTGTGGTATCTAGGAATATTCAAGCAGCAATGGTGAAAAGGAAGAGGAGATCCATATTAGACAGAAGGTTGGGTAAACCAAGTAATTTAGAAAGTAATATACATCTGCTATATCTGGGGAAATGGGCTTGCTCATGATGCAACTTCTGTTATGATGCAGTTGAAGAGGAAAAGGAAATGGCAAATATGAAGAATTTGGGGCATTTAGTAGTGTGTGCAAAAAAATTTCTACCTGGCTGACCTTGTAATCATATTTTCAAATTTCTGCTGTCTTGTGCAAGTAAACTCAAAAAGAAAAATTGAACTTTCATCTAGAAAACTGATGTTAACTTGTTAAAATGATTGAAGTTACCCTTCAGGTTTTTGTTAATCAAAATGATATGAGGGCTCAAAGGTCTTAGGATCAAGGATTAGCTCCCTCGTAGCAAACTAAGGAACAGAGAATGCTCCCTCCCAGAAGAATAAGAAAATAAGGTTTGTAAAACCTTGTCTTCAGAGACAGAAATTTAGGTTTTAAGCTAACCTGACATGGCCATGTATGCTCATGCCCGTTCCATAATCAATTTTCTTGAAATTTAGCTACCTAACTCTTCAATTGACTTTTTCAGTAATTTTCTCACTAAAATACTTATATTGCCTCATATTTTTTCACCTCTTGATACTGTGATCACTCCTACTTCATCTACACCATATTTTGTTCCCCATTTCCCTTTCCCTTTCTCCAAGTTTTCTGAAGGCCACAACCCACTGACGAGGACTTTGAGTTTTTCCCTTTTCCTGTGAAATTCTTGTCTTTTACCAGACTAGGATTCTTCATGTCCTTCTTATGGTTTTCTATTACTAGTATGCTTTCTCTTTCATTTCTACTGTTATCCCTTGTGTGAGCTTTTCCATGTCCTTGAAACAACCTTCTCCATCCACTTTGCTAATCACCAAGACCCTCTTCTTTCAAATCCACCCTTACATTGCTGCTTTTCACCTGCCATGACCATTTCTCCATATCATGGACCAGTAGACCATTAGCTCACCAAGGACATAACAAAACCAGAAAAAAGATAAATTAAGACACAAGATTTATAAATGTTATTGTCTGTTACCATTAAATACTAACTCTCCTGTGCAGCATGACATACCCCTTATTTTTGCATTTTCCCTCTTTTAAAGGGTGCAGGTAGTTAGGCTTTGCCTTTGTTTTTCTTCTTTTGTTTCTGTCTCTAGAAATGATCAATTGGTGTTGATATCAAAGTTCATACTAGCACCATATCAAGGCCTTGAGCTGAAAGATCCTGAGGTCAGGAACTTTGTTGTGCTACATCCTTACTAAGTGAGATATACATTTCATTCAATATACAAATAATAGAAGCAGACTGAATGAAAAGACCTTCAGAGGTTAAACTTAATGTTAGTAGGAAATCTGTGAAAGCACAGGTGTTTTAACTACTGGTGTGTTTGTGCCAGCCATGACATATGGAGCAGACACCAAGGAGATGGAACTGAAGACTACTGTTAGAATGCATCGGTATCATCTTGCATTTTGAGCACTGCAATCTAATTTACTAATCCAATTTATATCAGTACATACATGCTTATGTTTAAATATATGATGAAATAGCTGCGTATTTTTAAAGGATGACATATTTTTATTTACCCTTAATTTTGCACCTCCCAGAATTTTTCTGTCTTTTCATATTGCCTTATGGTGTGTTGGTTGACTCCTGTTCTCTCTAAGTGTGAAAAGTCAGGAGGAGAGTTCACAGCAGGTTGATGGCCTGGAGATTAAAAGTCTGTCTAAGGACATTTCAAAGTTGTAAAGGTACTATTCTCACATGTACTTATTTCTTGGTGGGTGTGAACAACAGCTACTCACCAAGCTGGTGTAGTGTGAAATAGTTTCCTGTGAAATGATGTGCAGACATATGCAGAAAGCCACATGTACAGCACATGCACAGACTCATCCCTGACTTATGATTAGTGAGATTCTTGCTGATAACTGAGTTAGGAATGACCAGTGGGGCACCCAATGTTTTAATTACCCAAACAACTATGTGCATTTTCCATATTTACCAGACTAAAATCATGATCCTGTCCTGATACTTTGAGATTAGCACACTGGAAATGACCTTGACTTCTCAGCAGTAGTTCTCTGTTACTAGGCCAACTGCAGATTGAGACTTTGCTGTGTGCATGGATACTGTCTATACATTCCTTTGTTTGTCAATGCCTGTGATAAATTTTTTCATGCCCCACAAGAATAAGTTTTATTCTATTAAATACTAAAAGTCATTCTCAGTCATCCTAAATATGTCAGCTAAATTAAACAAAAGTAAGTTAAGTCTTTCAAGCAATTTTCAAAACCTGGGCAATAATTTGGTATCTTGCTGTTATCAGGATGAGTAAATAATATAGTAGAAATGCTACTGCTAATAATTTGGTTTTTGTTTGTTTGGTGTTTGTTTTTTTTTTTAAAGGCAGTGAATAGGACACCAGAGTAAGTGGATCCAAGGCTTTTGACAAAGTCTGCTCAATCACAGATGCCCAGTGTGACTGTGACCAGAATGAAGGGCCTTTTCAACATGCACAAGAGTGAGCTCTTCCTGCCCTACTGCTGTACGCCAGCACAGCCACACAGCCACACCTTTCTGGTGGGCCAAAAATTAGTGTGATGCATGCCAGAAATGACAATAAGAAATGAAAAGGCCATATGGAGCCATTGCTGCCTGCCAGTCATTGCAGTAGGTGGCAACTGGGACAGGAGACGTATTGGAAAGGGCTCCATGCATTAGGGTACTGAAAGGGTAATGTAAAACCTGGATATGACTCCTGGCAAAATTTAAATTGTTTCCCTCTACATGTTACTTTACTCAGTTGTATCATATTTATTATGTTAATAACCTCATATTAGGGACATACTGAGTTTTGCTCTGGAAATGGAACTTGGTTTTGCCATAACTGCTAGGATGAAAATTTTCTAGAAATAAGATTTGGTGGATATTTACTAACCTATGCATGTACTTCCGCCACCTGAAAGTCAAACACTGATTCACAAATAACGGCGTATACTTCCTCTGAAGTCACTGAAGAGAGTTAGATGACTTCAGGAGGGGAAACCTTCTATCCTAACAGAAGCATATTGGGTAAGTCAGCTCATCCTAAAATACTTGTCCTAAAGACCAGATGAAACATGCCCTGGAAAAGCTGGACTGCCTCCAATTACTAGAGTGACTGATTAGACATGGCTAATGCTCAGATGAAATTAATCCAATTCCTGGTAAATACTTTCTAATCAGGAACTTAGGGAGATGTCTCAGCATTGTGAGGTCTTTTCAGATAATTCCTGGTTACTATGCATAAAGAAAATTCAAAAATGCAGTGTAGGAACTAATGAGATTTAAATGAAAAAAGGTATTGCATATGAATTTGTATTACTCACAGACACATTCTATAGCTTTGTTACTGTCGTAAGAATGCCTTATCTTACACTGAGCATGCAAGCAATCTTTGATTTTAATTTCTAGTATACGTCTGTGATGCTGCTTTGCACTGCAGCTGCCAGATTTCTTTATTCTTTTGGGCTAGCATCTTAATTAATCCTTTCCTATTTAAGGAATATTTTTTGTTAAGATATTTTCTGCATATTCCCCCTCCCCACCTTCATCTGCCTTCTCATATCTGATCCACTCCCCTTCAATAGCAGAAAATTAAAATAAAAGTTTTGTAACTGTTGCCTTGAATACTAAAGAGTTTAACCATAACTTTTGTGCCAGTTAGCAGGCTAAATACATATGCTTCTAAATACATATGTGTGATGAAAACCAAATCTCTGGGCTTCAGTTGTTTCCTCAAGCACTCAGTGAGGTCATCCTTGCAGATTTTGTGCAGGAAGACCTCTGTGCATAAAGTAAATCACAAATAATTTCACTCTACACAATTTCACTCTACATGAGTACTGTGCTGTTCCACACTTGTTTGCCAGATGTCCCACCTCAAGCTCTAACCTCACACCTTGTCCTGTACAGATGAACCTCTGCAGAACAAGTTAAGAGTTTTTACATTTTAGGAGATCACTCTGACAGCAAAGGACTGTTCAATTTGAATCAGGCTGCCAGCTTGTGATCTTAAAAAGAAAACTATTCTTGTTTGTTCAGCTGTAACTAGCTTAAGCCAAGGCAGATACAAACCAGGAGAGAAGACTAAAGTTCTTACATGACATTCAACAACCTCTGGGTGAATAGCCCTATCATCCTGGTCATTAGCATTTTAGGAGACAAAAGAACCAGACTGCAAATGAGGCAGCATGTCTCAGAATAAGGAAACTTATTTTATGCTGGAAACTTTCCCAAGAGGAATAATTAGTTATCATATGACTCAGGGAAAACAGCCACCTATAACTTAAATGGCTAATTTTCATTTTAAAGGTATATTAAGGTGTTAAGTTTTGTTAAAAGTTTAGTGGTACCCATGCAGTCTTTTATCAGTCCAACTATTTTGCATGTTTGTTTGCTGACAAGTGGAATTTCCCTAAACAAAAACAGAAAGACAAAAAAAAAAAAAAAAACAAAAAAAAAAAGGTAAAATCATCCCAATTGGTGAAATTATCATTAAACATGATTGTCATTATCCTGTATCAGGAACTATTCTCATAAAAAAATTGAATCCTAGAGGTGTTCGTCATGAGTCATGTGTTGTCACCATGGTCTCACTATGGAGCTTCATGTCCCAAGATCTTTGATAGACAATTTCCCTCTCTGGGAAAGAGAGGAGTTCGTATAATTTTCTTGCTTCATATTTAGCCCTCTTTTTGTTTCAAGCATTAGCAGTGAGTAATTTAGCTTTATCTTCTTCCTAACTACAATAAACTTTGTGGACATGACCCCAGGTTATAGGCAGATTGCTCCATTTTAAACACCATTTTCATTTGTTTCACAGTGACTCAAGGAAAGGGGGATGTTACTGATTTGTTTTATAGAAACTTTATTGTGAGTGGTTGGGTCTTTCACCTTTTCAGCAACGGGCAAGGTAGCTTTGTAGACTCATAAAAAATTATAGAATATTTTAGGAAGGAAATTAATTCAAAAGACCACCTATCTGTTCCAAACCCCTGTTCAGCACAAGGCTATTTGCCTGGACAAGTCTGAGTATCTCCAAGGACAGAGATTTCACAATTTTTCTAGGTAACTTCTTCTGGTGTTTGACCTCCTACACAGTGAGCCATTGTTTCCTGGTATCTCATTTCAGATTTCCTTGTTACAACTTGTGCCTGTTGCCCATGTGCTGCCTCTGTACACTGCCAAGATCCATTCTCCAGCCTGTATGTGGCTGGACTTCTCTGTTGAATGGGTGCAGTGCTGACTTGTCCTCAACTGTTTGTGGACTTATCTCCCAAAATGGGTGATGAATTTCCCCATTTGAAGAAAGTGGCAAACATGTTAATTTCCCTTCTACTATTTCTCCCTTCTTAGCTTACTACAAGAAAAGACTAATGCAGAGGAAACACTCACAAAATCCTTATACATGTCTTTATTCATGTCACAGAATCTTCAGTATATCTGTTGTTTGAATTCTTCAGTGTTGAAAATTTTTATTCCAAGAAAGCCTTTGTTTTCCTGTTCAGTGTTAGTGGGAATGTAAGACACAGTTTCAGAAGAATCCAATAATACATTGCATTTCTGTGTCTGAAAACTACCAGACAGGTATAACCTTGCATGCACAGTTTGGAATGGTTGGAATAGAGAGCAAGAAGCATGTTTGTTCGACAAATCACTTTTAGGCTTTGCATAAATAAAGAGAAAAACGTCTCGGCACCTCTTTCTGATGCTTTCTACATGGGTAAAAGCTATTCTCAGAAGTAGTCTACTTAGTTGGAAGGTCCTGTGAAATATCTCAGGCTGTGAGCACATCTACAGAAACATCTTCTCTACCTGGTTCCTGAAAGATGAAATAAAAAGAGAGAAGATGGAGAAAAGATGAGAGAGAATGTAATGTAGTAGTAATTATCTAGTTTCTGAAAATCATATTTAGATTATGGGTGCAAGATTCTACTCAAACTCAACATTGTTTTAATTTTAACTATTTTTCAATTTATATTTCTTTAATAGATTTGAAATTAATAAATTTCTATATACAGACTTGTCTTTCATTGTATGTAAACAGTTGAACTAAATAAAATTTCGGTCTACTATCTGTAGAGAACAGAAAATTAGGCCCTGAAGAGAGTCAGCTCATCGTTATGGAATTAAATTAACTCTATTGATTAAACTTTCATTCTGCAGTTGGGCTTTTTTGAAGGCATGAAATAGTCTCATTTAGTTACATTTCAGTAGTAAGGGGAAGAATATTCAAGGGAATGGGAATTGCCTGTTGTATCTAAAACAATTGCAATATACATTTTACAGAATAATAGTAATAACAATAATTTTTAAAAGAGTCACAAAATTATAAACTAGGAGAAATACTTTTACGTGATGTTTTGGTGATAAGAATTTCAAAAGCAACTTTTGATTGACTACTTAGGTTTCTACTGGAGGTCTTGTGCCAATCCTACCTTGCTGGTGCCACGGTCATTTAAAGGACATGAAGATCTGACATTCATAAGTCACATGCATGGTTCACATGCATTACAGCATGCTGAGTCTGTGATTGTCACTGCAAACAGGCGCCTCTTAGTGTCTTTTTCTTCTCTCCCCACAACCCTTTCTCCCTCTCTAATACTATTGCTGCATCTCTTCCTCTTCCTTATTTTCACAGGGAAAGCTGAGGACGTAAAATATGTGCCAAATATTTATTGTCCAGTTGAGAACTGGAAGATAAGCACATGCTTTCACTTGAATAACTCATTCTAACAATCCCTCTAGTTCTTAAAATCAAACGTTGGTCATTTTGTGGACAGTTCATATCTATAATTTAAGTAACAAGTAAAATGTATTGCTAGTAAAATGCACAGTTCTGTGATATCTGCTGGCTAACACCATGCCGTGCAGAAAGACATATTCCTTACAACTTTGCTGCTCTGGCTGACTTACAAATAACTTCCTTATGTGGTCCTGGATGTGAAACGGAGAATGCTAGCTGACCTAATCTGCTACATAAGGCTAAACTTCCACCAGCAATTAGAATAGAACCAATATACCCTGACCCATTTGTGATGAATGGAAAACTTGGACTCAGGTCCTTCAGAAGTGCGAAGATACTTTTCACCAACAATAGCAATTAGGACTTTTCTTACATCATTTTATTGCTTGGCCATGTGTTGGTCTGGGTCAACACAGATTGACAAAGTCATAGAATTTTATGCGACAATGTGAAAACTCATTTGCAAATTTTATTGCAGTCCATCATTGCCTGAATTCACAGTCCAGAGGTCTTCCATTGTTGTGAATAACAATTGGGAGCAATTTCTGGCTATGGTCAATGTAGGGGTTTCAGTCTTCCACCGACAGGTGTTCTTTCCTAATTGCTTCCATTAGTTTCCCTTTATTGCAGGGTTTCATTGCCCGATGAATGTAGTATTTCAACAAATACCAGACCAGATCTATTGGCTACAAAGTGTGGCATGATAATCAATGTATACTCATCGAGCCCAACCTTAGTATAACACTCCAGTCAAACTTGCAGTACTTATTTCCAGGTAAAACAGTTATTATCCCAGATGCAATATTTAAATAACAAAAGCTATTGGTGGAGAATTTCAGGCAAATGCAAGTACTTGCCAAAATTTATATCAGAAATACTGCGGCCAGCAGGACCAGGGCAGTGATTGTCCCCCTGTACTCAGCACTCCCCCTGTACTCTGCAGTGCTGAGTACACCCCGTTCGATGCCCCACCTCAATTTCTGTGTTCGGTTTTGGGCCCCTCACTACAAGAAAGAAAGACTTTGAGACAGTGTAGGATGTCTAGAGAAGGGCAAAGGAGCTGGTGAAGGGTCTAGAGAACAAGTCCTGTAAGGATTGGCTGAGGGAGCTGGGGTTGTTTAGCCTGGAAAAAGGAGTCTCAGGGGGGATCTTATTGCTCTCTACAACTGCCTGAAAGGAGATTGTAGACAGGTGGGGTTTGGTCACATGTCCCAAGTAACAAGAAGCAGGACAAGAGGAAATGGCCTCAAGTTGCACCAGGGTAGGATTACATTGGGTATTAAGGAAAATTTCTTCACTGAAAGGATTCAGGCATTGGAATAGGCTTCCCAGGGAAGTGGAGGACTCACCATCCCTGCAGTGGTTTAAAATACTTGTAGATGTGGCACTTAGGGATACAGTTTAGTGGTGGACTTGGTGTTGTCAGGGTAATGGTTGGGCTCTATGACCATAAAGGTCTTTCCCAACTAAAGTGATTCTAAGATTTGTAAATATGCTGAAAAGAGAAGACATGATTCCCATGGGAAGTAATGAAACTTCAGACATGGTAATCTCACTGCACCGTAAAATTTGACTTCATTCTAGATCAAGAACTTTGTTGTGCATCACATCTTTGCCTACTTTGAATCAGAATAATACATGCTTTATCAAAGAGTTCATTTTGACTCTTTCCTTTCATACTCACTGAAGTATTAGCACAAATATCAGTACAACCTGGATTTTTGCTAGCATCTTGCTTTCTGGATTATCTGAATTTTGTGACACTGCATGGAGATAAATTAGGAACAGAATATACCTTTCAGACATTTTTCCTTTTTTAGTAGTACTCAAAACAGAAAGAATATAATTTTTTCTTTTCAGATCCGATATTACATTTTTAGAAATTTTATTTATAAATAGCAACAAATGTCCAGTGCCTTCTTACTTAGAAACTGAAGAAATTCAATTGAGAATTCTTAAAGACACAAAGCCCAGAGAACCATTATATATATTTTTAGCATCTTTCTCTAGAAAAGAAGTGTCTTTTGACCAAAACCACAATTACATAACTCCATAGCTGCAAGGAATTTCTTCAGAAGTACCTTTCTGCTGTGGTATTACTTTAGAAATACTCTTCAGTGCCAATTTTCTGTGAAAAGTAAAGAGTTGGTTTTGAGTGATTCCACTGTACCTTCAAAGATAAATGTCTCTAAAAGCAAAGATTTTTTTTTTCCTAATAAATTGTTCTTCATCCTTGACTTTTTGCATTCATTCTCCCCCTTTTTCTCCATGGTAACACAGAAGCTGATAATAACGTATGATTCTTGTCAGCAGAAGGATTCAGAAGGGAGAAGCATAAAGTGCAAGGAATGTAGAAACCTGTGCCCAGAGCTGCATATTAGATTTCAAACTTCTGCAGACTTTAACCTTTTTTTTCCTCTGTTCACGTTTGGCTCATCCTCCAAAATGGATGGGTCTCATTTGTTTTATCTGTCATTCACTTTACCCTTCTTCTCTTCCCTTTATTGCTTCCTCAAAGTGCAAAACAGTTCCTCAGGCTTTCCTGTTGAATGTTTCTGTACTAACTGAGAGAGGAGAGAATCACACAGCTGCTGCTACCTTGATCTTAAAGGCAAGCATCAGTACAGTCAATATCAATGAAGGTTGCAAGTGGAAATGGGATGAATCAGCAGTAAAACAACAAAAACAGCAACCCGTCTCTGATTTACAAGTGGTTTTTTAGGATAAAACAAAATTTCTCTGGATGAAGTTCCTATGGGCCATGTATCAGTTTTCTGGCAAACTCCCAGATGCCTTTCCATTGTCCTACTTGTGGTTCTTGTGCCTGGCCCAGACTGTGTTGATGGGGGAATTGCTTGCACCAAAACAACCAGAAATTGGCTTTTCTAGTCCTTGTCATTTTGTCCCTTTGCTTTAGACAAGAGAAAACAGAACAAAAGACCATTCAAACCTTTCATTTGTTTCAATTACTGTACGTAGAAGTGACCCAAAATCCTCATTGGCTGATGCCCTTCCCTGCTACTTAATGTAAACAGGACGTCTCATTCACTGTGCTGTTATTGTACCTATACATTTCTGACAAGTTCCTTGTACCTCAGCATCTCACAACTGTGTTGGCAAAACGAAAGGCCAGGTTGGTCTGGAGGATTCATAAAACCCAGTTCATAACTATATTCTCACTACAGCAGTGAATTCAAATATATGCCAGGAACAATGCAAGTATCAGCACAATGATATGAATTTGCAATGTTTTTTACACACACACACATATGCACATACACACACTCTCTCCTATGTTTTTGGGCATGCATCCAATGGAACAATATGTGTCACTGAAGTTTAGAGCCATTCCCTTAATCCTACCTTCTGGCAGTCTCACCCATGAATCACAGACACAGTTACTGATGGGCTAGATAGATCCTCCAGAGTGCAAACCCCTACTTCAATCTTGCTCTTCTTTAAACTAGCTGGCAGAGGCAGGGATTTCCTGGCAAAAAATGTCAGGTGTTGAAATATTCATAATTGGAAAATGGGGCATTTGTACACATTTTGGAGGACAACTTTGCTAAAATGTTGCACTGCAACATTTTCCAGTCCAGTGTATTTCTATTTTTGGTACCAAAACTAGCTTTTCAAAAATGAATCTTTATTTTAGCTAGCAAAATCAATCATTCATGGACTTTTATTGCATAGTGAAGTTGCCTGGCTGTTTGGGCCCAGTGCTTGTAAGCTCGTCTGCCTCTGCTCATATTTCAATTATCACTTATTTGCCTCCATAGATCTGTGTTCCTTAGAAGGAGCATGTTTTGAGAAAAAAAGAATTGTTTACTGCAAAGAGTTAAAAGAGCAAACAAAGCCAACTTAGGAGGCTGCACACCACACTGCCCTTCCCAGTTCAAAAGAAAGGAGGATTTGTCACATGAAGAATCGCTTTGGGGTAGCTGCTGGCTTGTATGGGTGTAGGCTGGATGAATATAAAGTGCTTTGGGGTGGCATACAGAGGAGGAGCTGATGTTGGTTTGAAATCAGTGGACTACCTGTTGGGACAGGGTAGGTGACACCTCCTCCCACCACTGTCAGTCTTATAAGCATGGCTATGAATTTGTCCTTTTTATGCCAGAAGCCATGATCTCATATTTGTTAGGTATTGGAAGCAGTCAAAGTCAAAAACACTCCTACAGTTTTGAGGACTCGAGAATATTATTCTACTGCTACGCTACAGCTAGTTATGCTGTGCTGCTCTCACTTACTACCTCCTGTGCCGCCACCTGCCAGACCCAGCCCGCCTCATCCGAGCGCCGTCTGGCATTGCTGGAGCGTGAGGGGCATGGCCTCCCCGTGAAGGTGGAGTATGTTGGCACTGCAGGCCAACAACCCTTCACTCTTCAATATGGCTGGCGCCCAGGGTCAACGCAGGAGAAGTTGGGGTTTTTTTTCTGGTCCAAGTAGCTCAAACAAAAGCCAATTATTGCACATACGACAAACCTAACAGCGCTCCCTGAAAGCAATGCTGTGATTGTATGGCAGATACGGTCCCAGCACACCGTTGGATTGGGGAATGCCGCATTCACCAGGCAGGTTAAGAATTTAGACACTGAGACTGTCTTAAGATACAGTATAAATTGAATGTGTTGTTACTGTAACCATGGAACTGCTCCATGAGTTTTGCTTTTGCCTCCTTACTTTCAGTTTTTACAGCACGTAACAAAGGGTTCAACAGGTCTGGGGGTGGGGGGGGGGTTGTCCTTTTCTAGGACAAACCTACTGCTCCCCCTCCACAGTCAGGGTAAAACTGCAGAGGGGAGGTATGGCAGGGCTTGGGCACGCACTGCCAGGGAAGAGCTGTGGAGGTGACAGCATGGCAGCTTGTGGCGTTATGGTATGTAGCCCATACAACTGTGGAGAGGCAGATTGGCTGGCCCGAGAGGAGCCTCTTCTGCTGAGGTGCGCTACCACCGGCTCACTGGAGTGGGGATCTGTAGGCTGGACCCACTCCTACACTCGCCCCTATCACTCGCCGCTGTGGCCACAGTCCAGATGGACACTGTGTTACGCAGGCTGGAGATGAGGCTTTGTTCCTGCTGTCAATACTGTGGAGCCCATTTTTCTGAGGAAGCAGCTTTCAGATATTTGGGACTGTGCCAGGTTCTGATAATCCAGAAAATCCTGAATTTAAACATGTTCCTTAAAATTAGTGTACTCTGCACCTTTCTGTTCCAGGCTTCAAATGTTGTCTAGGAGTAAGGGAATCTTATTTGACAAAGGGTTTTTTAGGTTTATGTGTGGCTTTTGTTTTAAACTATATTAATTTATTATAATGTGAAATCATCTGCCTGGGGGATGTGGGATATTGTTGGACTACAACCAAGTATTGGCTTGTAGCCTTCTAAACCAGGGTGCTAAGAAATAAATCCTAAATAGAAATGGATGAACAGTTTTATGTTGGAAATGTATTCAACAGACTTCACCTTTCTTTTCTAAGGGCTTTCCTCAAAACAGTTGATGTTTTCTAGATTTGTTCAGCACATGAAATGTTGTATGCTGATGCTACAAACAACAAAAGTTGTTTACTTAATTGCAAATTATTTGAAATGTCTTTTCTTATTTTGAGGGCTTCATGGTCTTCTAATTACATTGTATTTTTCCTCCTCTCTGATTGTATGAATAGAAAAGTCATACACAAAAAAGACATTATCATTAGTTTCTTAATACTGGTACTTGTCTATGTATGCAGCTTAATACTAGTGCTTTTATGTATAAAGGAATGACCAAAGGATATGGGTTGGGTAAACACGCTAAAAAACTATTGAAAAATTACTAATCTGAGTCTTATGTAAACAGTACATTCTTTGCCTTTCAAATTATTTTGAAGTAAACTTTCTACACCTTGCGTCATTCTTGTACATTTTAGTTTTCATTCTAATGACCCCTTGATACTGATTTCCTGAGGTCTTACAAAAAAATAGTTAAAAAGTTCCCCAAAAGGTGAGGATTTAAAGATACATAGATTTTTATTTCTTCCATTGGTGTTTCAGACAGTGAACTGTTCTGAAGTAAAGTTATAGTAGTGGCTGTGACAGCTATGCCCTCTCATATGTTCATTTACAGAGTTTGTCAGACTATTTTAGCATGTTTGCTGAATTCTCATGACTTTTTGTGGTTCAGCTGCTGCCAAGTGCAATGTAGGTTTGTATAACATCATTACATTACCAATGATCAATTTGTGTGCTTGTAACATCTCCTGATCAATGAGGTACCATTGTGCTACCCCATTTAGAAACACAGAAACTAGATGAGCACTGGTTTTTAACATCACAGACTTTACAGTCCTAGAGCACTTATGCAATTGGTGGTATTTAAAGCAGCTTGCTGCATCCACTGGCACTTCATTGACCTTAAAAGAACTTCCCATGGAACATCAGCATTCTAATATTCTACCAGCTATAAAGTTGGGAGAAAAAGACAGAGGAAGAGATATAATGAACAATCAAGATTGAGGGACACAAACAAGTCCAAGCTAGTATTTGATGTATTTCACATTGATTGTTCCCCTTGCAAATTGAAACTGGACTAGAATGATGTGAAGGAATAGTTAAAGGAATTACCTTTGACATTAGCTGAATTGCAGAATGATCATATTTATGGATACAGGAGCACCTTGTTTTTAATTGGAAATTTTCCAATGGAATTCACACCTTGGTGTTTGGAAGGATAATGACAGATCACAGACTACTGTGTTAAAAGTGCTGATATTGCCTGAAAAATTCAGTGATTTCAACAATGAGCATCATTACTTCTTCTTAACAGCACTTGTTATGCTTGGGGAAAAGCTTGTCTAAATTCAGAAAGCTGCCATGCTATGCTTCTGTAATTTCATCTTTACAATTAGTTTTTAATATAGTGTCAGCAGAGGAATACCAGTTGACAATGACTAAGCAGAGGGAGAGAAGCCTATTTTTTACACAGCAAAACTTTCTTTTTTTTCCATTTCCTCACTTACCTACACTATTTGTCTCTTTCCATCATCTGTTTTGTCACTTCAGAAAACCAGGCTGTGACCCGTTTGTCAGGCACCCATTTTTCATTATCTGTGTATGTAGGCAATAAATAAATAAGTAATAAAAGGTCTTTGTAGCTCCTCAGACAACAAAACTTTTAGTGTTCCATCTACAGATCACTTGCATCGATCTAGACACCCATGAGGAAACTACTACAGACTTTATTCCTACTGAGTTGAAAACTTCCTCCAAGCTCCCTGTTGTGAATTGTCTGGTGAAAAAAAACAAATAATTCCACAAAAGGAAAAGAAGGACTATCATCTTCTGATAACACTAATGGCAGCAACATAATTACCTGCTTGTTTGACTGCCTTGGAAGGGATTTATAACTTTATGCTTGACTACCTTAAAGATCTTAAAATTAAGATTGGTAATCAAAAATATTTGCATTGCCAGCTTTATCTCTTGAGAAGTTATGAGAAGGTGTTAAGTTTGTACAGTTAACTAACTAAGTAAACCAGAAAATTACATAAGAAACCTTAGCTTAAACAGACTCCAGAAGGATTTGACAGATTAGAGGCTGCTAAACCTGTCATAATCATTATTAAAATCTGTAATCCCATTAACATCAATGAACTGAAACCAAAACAAACAAAACCAAAAAATTATTTAAAAAAACCCTGATTTTAACTATAACCTCCAGTACTGTTGTGAAATATAAGAGGGAATAAAGGAGAGCAAGAACATTTCAGAAGAGGCTGATGAAAGGAAAACTGATGAATTATCTCCAGCCTTCCTTTCCAGCACTTACAATTGAAGATCTTACATCTACTCCAAATTAATATTTGTTAAGAGTGCTCTGTCATGTGGGACAAGGGCGTATCCAAAGCTTGCATAACAGTAATAAAATCAGAGGAGACCTAACAGCAGAGTTCATAATTGTCTCCACTGTTAAAAATCCTGCATATCTGTTCAATGATTTTCTGCATCAAATGACTCTTTTTGTACATTCTTGTTGTTTACATCAGAATAGTCTAACAGGTTAGAAGCACAAAATCAGCATTTTTGTACTTCTGCAACTATCTAGGGTAAAAGGATCTGAAAATCTTAGTTTGATTGTATACCTCAGTTATTGTTGTTTTTTTCAGACAGAATTAGAAGATTTTTGATGAAGATAATGTCAGTAGGTGGTTTTATGCTCTTTTCTCACCCACTATATTTTTATGAGATTTTGGATCTTCAATATGCATGTAGTTTCAAAAAAAAACCCAAGGGGGGAACTTTCTATTTGATGCAAGCAGTTAATATCTATCAGTAAATTTATGCTTGTAAGTAGGGGAAAAAACCCAGCAATTGACTTATTCACAGCAGCTGAATGATTTTCAAAGAATTTAACTACTTCTTAGATTGAAAATCTGATTATCATCTTATTGAAAAATTAAATAAATATGTTGTGTGAGATGTTACTGAAGAAAACAGAGTCCAGGTCTGTGATCCTCCATTTGCTAAAGATGATATCTGGTTGTGAAAAAGAATATGAGAACTCTACAACAGAGACAAAATAACTCATTTCAGATAGATGGCATGCTTCAGCTTAAGACCGAGGCAGTGTCAGAGAGATCATAGAGAAGAAGTACGTGTGTTATATTCACAGCAGAAATGCAACAGCAAGGTGATTACAAAGAAGACAAGAATATTTTCATACATTTAATTATGACTGCTATTGCATAGAAGTTAACTTTCTGGTCCCTTATTAGTTTACACTTTTAAAAATCAAGCTCATGAAGGTCAAGCATAGAGAGGCACAACAAGGCTACATGGGACCACCCTACTGGGACCTTTGATCAATCATGCCAGAGAATCTTTGGATTCTTGAGTGAAAATGGTAGAAAAGCTGCAAAAGCAATACAGTCAGATACTAGGTTAACAGGATGTTATGGGGTAGGTTAGCAAAACCTGCTCTCAAGTCTAAAAGATGAAGGACAGACTCCTGACTACTGTAGAGAAAATGAAACTAGTAAGCAACACAGTATATGCAATCTCCTGTCTTAAAAACAGATTGAATACAGTCCTAAGTTTTTGTCTGAGTCAGCTATCAGAAGTTCAGCTGCTACCAAAGCTGCCTTTTTTTGAAAGTTTTCAATAATCTTCTATTTACAGCTGTCTGTAGAATACATGTCTGTGTGTATAGGGATGTAATTTAGGGCAACAAAAAGGGTCTTGGTCTGTTGGGAGGCACAGAGACTCATCCTTTAATAGGTGCAAAAGGTAAAAAACAGATTCCAAACACCACGAGGTTTGGTCCAATCAACACGTGGTGGTAAGCTCTTCTAACCTCGGTACCATATGAAGATAACTGAGGTTTGGTGTGACTTTGCTCCAGATCAGGGAGGTGATAAATGCTCTCACTCATGACACCATGTAGGCTCTGTTGTATTGTGACCCACAGGGAACCAATGTTATCCTTCCTTCCCTGAGCCTGTCTGGACCATACATCAATGCTTCTGGATCAGCTATGGCATCTGAAATTACAGGCACTGTCTTTTCTCTCAGGCAATGGAAAGCTTATGTTCATTAACCCAGAGCTGCTGTGTTCAGTCCCTGTAGTGGGGAACTATTACACTACGATTGTATCCTCCAGTGGGACACTGGGCAACATCAACCACAACTCTTTGAAAACAATTAAGAAACAGTTTGGAGCAGGAGCCAGTGTGCCCACAACCATGGTAAAGCAGTTGGTCTATCTTGGGTACTGTTGCTGTTAGTCTGATGCAAAGAGAGATAGAGAAAGAAAGAAAAGAGAAAGAAAAGAGAAAGAAGGGAAAGAAGGGAAAGAAAGGAAGAAAGAAAGGAAGAAAGAAAGGAAGAAAGAAAGGAAGAAAGGAAGGAAGAAAGGAAGGAAGAAAGACAGGAAGGAAGGAAGGAAGGAAGGAAGGAAGGAAGGAAGGAAGGAAGGAACGAAGGA